>JBBCBC010000024.1:24532051-24907214 GCA_037126765.1 Stenogyne calaminthoides
TTATAAATATTAATTTAATATATTAGTAGGACGATGCAGTACGATTGCAGTATGCACATCGCAAATGCACTTGTGCAAAGTGCAATCATTTAAAATTAAAATTATACATTGGATCGTTGATCCAAAGGTAATGAAAGAGTTTCCCGACGTTTGGAAGAGTGAGGTTGTTCCTGACAGAAGAAGATCCCAAATATGTATAATTAGGAAAAAATCAGTCTATGTATTAATTCAAGTGTTGAGTTGACATGAATCACAGGAAAAACTTATGACTCTATACATCGACATGAATCAAAAGAAAAATTAGTAGATTTATGCAATAACAAATTGTAACTCGAAATGACAAAATTTAAAATTTTAGAGGAGGTAGGGATAGTCTAGCATTCCAAGTGGGCCTCCCCAGTCCTCCCCATGGATTTAAATCTATTTCGTCCCATAACTTTCCACCTTTATTGGAATAGTCCTATAATTATGTGTTTTTCTGATTTAGTCCTATATAAATTTAAATTTAGCCAATTTCATCCCAAAGGCGGGAAATGATCAAAACGATGTCGTTTTGGTCACGTGTCGATTACATGTTAGTTATTTTCGTCACAAATTGCCGAGTTGATATTTTTTGCACACGTGTGATTAGTGTGAAAATTGCTTGAAATTCATGTTCTTTATTAGCTTAATTTGATAGAGTTTCGTGAATTTTTTAATATTAAATTGATTAATTGTCGAGAAGTGTAGTGTGTTTTTATTTTATAGGTGAAATGAAGATTTTTGAAACAAAATGCACCTCTAATATCTAATGAGATCAATCGAAGAAATAAATTGAAAAATGAGTCAAACCCGAGAAAAAAATAAAAAAAGGCCGAAATCGGCGTTATCATTTGTCGGCCCAAGCAGGCGGTCCACTGATAATTTTAGAACAAAAAAATTGGAAGGAAAGCATGCACTTGATATTTTAGAGTGCAGAATCAATTTCTATTTCAAAGGTCAAGGTTCCCTCATTAGTCAATTAATCATGCTATTCCTTTAAATCATTTCAGCGCCGCCTATTAATTGGAAAAAGAAAGAAGGGAGTTGCCCTGAGGTCATAACGAAGTGGTAAGGTGTATGGTCAATGACAATTGGATACCTTTTTACTATTCAATTATAAATTTAATGAACAACAATTTAAATCGCAGAGTTATCGAAACTTTAATATCAGTTGTTGGGGAATATTTTGTCCGGATCTATTTGAGGTGTAATTTAAATACAAATTTAAATAAACAATTTACTACTAACATGAATTAACCTATTAATTCAAATAGCAAATAACCAACAATATACATGCGTACAAAATATTCACGTAAAATCCTATACATACGGAATCTAGGAGTTTACGTGAATCTTACCATTGAAGAGACAACCGTTGAGACGATGGATCAACCCAAATGCCTTCTCAAGTATATCCCAAGTACTTGCTCGTTATTCGGTGGAAGACACTCAAGAACAATTTTAATAAAGGAATAAAAAAAATATTGCACCACCTTTGTGGATTTCTAATTTTTTCAAGACTTGAATTTTAAAAATTCATCCCCTATTTATAACAATGAGGGGGGCAAAATTTGAGGGTTTTGTGGGATATGAATTTTTTTTTGTATCTTCCCCAAGATACAATCTTGAATATATATCATATATTCTATTTTCCATAAATAACTTCCCACAAAAATCTCCCTTTATTTTCTACTCATTATTTTTGAAAATAACCTTAAAAAAATCAAAGTCAAAGATTTTTTATTTTATGAGATAATTTTGTATTCTCAAAATACTTATCTTCCATAAAATCTTTCTAAGAAAATATTTTCTTTCTTTTTCTTGTAAATTTCGAAACAAAACAAAATTCAGTATGGATTTATCCATTGTAAGAGTTGATCGCACTTGAGGGGTTTCGAATCTAAGACCTAGAGAGATGCATACTTTTAAGTCTCAAACTTACACCTTGTGGCATGTCTAATTGTTTTTCTGTCTGAGGAATTTGGTTGAAAAGAAGAATCAACATAAATTTATAGTAATACACTTATGTTCGTGTAGTAGCACATTTTTGTTTATTTGGTAATACATTTTTAAGCGTCAAATGTTACTTTAGCACATTTTTGTTCATTTTGTAATTCTTTAATTATATGTAGTAATACATTCGCAACACGTTTTGATTTATGTAGTAATACATATTTGTTCAAGTAGTAACACATTTTTAATCTCGTGTGTCACTTTGTGCATGCCTTTTGACCACAATATGTGAAAGAATTATGTTTTATCTAAAAGCTCGAACTTGTAGAGAGGTAATGAATTAATTCTTTTGTATATGGTTCTCTAATACTCTATCTCACTTGTGGGGGCTGAGTTCTTTTGTATATAGTTCTGTAATAGTCTTCCTCACTTGTGGGCTGAGTTGTCATTTAGGCTGTCAACTCCATTATTTGAGAGGGAGAGGAGACTCAACAATTGCATAATTTAATGTGGGTAAAGTTTTGCTGTCAGCGGGGTTTTAACCCAGGACGAGAGCGTGAGCCTACAGGCTATGATATCATGAAATAATTTTGTCTCATCTAAAAACTCAAATTTATAGAGAGGTGATGAATTAATTCTTTTGTATTAGTTATCTAATAATATGATCCACTTGTGTTATTTTATGAACCAACTTATGTTACATATCTTAATTCTTACATTTTGTTTTAGACAATATTGTATGAGACGGTCTTATATATGATAATGGGTATAACCTAATACAAATTAGCACTCACTCATTACAAAATGTTAATACGGTAATTCCCATATTATACCCATTTCACGCAAATGTGTTTTTTGTTAGTTTTAATACATGCTATGTATTATATCAGAATCATTCATACTTTTTTTTTCTAGATACTGATCTTCAACATATTGTTGTCCCCCTTTCTAGAAGTAGTTATTAATGTGCAGGCGGCCGATTTTGATCTTTTTTCCAGGTGAAGATCTTGTGTGAAATATTGCACACTACTGTTATATGTAATACATTATAATTAAGGTAAATTGACTTAAAATTCACAGGTCATCCTCGCGTGGGTCGGGACGGATGCGGGCCCGGGTAGGGAGGGCAGGGCGCAGACAGTGGGTTGTGGGCTTCAAATTGGGTGGGAGCATATGTATTTATAAAATGATAATTTTATCAAATATGTTGTAGCCTAATGGTTCTAGTCTATTTTTAGTGTATTTGGTCCAAAGTTCAATTTTTATTAAGCACATAATTTTTTTTTCAAGTTATTTTTGTGTGTTACTACATGAACAAAAAATGTTACGGTATGAAGAAAAATGTGTTACCACATAAACAAAACCAGTACAAGCGTGAAAAGAAATCTCCAGTCCAAAATTGTAGATTTAAAGAACAACTTAATGTGTTACTACATGAACAAAAAAAATTTACCCTATGAGCAAAAGAATGTTACTACATGAACAAAAATCAATACAAGCGCGAAAAAAAAATCCTCAATCCAATTTTTTTTCAAGTTGTTTTTGTGTGTTACTATATGAACAAAAAATGTTACTCTATTAAGAAAAACGTGTTACCACGTGAACAAAATAAATACAAGCGCGAAAGGAAATCTCTAGTAAAAAATTGCAGATTTAAAGAATAACTTGATGTGTTACTACATGAACAAAAAATGTTATCCTATGAGCAAAAGAGTGTTAGTACATGAACAAAAACCAGTACAAGCGCGAAAAAAAATTCTCAGCGTGAGAAGAGTACAGAAGGATCTGAATTTCAGCACACATTTTGTGTGGAGGGGTAATCCAACACCACACACATATTTTCTCTTCTTCACTCATAATCCATACAAAATTCCAATTGAACAAACCTGATTTTATCCAATGATCGAAGCGAATAAAAAAAAATTAAATTGGATAAGAAATTAGGGCACGCACGAGGAAGAAGAAACCCATGAGATCCGTCAGCAATCTGAAGAAAAGAGAAAGAAGAAGAACTCTGACAGCGTTAAACACTGCGCAACGCAAAAGAAGAAAACCCATCAATCTACCCTAACCCGACCCAACAAAGTCTGACCCGCGAATAAATAAGAAAAAACTCAATTACTCTATAATTATACATATCAATTGTTTATAATATTGTATACAAGTTTTTATCTTTTTCTTGTTGTTGCCTGAATTCCAGATCTTTCTATTTTATTTTTTTCGCGCGTGTTTGATTAGTTGGGGAAGAAGTAGCGCAGTTATCCTTTCGACCCCAATACTCGAATGTGACACTTAGAAATTTTAATCTCACTCCAAAAAAAATATTTTTTCCAAAAATAAAATGAAAAAAAATGAAAGGCGATATAAGAAACTGACGTCAGCGTGCCTTATCCTCAAACAATTTCCAATTTGCTTGTAATTGAACACGTGATGGTATATATAAATATAGTAGCACCAAACAAGTTGCTCCACTTGCCCATTTTATTTTTACGAACTTTCATAGAAACCCCTTGTGGAAATCTCATATTCCAAAAGGCAAATTATACTTTATTTTCCCCACTTTCCCACGGGTGCATGCACCTTCTTACTCCTTACCCACATTCCTTCTCTCCCCTCCCTCTATTTATACCCCTCAATATTCTTTTATTCCAAAAAATTCAAACATTTTTCATCCCCTCTTCAATTCAATCCAAATTAATATCTGCCTCCCACAATTTCAATAAAATTCAATCAATATTATTTCTAGAATCCCAATTGCAAGATTCCTCCGACCAACCATATTATCATGTACCAGCCAATTTTCAGTTACAACGACTTAACGCCGTTCAGCCTGTTTCCCTGCTTAACGGAAACATGGGGCGACTTGCCGTTAAAAGTTGACGACTCCGAAGACATGGTCATTTACGGCGTCCTCCGTGACGCCGTCAACGACGGATGGACGCCCTTCAACGACGTTAAAGCCGAGCTTAGGTTCGAAGCCGAGCCGGCGGCGAGAACGGAGTTCGCCGTTGCTCCGCCGCAAGCGGCGGCGCCGGCGGCGGTGGCGCGGCCGAAGGGGCGGCACTACCGCGGCGTGCGGCAACGGCCGTGGGGCAAGTTCGCCGCCGAGATAAGAGACCCGGCTAAAAACGGCGCGAGGGTGTGGCTCGGAACGTACGAAACGGCTGAAGAAGCGGCTTCGGCTTACGACCGAGCGGCTTACAGAATGCGCGGCTCGAAGGCGTTGCTGAATTTTCCGCACAGGATCAGCTTGAACGAGCCGGAGCCGGTCCGGGTGACGGCTAAGCGCCGGTCGCCTGAGCCGTCGGCTTCGGCGGCGTCATGCGTGACGTCCGGCTCGGATAGTGGCGCCGGCTCGCCGAAGAGGAGGAAGAAAGGCGCGGCTGAGAAAGCCGAGCCGGAAGTTGAGAGCAGGTCTAATTTGTGTCAAGTTGAGTGCGCGATGACGTCATTGCAGCGAGAGCTAGTGGTGGCGTGAAATGTGTGAGCTGGAATTGAATTGGAATTGGAATTGGAATTGAATTGAATAGGACTTGTTTGGTTGTGTGTATATGCAAGTGCAAAATTTTGGGCCATTCTTCAAGTGGATTAATTGAAAAATGGAACACTTCTTGTAAATTGTGTGTTAAAAATCGAAACCCCACCAGTGCCACTAGTTGCACAAAAAATTAATCCAATTGAACAGTCACATTTCAAATCTAAATTCAATTTTATACAAGGCCTTGTCTTTTTGCCATTAGAAGAGATGGAAGCTAGCCCAACATCTTTTCCTTTTCATCCAAAAAATCAGATTATTCTATTCTCAATGTAGAATTCAATTTCAATGTGAATTTGGGCGTTAATTCGTTCAAAAAATGGACCAAATTCTGTTTCTCTTCCGACTAAAAGGGCCATGACACATAGACCCATTTAAACCAAAGAAACCATGGGTGATGGTTAACTCTTCATAGCCCATTTAAATCCGATCCATTTTGGCTGGACGAATTAGCCCGAAGCGATTAGCTCTTCATTTCGACTGACATTTTTAAATTTAATTTTTAATATAATTATGAGATAATTACTCTAAGGTCCTAATTCCCACTATAAAATACTAGTAGGTCCAATTCTTTAAAAATGATACTAATAGGTCTATAACTATAAGGCCATATGTAAAAGACCTAATTGCCTTCCTCCATGTCTAATCAACTTTTTTCTCTCATGCCTGCAAATACACTATTTAGGGGGAGTCTTTTCCATGAATCAATTAAAATTGTATATATATTTATTTCTTCTTTTGAATCAAGTTAAGCTGAAATTAAGCACCCCAACTACTTTTCATTTGAGTTTCATTCTAGTTGACGAAAACGAATTTATCAGTTGTTTCAAAAACGAAATTTCGACGTGAATTCAACACAATATCCGGAAAATAGAAAGAGAAGTATGAGAAAGAGACAAAATCGCAAAATCAGACATGAAATTCTCGCAATAATTTCAGTTTTGTTCTTGATTACAATTACAAAAATTACAATTACAATATCTAACAGCTACAGAGAAATTATAGAAATTACAGAAAAATTCATATGAAACATTCATATCTAAAACCTATAATTACAATCTCAAAATCTCAAAAATCGCATATCCTCGTCTTCATCATCAAAAACATAAATATGTTCATCAAAACATGAATATGTTCATCTCCGATTTCAAAACTTCACCCCTAAAAAATTAATAAACCCCTAAAAAAAATTAACAAACTCAGATCTTCATAAATGAATCTTCCCCAAATCATTCATCCCTCCCAAATCAAAACAAAAGAAAATTTCCCCAAATCATTCATTTTTTCTCCAAAATCAATACAATCTCCAAATGAAAATCAAAATTAACGAAAAATATTCTCACGTGATTTGAGAATGAATTATTTTACTCACCAACAAACAAATCGCGTCTTTTTCATCTGACAAAAATCTCAAAAACACAAACAAATTGGGTCTCCCAGCGGTGGCTTTGCCACGTCGCCTTCGTCCCCAGCGCGTCGCTGCCTGTTGGTGTGATGGGTGGGGCGCCCCGGCGGCGGTGGTCTCGCCTGGATATGGCTTTTTCTCGAAGACCGACCCGCCCAAAATAGGGCTTTTTTTTTCTTTTTTGGAGATAATAACAAATTTAATGGATGGGGAAGAGAATGGGAGAGGCTGTGGAAAATTTATGGGATGGGGAAGAGATGGGAGAGGCAGTGGGGCTAGGGATTTTACCTTGGGGGCTGGGAGTTTGTTTGGGGGAGTGGGTGGGGCGTGTTTGCAGATGAAGAAAGAGAGCGGGAAGAGAGAGATGATAATAATTGTTGGGGGCGAGAACTTTGAGAAGGGTACAAGGGTAAAACAAGACTCATATTATGGACCATTAGTAATAATGTAAAAGTATGGACCTGAGAGTAATTCACCCCCTTTAGATGGACCTAAGAATTATTTGTTCTATAATTATATGTTAAGTTTAATAATATTTTATTTGTATTATGTGAACATATTAATTTTACTCTCTCAATCTCATAATTACTTATACACTTTTTTTATTGAGATGTCCCAACATTACTTGCACACTTTAAAAAAAGAAAAAAATTCATAAAATGTATCCTCACAAATTTCCTAAAATGTCATTACTTTTGACCTACACATACACACAACAACTCTTTTATTTACTTTTGTTAAGTTTTCAAAGATATCACCAGTTCTACGAACTAATACCATTAAGTTCTAAGAACTAATACTATACACAGAGATCAGATTAAATACTCAAGATAACAAAATGAAAACAACAAACACCAGATTTAAATGATTCGATATATAAGATCTACGTCCCTAGAGGATCAGGAAGCAACTTCACTATCACTAGATCGATCGTTTACAGATTACACTCAATTCACTCCAAGAGATTCAAGCTCTATCCTCACTTAAGAACTAACTCTGAATCGAATATTTTCCCTCTCAGATCTTTGTGTGAATGAATTCTCATGATACAATCTCTCTCTCTCTCTCTCTCTCTCTCTCTCTCTCCCCCAAGAGTTAGTTATAACTAACTTTCTAGTTCAATCCCGATTCACCGATTCTACATAAGTTCGACCTGGTTCTGAGACCATCACCTCTCAACTAAACAATATCAGTTCCTCTCCATAACATTATTAGTTCTCGCTAAAATCGAACATGCATTGACCCTTTCAATTCTGTGCCTCAATGAAAGAGACTTACATTCTTTCCTGAGCTCACTAAAAATATCAGTGAACGTCCCATGTAACCAACTTGATCAACTTAGAGCAGTGATCACACTTGGAACTTAGTAAGACCTTAGTAGACATGTCTGTTGCATTGTCTTCAATCGGTACCTTCTTGACACAAACAACACCTTTTTTTGATATATCCCTTACAAAATGAAGTTTCACATCAATGTGTTTTGATCTTTCATGAAAAGTCTGATGCTTTAATAGTACTCTGATTGTCACAATGCACAATTACTCCTCTCTGAAAAATGCCAAACTCTGGTTATAGCCTTTAAACACATAACTTCTTTTGTTGCTTCTGTAAGTGCAATATACTCACCTTTAGTAGTTGATAATGCAACTACTGATTGATGAACCACTCTCAACTCATAGATGATGTTCCATATAGAGTAAAGACATAACTAAACAAAGAATTTTTGGAATCAATGTTACCAGCAAAATCTGAGTCTACAAATCCTTCCAGAGGTTCATGTTTTAACTCCCGTTTTTCAAACATTAATCCAGTACTCAATGAATCATTTAAGTATCTCAAAATCCATTTCAAAGCTTCCCAATGTAATTTCCTAGGATTTTTCATAAATATGCTGATCATCTACGTACACTCCATAAGCTAGATCAAGTTTACTACAAATCATGGTACATTAAGTTTCCCACTCCACTTGCATATTAAATTCTGATCATATAATCTCTTTCTTCAACAGTCTTAGGACTTTGAGTCATAGACAACTTGAACTGAGCACCCAAAGGAATATTAACAGATCTTGACTAATGCATGTTATATCTCTTAAACACTCTCTGAAGATAGTTTCTCTGAGATAGAAATAGCTTATCGAAAAACCTATATCTAATGATATCCATTTCAAGAATTCTTCTAGCTGTTAAGGAATTAATTGTCCGGATCTATTCGGGATGAATATTTAAATACAAATTTAGTTCTAACAATTATTACTAGCACGAATTAATCCTATATTAATTCAAATAATAATTCAACAACAAATCATGCATATAAACAGTTCACATAAATCCTACGCATGCGGAATTTTTACGGGTTTACGTGAACTAACCTCTTGGAGTGGCAATGGTCTCGTCGATTAAAACACACCAAAAAACCTTCTCAAGTATTCCCTAGTCCTTGCTCGTCAATCCGGTGGAAGGAAGCTCGCGAACAATTAACAAAAAGGAAAATAAAATTTGTTGCACCACCTTTGTGGATTTAATAATTTTTCCAGCACATGGAATTGTACTTGGGAATGAAACATTCATCCCCTATTTATAGAGGGTGGTGGCCGATTTTCAACATGGAATAGGGAGGAAAAAATATTTTCTTGATCTCCAAGAAATCTTGAATATATCTCATATATTCTTTTCTCCATAATTAAAATATTCCATAAAAATCCCACCTTCTCTTGTTATGGTGTATTTCGAAAAAATAGGAAAAAGAAACCAAGATTTGGATCTTCTTGAATTTATGAGATATACTTGTATTCCAAGAAATACATATCTTTCATAATATCTTTTCAAGAAAATCAAGAAAATCTTATAATATTTTTTCAAGAAAATCTTTCTTTCCCTTTTTATTTTAAAATTTTCAAAAATTACAAATAAATAACCAAGTAGGAGATTTCTTGAATTTAATGAGATAATCTTGTATTCCAAGAATATTTATCTTCATTCCATAACAAAATTCAAAGAAAATATTTCTCCCTCTATTGTTTATTATTTTCAAAATTTTAGGAAAAATAGCAACAAAAATTTATTTTATTTTTAAACACATTTTTTCAGTTATTGGACTTTATGTTGGGCTACTTGAGGGGCCTTTAGGAGAATTAAGATTGGACCTTCCAATGGATCTTGAATTATCAATATTGAGCCACAATATTATTCAAGCCCATAAATATTAATTAATCCCACTACATAATTAATATTGCACTATCCATCTTAACCCATATTACAGTCAATATGGCTCCCGGTTATTATTTTCCGTGTTTAAGATTATCTAGCCCATTAATTAATTCAAGCCACTGAAACAGCTTTCTATTAATTAATATATTTTGTCCTTGGTTAAGGAACAGTTCAACATTATTATCCATACCGGAAACTAGTTCCACTTGCAAGATTTGGTATGATAAAACTTATGAACCTCCCAAGGGGGAAAATCGAACAAGCGTACTTGCACATGATTCTCCGTATTAAATCTTAGCAATTGCATGTGACCAATAATATTGCTCAAGATATAAAGTATTGAATCTCGTTGATTCTCTACCTGTAATAAGTCAAAGCAATAATTACTAACCACACGCGATTCTATTTAAGGGACGAAGATTAAGAAATAACGACCCACTGAGGTCTAATTCTTCCTAGTTCAGTTCTGAAGAATTTGTCCTCCTGTAGGTCCTATTCAGTGCACTAGACATGCACTAGTGTAATCTCTTGGTCAAGACAAGCCAATCTGAGCCTTACACTTCAACCTTTCACGATGGATTGTTCATTTCCATCTAGGTCGTGAATGGTGTACTTTTGGTTACAAGGAACTGTTAATTTAATCTTCTGTGATCTGGTATCACTAAATTAACTACAATGTAACACGTACTATTTATTGAACAGTTATGCAGTAAATATATGTAACATTCAATGATATTTAAAGCATCAGTGATAAATAATTTATTTCAGTAAATAAGACCAAAATTCAGTTTGATTATACAAAGTAAAAACATACTTTCCAGTATAATCCCAACATTCTCCCACTTATACTCAAAGTCTGCTTTTAAGTATACTACATCATGTCTCGTGTAACTCCTAATACATGACATATAATGTCACCTACACGAACCTAATAATGTCTCCCACTTATACTCAAAGCAGATTGGCTACGCACTTGACAACCATTCCTCCCACATGTCTCTTGAATGTTTCCAGAGGCAGACACTTTGTGAAAGGATACACTAGGTTATCCTCCAATGCGATCTTAGCCACCTCTTCATCTCCTCTCTTAACGATTTCTCGTCTAAGATTTCTTTCCTTCAGTGTGCTTGTTTGACTCGTGGACTCTTGGTTCCCTTGAATTTGCAACTGCCCCTAGCAAATATTGCTAGACAAATTCGGAACTCCATCCAAGTCCACTAAGAAGGTCTAGAGCCAAACTGGTTCCTTCAATGCTTCAATGGCAGCTACTTACCCGGCTTCTATGGTTGAGTCAGTGATGCATTTCTGCTTTACACTCGTCCATTTCATGGCTACACTTCCCAAATGAAAGCACACTAAGTGAGGCAGATAGTTTCTTGGAATCCATGTCTGATTGGAAATCCGAGTCCATGTAACCGATGGGGATTAGACTGTCTGACTGATAAACCAACATTCTATCCCGAGTTCTTTTCAGATACTTCAGAATGTTCTTAACTGCCGTCAAATCCTCTTTTTCCTGGATTACTTTGATATCTTGCCACCATGCCAACGACAAAGCAGATATCTGGTCTCGTGCACAACATTGCATACATAAGGCTTCCGACAGCCGAAGCATAAGGAATGCATTTCATCATCATCTATCTCCTTTTTGTGTCTTAGGGCATATTTCCTTGATAGATGGATTCCATGCCCGAAAAGGTACGAAGCATTTCTTGGAATCCTCGCATCTTTGAATCGTTTCAAGACGGGTGTCTATGTATGAAGCTTCATGATAAACCTATCATCCTTTTCTTCTACGATCTCGAAAGTGATCTTGATCCCAAGGATGTGCCCGGCTTCCCCTAAGTCCTTCATATCAAACCTGCTTTTGAAAGCCATGCCCTTACGCCCGATAACACCTTTACATCATTCCCGATGAGCGAATATCGCTCACGATAGTACTAAGAATACCAATGCGCTTCCGACACGCTTTTTGTACACACAACTTTTCGAACTCATTTTGATCAAACCCATAAGACTTTATTACATGATCAAAACATTGGTTCCAAGCTCGATGCTTGTTTGAGTCCGTAAATGGACTTCATGAGCTTACAAACTAGGTGTTCTTGGCCTTTTTCAATGAAGCCTTGGGGTTGTTGCATATAGATTTCTTCATCAAGACTTCCGTTAAGGAAAGTCGTCTTGACATCCATTTGCCGATTTCAAAGTCGAGATGCCCAAAGAATCGACAAGAGAATTGGATGGACTTGAGCATTGCTACAAAGTAAAAAAAGTTTCCTCATAGTCGATCCCTTCTTTCCGAGTATAACCTTTACGCCACAAGCCTTGCCTTGAAGGTTTCCACCTTCCCGTCCCCGGTCCTCTTTTTCTCTTGTATACCCACTTGCAACCAATGGGTTTGACCCCATTAAGTGGTTCGACTAGCTCCCACGCTCGTTATGATCCATAGAACCCATTTAACTTTCATTGTTGTTTGCTAAGAAAATGCATCCTTGTCCTGGATTGCCTCGTCGTATGTCCATGGGTCTGATTTGTCTTGTCCTGGAATCAAGTCCGAGGACTCTCCTATCCCCATGAATCTCTCGGGCTGTCTTACAACCCTCCCACTACTGACGAGGTTTTGCCAGTGAAAGTGTGTCGTTTGGTATGTCATCTTGTACAGCAAATAGCGAATGAGGTTAGCCCCTTAGCTCACTTAAGGTAATCTCACTTCTGGGTTTTCTTTCGTTCACATAGTCTTCTTCCAAAAATCTAAAGTGGGTGCTTATTACCACCTTTTGATCTTTGGGACCATAGAACATACACCATTTTGTTCCCTCGGGGTATCCTATAAACAACCTTAATTCTGATCGAGTATCCAATTTTCCAACTTCCTTGTCCAACACGTAGGCCGGACACCCCCAAATTCTCATGTGTCTCAAACGGGCTTCATGCCGGTCCACAATTCTTTGGGAGTTTTGGGAACCGATTTGGATGGCACCAAGTTCAGAATGTAAGCCGTTGTTTCCAAGGCATGACTCCAGAACGAATTGGGTAGATCCGCATAACTCATCATTGATCTAACCATTTCTAAAAGAGTTCTGTTTCTTCGCTCTGCAACCCCGTTTTGTTGAGGGGTTCCGGATCTGCTTAGTTTGATACAATCCATTCATCTGATAAGTAGTTCAAAAACTCATCGTTGAGGTACTCGCCTCCACGATCAGATCGTAGAGACTTGATACGTTTTTCCCTATGATTCTCTGCTTGAGCCTTAAATTCTTTGAATTTGTCAGAGGTCTCAGATTTATGCTTCATAAGGAAAATATAACCGTACCTTGAGTAGTCATCAATAAAAGTGACGAAATACTCATAACCTCCTCTTGCTTTGGTTGACATTGGACCACATACGTGCAGGTGAACGATTTCTAACACTTCTTTGGCTCTATTCCCTGGCTCCGAATGCCCTCTTGGTCATTTTACCCTCCAAACATGATTCGCGAGGTTGAATTGGTTCAACTTGGAGAGACTCCAAAGTGAACCGCCTTTCTACCAACCTTTGGATCCTCTTTGGATTAATATGTCCCAATCTTAGATGCCATAGAAGTGTCTCTTTCACGTCGATGAACGTTTTTATCTAAAACAAATTGTGTTATAGGATGCATTTAAGTGAGTGGTGTGCACGATTAATTGTATAGAGATTGTCCATCAATGTCCCATATCATATACACTCATCATTTCAAGCAATGATGTCATTCTTATTAAAAGAAACTAAGTATCCATTAATGTAATTTTAGAAACCGAAAGTGAATTCTTTTTCTAAATCTGGGAACATAAAGAACGTCTCTTAAAATTAAAACTCGCTTTTAAAAAAAAAATGGGTGCACTTCTCCCACTTTTTAGCCGCCACTCGTAGAATCGCCCAAAGGATGAGGATCTCACTCCCACTAAGTTGTTTCCGTCACCGGGACCCCAGAACTTGAAACATACATGGTCGGCCAGATCCCGTATCAACTACCCACGAATGAGAAGTATCTGTTGCTAAACAAGTTTCAACAACTAAGACGTGAGAATTACCTTTCTTTCCGTCCCTTTTGGGGTTGGAACAGCAAACCTCCATTGTCCTCTTTCACCGCAGCTTAAGCACTTCCTCTTTGATTTTCCTTGACACCACCAAAGATTCGTCATCTTACCATTGCCCTTGCAACAATTTGAGTCCGATTGCTTATGGTTTTTGGTCACCTTCTTCTTCTTGCCATCCCTTGGCCTAGAAAATGAAGACGGACCACTTGCCAATCAAAACTTGAGTTTGGTGCCCCATCAACATCTCTCGCCGAGACCAAAGCTTGCAACAAATCGGTGGCGAGGCCAAAATGCTCAAAAACTTTTTGGGCAGAGAGTGAAGTACCAAATTCATCCGAGTCTCCAGATTATAATCTGCGACTCGTAACCTCAAGTTTGATCAGATGGGCCATCAATTTTGAGGACGTAATCCCTTACGGGTTTGCCCTCCACCATTTTCAACGACGACATCTCTCGCAAGGTGATCTGACGAGTCCCGCATTCTTGACTCGTCAGTTGGCTCATCTTATTTTGGTGTGTCAAGAATCCACTTGTGCTTTTGTGCAGTTAGGACAATTATAATTTTTCGTTTCCAATCAATATAGTTTCCATACTTATTCTATTGACTTTAAGTATAATAAAGACCGGATTAAAAGGTTACGACATCTTTGAATCGAAAATAAATAACTATATGCATAAGCACAAATATATCACAAGGTTCGATAACATGCATCATATTAAAATCTCAAAAAAAAAATATGAACATGCATCAGCCAACATCTCAAAACAGTTTAAATAAGCCACGTGGGGTGGGTCATTATTTAAACACATTCAAGCAGGTTACAAACAAGAACAATTACAAACCTTTAATATCCAGATTAATAGTTGGCTCTCACTTGACCAATATAAAATTGACAGAGATTTCGGGGAAGTATATGCATATCAAATTTATACCTAAGTAATAACCATGATTAAATACAGAATTATTATTTCGCTTTGAACGAGCCTCGTGGGGAGGGTCATCGTCGCCACTAGTAATAATCCACAATCATCCATTTGGAATTTATTTATGTGAAAACTATCTTTTGACCGTCCTGTGGGGGGAATTTCTCCAAAAGAATCCACAAATAAATAAATCATGGAGGTCAAAATTAATTCAATTTTATTATCCATAAAATTGTCAATTAATTGTTTAAGCATACTTAGTAATTTTCGAAAGTGAGATTTTTCAAAATATTTTCTCATGCATCGCAAATTTAAACACAATTTAAATAAGCATAAAACAATGCATAACATCAAAATAAAAAATTAAACATATTGGGCACATATATCCAATTGTCATGGTTAATTTTTGTCATGTCTTGATATTGAGAAATCGCCTTTCATAGCCTTCATCGTTATCTCTCGAAAAGCTCCCACTTGACCGTCTTAAAAAAATGCCTTGTCAAAACACGTCATCGACCACCTCAAAGTGGGGAGTGCCGCCTAGCACTCCCGGCCGTGTCGAGTGGCGTCGTCTAAGCGTCCGTCTTGGCGCCGCCCGAAGCGCCCGTCGCCCGCCCGTGGTGCGTCTGCTCAGCGACCTTCCGGCCCGAATCTCGGCGGTAATCGCGCATACTCACGCACCGCTCTGCCGATCCGCCTCGCGTGCCACCTGCGCACATGCACTTTGCGTTGCAGCGCCGCCTTTGCATCTGCTACTGCGTCGCCCATGTAGCCAGCGATGTCGCCAGCGTCCGCCCTTCGTACCTACTTCGGCGCTTCCGCCGATACGCGAAATACGCAGCGTCCCACGTCGTCCGTAGCAGCCAGCGCTTCGGCGACAAGCCTCCCGCGCCCGTGTCGCGCCCGTCGGCATCCGCGTCCAGCGCGTGTGCCTCTCGCACGCGTCTCGACGCCGCCATCTGCGCCACGCCGGATCTCGATCTTTTTTAATTCTTCATCTCCGCCTCCGTTTCCGATCCGGTTACAATTTATTTACAAAATAAATAAACCTAGATCTAGACTAGTCTATTACATTGATCAAATCAAACAAATTCTAATCTACTCGTGGATTTTCTCATTTAGGCAAAAACGAATTCGAACGAATCGAATTAAAAAAACCACAATTTATATGCATGCATAAATAAACACATTAAATTCCATGACAATTGGATACCTGCAAAAAAGATCTAGCAATTCTACTATCCAATTTCAAATTTAATGAAAATGAATTAAATTACAATTTAAAAATCGAGTCTCAAACCGAGGTCTCGATACGATTGTTGGGGAATTAATTGCCCTTGATCTATTCGGGATGAATATTTAAATACAAATTTAATTCTAACAATTATTACTAGCATGAATTAATCCTATATTAATTCAAATAATAATTCAACAACAAATCATGCATTTAAACAGTTCACATAAATCCTACGCATGCGAAATTTCTACGGGTTTACGTGAACTAACCTCTTGGAGTGACAATAGTCTCGTCGATTAAAACATAGCAAAAAACCTTCCCAAGTATTCCCTAGTCCTTGCTCGTCAATCCGGTGGAAGGAAGCTCGCGAACAATTAACAAAAGGGAAAATAAAATTTGTTGCACCACCTTTGTGGATTTACTAATTTTTCCAGCGTATGGAATTGTACTTGGGAATGAAACATTCATCCCCTATTTATAGAGGGTGGTGACCAATTTTTCAACATGGAATAGAGAGGAAAAAATCTTTTCTTGATCTCCAAGAAATCTTGAATATATCTCATATATTCTTTTCTCCATAATTAAAATATTCCATAAAAATCCCACCTTCTCTTGTTATGGTGTATTTCAAAAAAATAGGAAAAGAAACCAAGATTTGGATCTTCTTGAATTTATGAGATATACTTGTATCCCAAGAAATACATATTTTCCATAATATCTTTTCAAGAAAATCAAGAAAATCTTTCTTTCCCTTTTTATTTCAAAATTTTCGAAAATTACAAATAAATAACCAAGTAGGAGATTTCTTGAATTTAATGAGATAATCTTGTATTCCAAGAATACTTATCTTCATTCCATAACAAAATTCAAAGAAAATCTTTATCCCTCTATTATTTATTATTTTCAAAATTTTAGGAAAAATAGCAACAAAAATTTATTTTATTTTTAAACACTTTTTTCAGTTATTGGACTTTATGTTGGGCTACTTGAAGGGCCTTTAGGAGGATTAAGATTGGACCTTCCAATGGATATTGAATTATCAATATTGAGCCACAATATTATTCAAGCCCATAAATATTAATTAATCCCACTACATAATTAATATTGCACTATCCATCTTAACCCATATTACAGTCAATATGGCTCCCGGTTATTATTTCCCGTGTTTAAGATTATCTAGCCCATTAATTAATTCAAGCCACTGAAATAGCTTTCTATTAATTAATATATTTTGTCCTTAGTTAAGGAACGGTTCAACATTATTATCCATACCGGAAACTAGTACCAACTTGCAAGATTTGGTATGATAAAACTTATGAACCTCCCAAGGGGGCAAATCGAACAAGCGTACTTGCACACTATTCTCCGTATTAAATCTTAGCAATCGCATGGGACCAATAATATTGTCCAAGATATAAAGTATTGAATCTCGTTGATTCTCTACCCGTAATAAGTCAAAGCAATAATTACTAACCACACGCGATCCTATTTAAGGGACGAAGATTAAGAAATAACGAACCACTGAGGTCTAATTCTTCCTAGTTCAGTTCTGAAGAATTTGTCCTCATGTAGGTCCTATTCAGTGCACTAGACATGCACTAGTGTAATCTCTTGGTCAAGACAAGCCAACCTGAGCCTTACACTTCAACCTTTCACGATGGATTGTTCATTTTCATCTAGGTCGTGAAAGGTGTACTTTTGGTTACAAGGAACTGTTAATTTAATCTTATGTGATCTGGTATCACTAAATTAACTACAATGTAACAAGTACTATTTATTGAACAGTTATGCAGTAAATATATGTAACATTCAATGATATTTAAAGCATCAGTGATAAATAATTTATTTCAGTAAATAAGACCGAAATTCAGTTTGATTATACAAAGTAAAAACATACTTTCCAGTATAATCCCAACACTAGCTTCTCCTAAATATCTCATCTCAAACTTGGTGTTTAGTTTAGCTTCCAGATCATCAATCTTAGATATGCTCTTGCTTGCTATGAGGATATCATCAACATAAATCAGCAAATAAATCACCACCGCCTCACCTAGCTTCTTTAGATACACACAACTGTCATACTGAGATTTGATCAAACCAATATCCAGCATAAACTTTGCAAACTTTCTATACCATTGTCTGGGGCTTTGTTTCAAACCATAGAGGGACTTTCTGAGATGACACACTTTATTCTCATTTACTGGCAGTGTAAACCCTTTTGGTTGCTGCATGAAGATATTTTCAACCAGCTCACCATATAAGAACGTTGTTTTTACATCCATTTGGCTTAATTTCATATCTTCCTAAGAGACTATAGCAAGTAACAACTTGATGGAGAAATGTTTAACAAATAGTGAAAACACTTCATTAAAATCTATCACTTCTCTCTGTGTAAACCCTCTTGCAAAAAGTCTTGCTTTGAACCTTACTTGTTCAGTTTATTGAACTCAATCTTCTTCTTGAAAATTTATTTACAGCTCACTAGGTTCTGTTTATCTGGTTTCTCCACAAGTTCCCATGTATTGTTTTTCTCAAGAGATTGCAATTCTTCCATCATATGAGAGTGAGCTAGTGCTCTCTATCTATACTAGAGTCTGCTTCCTTAGAAGGTTTGTGGTTCTTCATATTCTAGATCCTCAACAACAACCAGCGCAAATGACACCATATCAACTTAACCATATCTATTTGGTAGGTGAACATTTCTTAGTTTCTCAAGTCATAATTATCATCACCATCATCATCACTATCTTTCTTTACTTCTGGAATGTTAATCTCAGGAACTTGAATGCTAGTTTCTGATTCAGTGGTGGATCAGTTGTCTCCACCTCAACATCAGTAGTATTTCGAGAGATGTCTCCATCAATATCTTGAGGATTCCCAATGTTTTTGTATCACATCTCATGCTCATTGAAAATTACATCTCTACTGACAATACACTTCTGATGACCAGTTTCCAAACACCATAACTTAATTATAATCCTTAACACCTGTAGGATAACCTATGAAAATACACTTAAGTGATCTTGGATCTAGTTTTTATTGTCTTGTATGAACAAAAGCTTGACATCCAAACATGAGTTTTGTTGATCATAAAACAAGATGCACTCACAACTTCTTCCCAAAAAGATTTTGGCAACTTTGCATTAACTAACATACACCTCAC
Organism: Stenogyne calaminthoides; assembly: GCA_037126765.1. Classification (NCBI taxonomy): domain Eukaryota; kingdom Viridiplantae; phylum Streptophyta; class Magnoliopsida; order Lamiales; family Lamiaceae; genus Stenogyne; species Stenogyne calaminthoides. The sequence continues at coordinate 24,551,558 of JBBCBC010000024.1, forward strand.
CCTCTCCTGAATGGTCCTATTCATCCTTTCAGCTAGGGCGTTCTATTGAGGGTTTGCAAGGAAAGTTCTATGCCTAGTTATACCCTTTCCGTTGCAGTGATTGTTAAACTCATCTGAGAGATATTCTAAACCATTATCTGTTCTCAAATGTTTTAACTTCTTTCATTTCTTAGTTTCTTGCTCGATGACCCACTCCCCGAGTTTCTCAAAATCTTCACTATTCTGTTTAAGTATGAATACCCAAACCTTTCTGCTAAAATCATCTATTAAAGTCATGAAATATCTATCCTCTCCATGACCCCCATATGTCAGAATGGACATAATCAAGAGATTGTTTAGTGTTATGAACACCTTTTGAATAAGAGTGTTTCTTGGATTTACTAAGTAGAGAAATCCAGCTTGATGGTTTTTCATCTCCAAATACATTCTTTTTAGGGAGTACATTCATACCTTTCTCTCCAATATGGCCACTTATTTTGTGCCACATTAAAGCTTCTGTAGAACTCATGGTGTTATTCGCAGTACCAGTAACATAATTTCTTATCAAGATGTATAAGTCATGTAGGTCCCGAACGGGTTTTGTGAGGGTGGAAGTCTAGAGGGGAGGGGTGAATAGACTTCCAAAACTTTTCGTCTTGGATCGGTGTGAACCGCAGACACCCGATCAGAGTGCTAGTGTATCGGTTTAGACCGATGTTCAATCTTCTTGAAAAGCTCGAGGGCAGATCAATTTGATATCTGTCAGCTTAACTGAATGGTACGGAAGCTTGTTTTTACCCGTGTGAAAAACCAGTTTTATCAATCAGATTCTTAAGTCAGTTTTCAACCAGTTGACTGAAGTGTCAATCTGATCGATCGATTCTTAGTGCATCGAGCTTAACTTTAGAATATGTATGCGCTTTAAACTCGGTTGAGTGACTTGTGTAAAAGCGATAAGAAAAAGCAAGTAAATGCACACAAGACTTTTTATAGTGGTTCGAGCGAACCCCGTCCCCACGCCCACTCTTCCCCCTTAACACAGGGAACCTTAACCTACTTTTTAACTTCGAGGGACTTATATCCTTTTCAGGATGGCGAGATGTTTACCGAGTTCCCACTTACACAAACTTAACTGCGGGACTTATATTCTTTTCAGGATGGCCGAGATGTTTACCGAGTTCCCACTCAAGCTTAACCTACGGGACTTATATCCTTTTCAGGATATACGAGATGTTTATCGAGTTCCCACTCTACAAACGTAACCAACGGGACTTATATCCTACAAAAAGAGGATAAATGAGATGTTTAATGAGTTCTCACTCTACAAACTTGACCTAACTTGCGTTTGGGTAAAGAATGATTGAGGGTTCCAACCGAAATCTATCCCGGTGCTTTAGGTAGCCAAAATGCTAGTGGATAGGATTTCTTGCTAAGAACTATGGGATGAACACTCTAAGAATAATCTTCAGATGTAGTGTTCTTTTGAGTGGAGATTTATTGTAGCTTTAGCTTCTTTTGCGATGTCTCCGTGTTTGTTCTTGCGTTTTCACTTGTTGGTCCTTTTCTTCAAAATGAAGATCGATCCCATTTTATAGACCTCGAAATCAAAGAGTCGTTGGAGAGCAATTTGAATTTCGGCCATATTAGGTAAGGCCAGAGGATATGATTGTGACGTCTTTGTGATTTTTTGGCGTGGCCGTAGGCATGATTAAGCGTTGTTTTTTTCTGCAGCGTCGTCCCCGTATTGTCGGCTCTTTTTGTGCACGTCGCTTTCTCCTTAAGCCATGAGGCGGCACTTTAGAAATTTGCCCGTTAGGCGATTGATATTCCTTTTGAAGAGGATTAAATCTTGTCTCGGTGTATCTTTTTTATTGTCACCAGGTGTGAGCTGACTTGATCAAGTAACTGATCAGTCTACCTTGTTGAGTCTTCAGTTGCACATTGTCTTAGCTTCAATATGCAAACTCTGCTGAAAGTAGGTCTTCAGGTTTTTTGATCTTCAGGTGTCTCTGAGCCTCAGTGTATTCAATCGTCTTGAGTCTCGGGTTTGATCTTAGAGTCTTGAGTTTATCTGAGTCTTGAGTTCATCCGAGTCTTGATGTTATCTCGAGTCTCGAGTGTTCATCTGAGTCTTCAGGTTCTTCTGAGTCTTCAGTGTCTTCTTGTCTTCACCTGATCTTTTGACTTCTTGTCTTCTGATTTGCGCTTAGTCTTCTGATCATCTGACCTTCTCTGGGTCATCTGCTACTTCGACCTGACCTATACATATTGAGTTTCCCCTCAATATGTGACCTATCTTTTACATCAGCTATCTATACAATTCAGCTGGTCATCTTATTCTGATTCTAAGTCATCAGTCAGCTAACAAGTCTGACTGGTCCTATTACAACCTGTTTTGGAATTCCATCAAAACTAAATTACATATTTCCCAACAATTTCCCCCTTTTTGATGGAACCAAAACACTTAACCAAACTTGATCAGAAAAACAGATACCATGAATGGAAATGTAGATAATGCAAATAGTACATACCTCAGAAGACAATGAGATGATTGTCTTAGAATCAGTGGGATGGAAAGTTTTATTCAGATAGGTGTGTGCATTGTAGAATATGTGAAAAGCGTACCTATCATCTGATTCCAAGTTATCTTCTTCAGGTATACTTGAACATTTGCAGTTCTTTGGAGATGCCAAACATCCTGTACATCCTTTGCATTAGCTTGTCCATCTCTTCTTTTCTATGGAGTCCTCCTTTTTCAGCTAGTCCATAGTAGATGTTCTTGAATTTAACGGGATCTAGCTTGTTGTCTGGACGCAAAGGTGGAAGGAGTAGTTCAAAGGGTGGAGCTTCTGGTATCAGTGACATGATCTTGCCTTCTGTCATCACTGTCTGGTAGAAGTTTGGATACTTTGTTTCTAACCAGTTCTGAAATTCATCATCATTTTCAGTCTGATTTTGATGAATTGGAATCTTCTCCAGGATGTGGACGTCACATAACCATTCTCCTCTAATCTGATCCCATTCTAGAAGCAAATCTTGTCGTGCACAGAGGATGCCTTTAACAGGTGCTGGAAGGGCATTTTTCTCCCAAGCAATGTCCTCTGCTGCAGCTTCGGTCTTCCTCTTCCTTCGGATGTAGGCAATGTTCAGCCCCTTTGCCTCTGCTAACTTCTGCTTCTTGATTGCGGCCTCTCTTATTCTCTATCTTGTTTGATCTTGAACTTGTTCAAGAGTCATCTAGCTTTTGGTGGAGAATATCTGGCCTTGTCTCTGATCTTCCGCAGTTGCTTTCATCATCTTGCCTTTACCTTTCTTCCTCCTCAGAGTCTGCTCAGGTTCATGTTGTTCATCTTCTTCAGCTAATTTCTTAGCGAGTTCAAGGCTCTTGGCCTGATCATCAGCTTCCATTCTTTTCTGAACAGATGAAGAGAAGTCTTCAATTTTGTCGACTCTGGCAGTAATCTCTGAAAGAGTATTTTTTTGCTCAGCGATCTCTTTACTGTATTGCTCCATAGTTTCTTTTATTTCAGCAACGAGATCGGTAGATGGAGTGGCTGGAAAGTTAGATACAATGGTTTCTGGTAGAGATGAAAATTTTACCAACTGTGTCTGAGTCTGTTTTTCTTCCTTCTCTTTGTTCTCTTTTTCTTGAGTCTATTTTTCTGTATTCTCTTTTCCTTCAGACTCTTTTCCAGACTCTTTTCCTTCCCTCTTTTTGGTTGCATCAAAGAGGTTGGACATCTTGCGGTTCAGAGTTGTTAATTGCCGTGAGATCTCCTCTCTAAGACAACAAGAGGAGTGATCTGGACGGTGGCAGAAGGTGCAGGTGTGTAGAAGCGTCTGAGAGCAGTTTCGATTTCCTGTCTTGCCTTTTCTGTAGAAGCTAGAAAATGTTTCCAACCCATATCCAAGTGATTGTTGGTTTTGTCCAAGGATGCCCAGACACTCTCCAAAAGTACTTGTGTCTGGTTGAGCATCTCTGTCTGAACTGAGAGTTTGTCAGACTGGAGCTTGAGCTTCTCAGCAAGAGGGTATACTAGTTGCATTACTTCAGCAAGGATGGCATTGTGCATCCCAACAGTGTGACTTCATTCCTTGTCAACTAGTTTCGCTTGCTCATCTTCAAACCGCTTCATCAGATCTGCTGTGAGCGCTGTGAATTTGTCTTCAAATGCAGCCTGGATCCCATCCTGAATCTTCTTAGAGTGATGATCTAGGGTAACAGAGCTCATTTTAGCAGTCTGTTCAGATGTTGAGGCCTTGCCAAATTGGGTCTCATCTGCAGCACCCATTCTTGGTTCATCGGCAGCTCCCTCATGATCTGTAGGAGGTTGAACGATTTCCTCCCTGTTATCAGCAATTCTGAACCTTTCGTGAATCAGCCATTAGATATCGTCATCTGATGCCAATTCAACAACACTTTCAATCCCAGCATTGTGTAGACATTTCAACTCTAAGTCTACAAAGAAGTCCGATCCCAGAGTTGTCATTAGAATCAGAAGTTCTTCAATGCTCTTTAGTCTGATATCCCTCCAGAACACTATCTCTTCTATTTGTTGCTGGATGCCAGGATGTTGATCCAATTCAGGGCATAGATCCAGCAGATACTCTTTGATCTATTGCTTCATTATTCTTACGATGGGGCTCTCTGGAGCAGGTGAAGCAAGTATTGTTCTGGTGTTGAAGGGATTATGAGAGATGGACACATGTTCGTCGAATCTCTCAGGTTCTTGAGACTGGATTGGGGATTGGGATGTTTGTTGTTCAGGTTCGTTTTCAGTGTGTAGAGGGTGTTAAGTTTCCTGAACGGGTTCATTGATTGGTGGTGTGGGAGATTTTGTTCTGAGAGGTGAGGGTGGGGGAGAGAAGGTTTTGTGGGGAGAGGGTGGAGGTGATGATTTCTGAGGAGAGGGTGATGGTGATTTGGAAGTGGACGTTGGCGATCTTGCTCTCTGGAAGATCTTGGTTAGAGGTAGAGAATCAGATGGTGATTCCTCCTCAGATTGCACCACTTCTATCCTTCTGACAGATTTCTCTCCTTCTGCTGCGATAATCTCTTCTTCTCGTACTTCTCTGATAGTTGGCTCAGAGCGGACTGCTATCTCGTCGTCTGATCTTTCTTTCATCAGATCCTCTGTTCTGCTGGCTTGCTGGGCAGAACTTGGAGCAGTTTTCAGAGGAGATGAGACTCTCTTCTGACGTTTCCGTTGAGCGGCTGGTTTCTTAGCCAGATCCTTCCTCTTCACCCTCTTCTCTTGAATGGCCTTTTCCTGCACTTCAGACGATGTAGTTGCCTTATCTTTTCCTTTATTTTCTCCCTTGGGTTTGGGCACATAAGGAGTCGGATCCTCATCAGCTTGTTCAGGTAGGGACCCATTTTTGCCCAATATGGCCTTGTGCTTTGCTTGATAAATCTTCGCTCCATTCATAATTCTGTGGCAGCTTATCTGACAGAATGATAGAGATTTTGTGTATGAATGAGAACTTCGAAGATAAGCACACTTCATTGCTCTGGGTCAGTTCGAACTTCCCGGAGTCTTTTCTCAGTCTTGCTTTGACCATACCCAACCAATCGATGTCTGAAGCCTTCTTGATTATTGCAGCCATTACACTTATCTTGTATGAAGTGACCACATCAAGGCTGTAAGTCGAGCACATGATCACCTTCTGAACGATCTCAAGAAGAAGGCGATACTTTCTTTTCAGATAGGAGGCTTTGACGTTCGTCGTGTTCTCCTTGTTTACTGGTCTCAACAGCTCGGCTTCAAGAAACTCCTTTTCTCCTACAGCAGTCGTGTAGGTCTCTGGATTGATGCTTCCTCGAGTTAGTCTGAATATCCTCTGTAGATCGTCATTCGTCACTCGAACTTTCATTCCGCCAACGGAAGAAATCAGGTCAGCATCATTGTCTTCATCCCTCTGTAGATTGTAAAGAAACTCCAGGGCTTCATGGGTGTGAACATTGTTCTGATGAGTATAGCAATATCGTTCCAGTCCACACTCTCTTAAGCGATTCCGGATCTGAGGTGATGTTGAAGACGACGTACTTTTCATCAATGATGTCTTTCTTCATCGATGCAAAGTTGCAGTACTTTTTCCCTTGTCCCGGTCTTGAAACAAGATGTGCCATTTCTGTAAGATATGTAGATTGGTGTTTAGTTTGAGTAAGATATTTCAATAAATTCATCCAAACTAGCAAAATTCAGCATCAATTTAGCAAATAAGCGTTTAGATCGAATAAATTACAGAAATACAACTTGAAAACCTAGGTACCATAGAGAAATCTAGATCATGCAATTAATTTAAAACAAGAAATTACCAGTAATTGATTCGAAAGATTTTGAAATCGGAAGGTAGAATCAAATTATTTCGAAGGTAATTCTTAGAGAATTTTAAACGAAATATGATCTTTTCAGAATTTTGAGAAGACGAAGTAGTGGAAAGCGGTTTTCTGAGAAAAAAAATTGGATTTTGTAGAATACGAGGGAAAACCTTTTTGCACAACTTTCCAAAGTACTCAAGTATCCGAGTTTTGAAATCGATGACTGAGATTAGTCGGCCAAAAAGTATTTTGATCGCACGGTTGAGAAAAACAGTCTTCTCATTTTCCGGACTCGAAAAATCGCAATAAAACGTTTTGAAAACATTTTCAGGTCCGCATTAAAAGCTTTGCAGAGCATGCGTCATGAATAGTGTAAGATAAATCAATTAAAATAAATAACGCATATAAAGATATTCAGAAAGAGATAAATAAGGGAGCGTATCTGACTGATTGATATTGTAATCAATTAGTTACCACGGTGATCTGATCTGGTACTTTGTTGACTTATCTGATGTTTGCCTCATGCATTTCCCAACAATATCTCGCTTATCTGATCAGATTCTTTGCTTGAAACGCTTCGTCACGTATCTGATCCTCTTTTCTGAAAAACTTCATCCTTCAGTTTTCTTCTATAATCTCGCATTAACTGAAGTCAACTCCCGCCAAAACTTTTACTTCGGGGAGTCCAAAAGTCACCTCGATTCCCAAATCGGCGTGTTTTGACATTCCGTAATAATGGCATAGATACTCTGTGATTTAATCACACCGTTAACTCATCCAACTATTAGCCGCGTGTTCCTAACGCGTTGTCGATGCAAATTTCTCTTAAGATTTTCTGAGACGATAAAATTTGCATTTATATCCCTAATTTCCTTCTATAAATAGCCTGGGGTGTTAGGTGAACAACACAATCATAAACATTTCATCTTCTTTAGCATATCCTTCATGCTTTTCCGATGAGTTCCTTATTTCCGGTGAAACTTCCGGTGGGAACCTTTAGCCCTTTTCTAATGAAATCAACTTCTCAGATCAACCCTGTGTGTTCCTTCACACTGCTTTCGTCGTCATCTAAGATTTCACATACGATCAATGCTAAGCTTCTTTACCACCATGGAGGCAGATCTGCTAAGGCAAATGAGAAGGCACTTCTCCTAACCGTATGCACCTTGTGCGCTTATCGAGATGACGATATTAGCATCAACAGACTCAGTCTGAAACAAAACATGAGTTTGGTATATGGTCTGCATCAGTCAACAGCTGATCTCCATATATCAAGCTCAATTTTTGCATGTGACACAAGTGTCTGTTTGGTCCTTGTGACCAAACCTTTGGAACTGTGCCCCATTTAACAGCTGGAAGTCCTGTTGATTTTACGTCTGAGGGCTTCCGGCTTGGACATCCTTCAAAGCCTCTCTTGCTCCTCCTTCCGAAGCTTTGAGATTGGCTTAGGATTCTCGAAGCCTCTCTGACGCCTCTTCTAGGACCGAGGGAAAATGAGAGCGTCATACCTTGAACTCTTTCCCGCGTTCCCTGTCTAGGGTTGTCTTAGGGCTGATGGTTTATGTATCGACCTCCGGGTCTTCTTGTACTTGTAATACCACTTGAAGATAGATGTAGCGTTTGAAGCTTGTGATATCACTTGTAACTTGTAAAACTGACCTCCGGGTCTATCAATGAAAAACTCTGTTTATTCCATTGTTGTGTTGTTTTCTTCTGACTTATGCTATCTGTAGCTTTAAACTTGACTTGATTGTTAACTGTAGCTTTAATCGACTTATAAAGTAATCTTTCCAATCTGATCAGTTCCCCCTTAATCTGATATATCTTGAACTGATCTGCCCTTTGTCTGAACTTCATATCGGTTACCTTTCTGACTTTTTGATCTGCTCCTATCTGAACTTCAGATTGGCTCCTCGTCTGGTCGTCTGATCAGTTGAGATTCCTCACTCAACTGATTCCACTTATCCTTGGTTAGTCTTTTAACCAACTGAATCTGGAGATCAATCCTTCAGCCATATCTGGTGTATTTTCTCCAAGATCCAGAAGCCCTAGCTCGTTGCATAACTCTCTTAATCTGATCTCAGCTAGTGGCTTGGTTAAGATATCAGCTTTCTGCTTGTCAGTATGGATCTTTTCCATCCTTATATTTTTCTTTTCAACATGATCTCTGATAAAATGGTGTCTGACATCCACATGCTTGCATCTTGTATGTAGAACAGGATTCTGAGTGATTGCAATATCACTATTACCGCCACGAAATATAGAGTGCGTTCTTAGCTAGGATGTTGTAATCCCTCACCGCCGACTTAGCGAGAGCGGTTGGGAACAATGACTTCCCTCGCGCCCATATATTTCTCGCTTCAAGAGTAGATGTCGCGAATCGATGTCCGCTTCTTCGAAAACCAAGAGATCGGTTTATTTCCCGAAACCACATGAACCCGAGGTTGACTTCACATCGATTCTCGCAACCTCCGTAATGAATCGAATAACCACTAAGTTCTAGATTGTCATCGATGGGTAAAATAAACCAAGGTTTACAGTCCCCTTCAGATATTTGAGAATCCGCTTAGCTGCTTCTAGGTGGCTTTGCATTGGATTTGCTTGAAATCTGGCACATACACCTACTGCAAAAGTAATGTCTGGTCTGCTGGCAGTCAGGTATAGTAGAGATCCAATTAGAGCTCTATACTCCTTCTGATTCATTTTCTGACCATCTTCGTCTGGATCCATCTTGAATCCGGTCATCATTGGAATTCTGGCTTCCTTGCAGTGTTGAACTCCGAACTTTGCCAGTAGATTCCTTGTGTACTTCTCCTGGCAGATGAATATTCCTTATGTACTCTGCTTGACTTGTAATCTCAGAAAGTAATTCATCTGACCCATCATGGACATCTCAAATTTCCCTTGCATCAACTTGCTGAACTTCTCACATAGCTTCTTGTTGGGAGATCCGAAGATGATGTCGCCCACGAGATCCGAACCATCGAAATATCTTCTCCATCTTCTATTCTGAATAAGGTTCTGTCCACTGTTCCTTTAGTGAACCCGCTGTCTGTCAAGAACTGAGAGAGTGTATCATACCAAGCTCGAGGAGCTTGTTTCAGGCCGTAAAGAGCTTTCCTTAAACGGTACACTTGGTTGCCTTTTTCAAAGCCTGGAGGTTGTTCGACATAAACTTCCTCTGCTAGTACCCCGTTTAAGAATGCACTTTTTACATCCATCTGATACACGATGAACCCTCTCGGGGAAGCATATGCGTAAACAAATGAATGGCTTTAAAGCGGCGGCCCGGTGCAAAGGTCTCATCATAATCAATTCCTTCTGATTGTGAATACCCCTTAGCAACAAGTCTTGCCTTATTCCTGGTTATGACATTTTTCTCATCTCTCTTGCTCTTGAATACCCACTTTGTGTCAATTACGTCTTGATGAGTTGGTTTTTCCACCAATTCCCAAACTTGATTTCTCTCAAACTGTTCCAGCTCCTCCTGCATGGCTAGAATCCAGCTTGCGTCTTGTAGAGCTTCCTCTCTACATGGTTGGTTCCTTCATAGAGACGAGATAACAACAAATATATGGCACTTTCACCAACTCGATGTCTAATTTTGACTCTATCGAGATGGGTCTCCGATAATCGATCGGTTGGATGACCGTAATCCAGTCCTTCGCTTACGATGTCGTCTGTTTGGAGAACATCATCCATATCTGATAGTTCATTACTAGTGATTGGGAGTGGTGCGGAATTATGATCCACTTGATAAGAACATGTCTCAGTTGATGTTGGACTCATCATGTGTTAAGTCTGGTTCATAGGAACTTCGGAAGTTCCCCCTGAACCAGATGGTTCAGTTGATATCGCCTCTCCGTTATAACGAACTTCTTCATCGACGCCAGTGTGTACCTTTGGGTCTGATTGACCTGTTGAATCAGTAAGATCAAGTTCTGGGATGTGCACTGTTACGTGTTCAGGTTCTTTATCCTTGATGCTTAGCTGATTCATTTTCTGCGTGTCAGGTAACGGTTGATCTGGTACGGCTTGTTCTGAGGCAGCTTTCTCTTGTTCAGAGGATGTCTCATCAAAGACCACATGGGGTGTTTCTTCCACAACTAGAGTTCGTTTATTGTAAACTCTGAAAGCCTTGCTGGATGAGGAATATCCTAAGAATATGCCCTCATCTGACTTGGCCTCAAAAGTCTTCAACTGACTTTTCCCATTGTTGTGAATGAAACACTTGCACCCAAAAACATGGAAGTATGAAACACGAGGTTTTCTGTCTTTCCACAGTTCATAAGGTGTTTTGAAGTGAGTCTTAGTCAGAGAACATCTGTTCTGAGTATGACATGTTGTGTTTATTATTCGCCTTAAACGGCTTGGTGTGGCATGTTCAACTAACATAGTCTTGCGAACTTCCCTTGAGAGTTCTGTTTCTCCGCTTCGCTACTCCATTTTGTTGTGGCGTTCTTGAAGTCGGGCGTTTCATGTCAGATACCAAACTTCGGTCAAAAATCAAGAATAAAGGAATTCAGAACTCTGTACCTTTATCCGATCCGATCTTTACTATCTTTGAACCCTTCTCTCATTTTGTAGCTTTTTGAGCAGTTTGGGTATCTTAGTCGTTGCCTCGTTCTTCTTGTATAAGAATACAACCCAAGTAAACTTGGAATAATCATCCATGATTACAAGAGTATATTTCCGTCCACTAAGACTGATTGGTGTAACTGGTCCGAATAGATCCATATGGAGTAGTTGCAATACTCTACTGGATGATGGTCCAGGTATTCCCTTGAATTAGGCTTTAACTTGTTTTCCCTTCTGACATGCGGCACATGTCTGATCTTTGGAGAATATCTCATTCGGAAGTCCCTCAACCAAAGACATCCTAGCGATCTTGTTAAGAGTCTTGAAGTTCAGATGACTCAATCTTTTGTGCCAGAGCCAACTGCTACTTTTAGAACTCTTAACAATTAAGCATGTATTCTTTAGGCAACTATTCCAATCTACTATGTAGATCGTGCCTTTCCTTGAACCAGTTAGCAAGATTTGTTGAGTGGCTCGATTCCTTATCGTACACTTGTCGCTCGAGAACTCAACGCTGAATCCGTTGTCGCAGAATTGTGATAATTGATAGTAGATTGTGCTTCAATCCTTCGACATCTGAGACTCCAGCCATTTGTACATCATCATTCTCTAAGGTTCTGAATCCCTTGGTAAAACCAAAGTTATCATCCCCGAAGAGTACACGTGGGCCTTCTTGTTCTTTGTAAGATCTAAGGAGATGTTTGCTTCCAGTCATGTGCCTTGAGCATCCACTATCGATGTACCGGATAGTTGCTTGTGCACCTCCTTTGTTGGCGGTCCCACGCGAACACAGAATCAAATCAGGGCTTTAGGTACCCCTTTGGAATTGGGTCCCGGGGGTTAGTGGTGGATTTAGGGATCCACACAAACAGAAAGCACTTCTATGAAAATCAAAGATTAGAAGGTCCGATTTGTCTCCCATACATATCAACATAATCATACGTCTCTTTTATATGCTTTCGATTAGCATGATTATTAGTGTGAGCCTTGGATGACTTAGAAGACTTGGGATTTTTCTTTATAATTTGTCTTCTTTTTTAATCCAAGTGCCTCAAAAAGAGATAGCCTAGATCTCGATTATAAGGGTAGGTACGATTGCTACCATCAAAAGATTCATATCTTTTTGGCATAGGTGGTCTTTTGCGGTTTACCTATAGCTTGCTTATTAGGCGGTGACCTTGATTGGGTCTCGATTAGATTTCCTTCTTATGGGTTGTCTCTTCGATACCTAATCTGTTGTCGAGTTGAGGTCTCTTCGGAAGAACTGGTTCTTCTGTTGATTCCTCTACGATGCTTTATCGATTAGGGTCCATTTTAGTTCCCTTTCGATTAGGCACCCGCTTTACTTGCTCGCTAGTCTTTTTTTCTTTATTAGATACAAGTTTAGCTTTTAGTGTATCTTTTTGTCGAGAGACTCGTTTGATTACACCCCGCCACAAGTGAATCAAACGGGGCTTTTTGAGGATGTAGAAGGGTTCTCATACCCAATTCCTTCTTGTTAGTCGGCGTTCAAAATAGGTGTTCATTTCTTGAACGGTTTTTAGATGACTTCGTGAAAACCTCTATTTTCTTCCGCAGACTATCCTCGATAGATTTAAGACTCTCATGTAGTCTTAATAGCTCATCAAATTTAACTTGAAGGATTTCAAATCATCGACTTTGTCGTTTTGTTGATTGCTATAGGCGATCTTTGATCTGTTTCTCTGATCGAAAGATTTAACCTTGAGCGTTAAGTTCCTCGATTACCTTCCTAAACGGTTTATTGATTTTTCATTCGATGGCTTTACTTGAGGCGTTCTCTTTTAACGGGCTGATTATTTACGATCCTTAGCTTGTCATTTTCACTTCCACTATTGTATAAGTGTCTCTTTGCTTGAGAGATCATCAAGCAATTGCTCGAGTAGAGCCGCAAGTCAATCTCTCCAAAGAAAAGTTAATAATAGCGGTGTGGAAATTGAAAAAACATAAGGATTGGAGGTTACCTCAGATTGGTCCTCCTTGCCATCGAGGCGGACTTCATCGTCATTTGAAGAGAATATCGATCTTCATGCTCGTGGAAGTCAACAACCTTTAACTTATAAGACGAAATCTTCTCTGAGATGAGTACCCGGAGTCCTCGAAGGCGAGATAGGAATCATCAATTCGGATGTATCATTTGCCGGGGCTTTCTATCTCTACGAGGCGTTGCTCTCTTTTGTTCCGTTTTCTCTTCTCTTTCTCTGGGGAGTCGTCGAGGCGTCGGTCTTTGTAGTGACTGGTTTCTCGCAGATTGAAGCATGATCCTTGATCTCTGGAACTTCCTCTGCCAGTGAGTCACTCCGTCCATAGGATATGTCGGTGACTTTCCTTTCGATAATGTCGAACTTCTTCTGTCAGATCTGTTATCTCTTCTTTCATCTGTCAGATCATCTCTTTTCTTTTCTTCTCTATGATCTCTTCGATCATCAGATCTGGTTCTTTCTCGTGATCTGTCAGTTGGCCTCCTGTTTCTTTGATAGTCACTGTAGAATCTCCGATACTTACCAAGCTGAGTATTTGTTCTTTCAAGTTTCTTGGTAAGCAGAGCGATCTGTTACTGCTTGACTTATGATGTTTCCAACAGGTTCAGTGGCCTTCGATCTGTTGCTGGTTGCTTTAAACGCAACTGATTTAGACGTTGAGGCTTCAGCAGACGTATCGTCTTCATCTGCTTGTCCTCTTTCGATTAAGTCGAACTCGTGAGCTTTAAGGCTTAAGAACAAGCTACTCGGCTTCATCTTTGAAATGTCTTGGCAATCCTTGATTACCGTGACTTTCATGTCCCATTTCTTGGTGAGAGATCTTAAGATCTTGTAGTTGATATCTTTGTCTGACATCTCTCTACCAAGTTCTCGTAGCTTATTGACTGACATGGTGATCCTCCCATCGAGATCGTTGATGGTCTCGTTGGGCAACATCTTTAACTTTTCGAACTTCACCAGTTCAGCTTGTAGGCGGCTGTCTATGATCTGATCATTTCCTTCGCATATCTCAGCAAGAGTATCCCACATTGCTTTTGCGGTTTTGAGATACTTTATCTTTTCTTTGGTGACTTTATCCATTGTCTTCATGATTATATGCCTGGCGATTGTATCTAAAGCAAACAACTTTCTTTCCTCTGCATCCATCAGGGCTGGGCTTTTTCGCACAAGACTTCCCGTGGTAAAGTCTGGATCTCCTCCGACTGCTGGGTTGTCGTGGTATATGATGATGGGTCCTCGTTCGATGACTTCCATCATTCTGCCGCTTATCGATCCTAGATGGTTGCACATATATATAGCCCAATCTGCATACTCATCAATTGAAAATTTAGGCAAATCGTGATACATACTAGAGGTATTATCCATGCTGAGTGATTTTGAAAACGAATGAGTTTTAAAAACAGTTTTTCAAGATCGGTTCAAATGACCACAAAGATTCTTCCTCAAGAATCGATGATACTCAAAGCCAGTTGTCTGTAGAACCACTGCTCTGATACCACTTGTAGGTCCCGAATGGGTTTTGTGAGGGTGGAAGTCTAGAGGGGAGGGGTGAATAGACTTCCAAAACTTTTCGTGCGGATCAGGTGTGAACTGCAGATTACCCGATCAGAGTGCTAGTGTATCAGTTTAGACTGATGTTCAATCTTACTGAGTGCCTGAGGGCAGATCAGTTTGATATCTGTCAGCTTAACTGAATGGTGCGGAAGCTTTTTTTACCCGTGTGAAAAACCAGTTTTATCAATCAGATTCTTAAGTCAGTTTTCAACCAGTTGACTGAAGTGTCAATCTGATCAGATCAGTTGCTTGGTGCAGACTGAGCTTAACTTTAGAATATGTATGCAGTTTAAACTCAGTTGAGTGACTTGTGTAAAGCGATAAGAAAGCAAGTAAATGCACACAAGACTCTTTATAGTGGTTCAGACGAAACCCGTCCTACGTCCACTCTTCCCTTAACACAGGGGAACCTTAACCTACTTTAACCTGTTGGACTTATTGTTGGGGAATGAGTTGCACAGATCTATTCGGGGTGAATATTTAAATACAAATTTAATTCATTAATTATTGCTAGCATGAATTAATCCTATATTAATTCAAATAATAATTGCAACAACATATCATGCATATAAAAAGCCACGTAAAACCTACGCATGCGGAATCTACGGGTTTACGTGAACGTACCTCTCGGGATGGCAGTGACTTCGGTCGGACGGACTAACCAAAAGGACTTTCCAAGTATTCCCTTAGCCCTTGCTCAACTATCCGATGGAAGGACACTTGTCGAACAATTAACAAAAGGAAAAAATAAACTTTGTTGCACCACTTATGTGGATTTGCTAATTTTTCCAGCACATGGAATTGCGCTAGGGAATGAACTAATCATCCCCTATTTATAGGAGAGGGGGTGTCGAAATTTTTAGTAGAATATCAATGTGGGAAAAGACTTTTCTTGGTCACCAAGAAATCTTGAATATATCTCCTATATTCTTTTTCCCATAATTAAAATATTACACAAAAATCCCACCTCCTCAATTATGGATATTTTCGAAAATTTTAGAGTGCAAGATTCCAAGATTTGGATCTTCTTGAATTTATGAGATATTCTTGTATTTCAAGAAATACATATCTTCCATAATATCTTTTCAAGAAAATCAAGAAAATTTTTCTTGCCCACTATATTTTCAAAATTTCGAAATTCTCTTATGAAATAACCAAGTGGGAGATTTCTTGAATTTAATGAGATAATCTTGTATTCCAAGAATACATATCTTCATTCCATAACAAAATTCAAAGAAAATCTTTCTCCCAACTTATTCATAATTTTCGAAAATTTAGAGGAAAAATTAGCAACAATATTTATTTTATTTTAATCACCTTTTTCAGTTATTGGACTATTTGTTGGGCTACTCATGGGGCCTTTAGGAGAATTAAGATTGGACCTTCTAATGGATCTTGAATATCTAATATTGAGCCACAATATAATTCAAGCCCATAAATATTAATTAATCACACTACATAATTAATATTGCACTATCCATCTTAACCCATATTACAGTCAATATGGCTCCCGGTCATTATTTCCCGTGTTTAAGATTATCTAGCCCATTAATTAATTCAAGCCACTGAAATAGCTTTCCGTTAATTAATATCTTTTGTCCTTGGTCAAGGAACGGTTCAACATTATTATCCATACCGGAAACTAATTCCACTTGCAAGATTTGGTATGATAAAACTTATGAACCTCCCAAGGGGGCAAATCAAGCAAGCGTACTTGCACACGATTCTTCGTATTAAATCTTAGCAATCACATGTGACCAATAATATTGCCCAAGATAAAAAGTATTGAATCTCTCTGATTCGCTACCCATGATAAGTAAAAGCAATAGTTACCAATCCCACGTGATCCTATTTAAGGGACGAAGGTTAAGAAACAACGATCCACTGAGGTCTAATTCTTCCTTGTTCAGTTCTGAAGAATTTATCCTCCTGTAGGTCCTATTCAGCGCATCAGTCATGCACTAGTGTAATCTCTTGGTCAAGACAAACCAATTTGAGCCTTACACCTCAACCTTTCACGATGGTTGTTCATTTCCATCTAGGTCGTGAATGGCGTACTTATAGTTACAAGGGACTGTTAATTTAATCTTCTGTGATCTGGTATCACTAAATTAACTACAGTGTAACAAGTACGAATTATTGAACAGTTATGCAGTAAATATATGTAACATTTAATCATATTTAAAGCATCAGTGATAAACAATTTATTTCAGTAAATAAGTGGAAATTCAGTTTCGATTATACAAAGTAAAAGCATACTTTCCAGTATAATCCCAACAATCTCCCACTTATACTCAAAGTCTGCTTTTAAGTATACTACAACACGTCTCGCGTAGTCCGTGACATCTAATGTCACCTACACGAACCTAATAATTTCTCCCACTTATACTCAAAGCAGATTGGCAACGGTCTTGACACCCATTTCACTCACATGTCTCTCGAATGTATTCAGAGGCAGACGCTTTGTGAATGGATCTGCTATGCTGTCCTCAGACGCTATCTTTGCCACATCTATATCTCCTCTCTTAACGATTTCTCGTATAAGATGTCTTTCCTTTAATGTGTTTGTTTGACTCGTGGACTCTTGGTTCTCTTGAATTTGCAACTGCCCCTAGCAGACATTGCTAGAAAAATTCAGAACACCATCCAAGTCCACTAAGAAGATCTAGAGCCCAATCGGTTCTTTCACTGCTTCACAAGCAGCTACTTACCCGACTTCCATGGTTGAGTCAGTGATGCATTTCTGCTTCACACTCGTCCATTTGGTGGCTACACTTCCCAAATGGAAACACACTAACTGAGGCAGATAATTTCTGGAATCTAAATCTGATTGGAAATCCGAGTCCGTGTAGCCGATGGGGATTGGAGTACCTGACTAATAAATCAACATTCTATCCCGAGTTCTTTTCAGACACTTCAGAATGTTTTTAACTGTCGTCAAATGCACTTTCCCTGGGTTACTTTGATATCTTGCTACCATGCCTACGGCAAAAACAAATATCCGGTCTCGTACACAACATTGCATACATAAGGTTTCCTACAGCCGAAGCACAAGGAATGCCTTTCATGTCATCTATCTCCTCTTGCGTCTTAGGGGACATTTTCTTGGATAGATGGATTCCAAGTCTGAAAGGTACGAATCCTTTCTTGGAATCATGCATGCTGAAACGTTTCAAGACAGTGTCTATGTATGAAACTTGCGATAACCCGATCATCCTTTTCTTGCGATCTAGAGTGATCTTGATCCCAAGGATGTGTCCGGTTCTCCCTAAGTCTTTCATATCAAACTGTTTTGAAAGTCATTCCCTTACGTCTGATAACACCTTCACATCGTTCCCGATGATCACAATGTTATCTACGTATAGTACTAAGAATACCAATGCAGTTCCGATACGCTTCTTATACACACAACTTTAAAACTCGTTTTGATCAAACCCATAAGACTTTATTACATGATCAAAACTTTGGTTCTAAGCTCTGGATGCCTGTTTGAGTCCGTAAATGGACCTCTTGAGCTTACAAACTTGGTGTTCTTGGCCTGTTTCAATGAAGCCTTGGGGTTGTTGCATATGGATCTCTTCATCAAGACTTCCGTTAAGGAAAGCTGTCTTGACATCCATTTGCCAGATTTCAAAGTCGAAATGCAAAGCAATCGATAAGAGAATACGGATGGACTTAAGCATGGCTACGGGCGAAAAAGTTTCCTCATAATCGATCCCTTTCTTTCTGAGTATAACCTTTCGCCATTAGTCTTGCTTTAAAAGTTTCAACATTCACGTCCAGTCCTCTTTTCCTCTTTATATACCCACTTGCATCTAATGGGTTTGACCCCATTAAGTGGTTCGACTAGCTCCCACACTCTATTATGAAACTAGAACCCATTTCGGCTTTCATTGCTGTTTGCCAAGAAACTGCATCCTTATCTTAGAGCGCCTCGTCATATGTCCATGGGTCTGATTCGTCTTGTCCGGGAATCAAGTCCGAGGACTCTCCTATTCCCATGAATCTCTCGGGCTGTCTAATAACCCTCCCACTACGACGAGGTCTCGGTTGTGGCGTGTCGTTTGATATATCATCTAGTACAGTTGGCACTGAGGTTTGCCCTCTAAGCTCATTTAAGGTAATCTCACTTCTGGGTTTTCTTTGGTTCATATAGTCTTCTTCCAAAAAATCTAAAGTGGGTGCTGATTACCACCTTTTGATCTTCGGAACTATAGAACATACACCCTTTTGTTCCTCGGGGTATCCTACAAACAACCTTAATTACGATCGAGGATCCAACTTACCGGGCTTCCTTGTCCAACATGTAGGCGGACACCCCAAAGTTCTCATGTGTCTCATACTAGGTTTGCGCCTTGTCCCTCCTTTTTTGGGAGTTTTGGGAACCGATTTGGATAGCACCAAGTTCGTAATGTAAGTTGTTTCCAAGGCATAACCCTTAACGACTTGGGAAGATCCGCATAAATCATCATTGATCTAACCATTTCTAAAAGAATTCAGTTTCTTTGCTCTTCAAACCCCGTTTTGTTGAGGGTTCCGGTGCGATGAGTCGATATAAATCCTTCATCGATAAGCAATTCAAAAACTCATCGCCGAGGTATTCGCCTCCACGATCGGATCGTAGAGACTTGATACGTTTTTCCCCTATGATTCTCTGTTTGAGCCTTAAATTCTTAGAATTTTTCAAAGGTCTCGATTCATGCTTCATAAGGAAAATGTAACCGCATTCTTGAGTAATCATCAATAAAATTACTCATAACCTCCTCTTGCTTTGGTTGACATTGGACTACATACATCTGTGTGAACGATCTCTAACACTTCTTTGGCCCTATTCCCCTTGGCTCCAAATGCCCTCTTGGTCATATTACCCTCTAAACATGATTCGCAGGTTGGAATCGATTCAACTTGGAGACGCTCCAGTGAACCATCTTTCACCAACCTTTGGATCCTCTTTGGATTTATATGACCTAATCTTAGATGCCAAAGAAGTATTTCGTTCACGCTTTCCTTTGTCAGAAATAGTTGATGTGTTATAGGATGCATTTCATGAGTGGTGTGCACAGTTAATTGTATAGAGATTTTCCATCAATGTCCCGTAACAGATACACTCATCATTTCAAAAATGATGTCATTCTTATTAGAAGAAACATAGTGTCCTTTAATTGAATTTTAGAAACTGGAAGTGAATTCTTTCTAAAACTGGGAACGTAAAGATAATCTCAAAAAAAAAAAACTTTATCTTCAAAAGATAGGTGCACTTCTCCCACTGCTTTAACTGCTACTCATGTAGCATTGCAATGTCTGCTACTTGCGTAGTATTGCAATAATTGTTACTATCGTAGCATTGCAATATCTGCCACTTCCGTAGCATTGCAACGTCTTCTACTTTCGTAACGTTGCCCAGTGTGATGAGGATCTCACTCCCACTAAGTTGCCGGATCATTTAGAACCCGTGAAGCCAACATGATTAGTGGATCTCGTATCAACCACCCACGAATGAGAAGTATACGCCGCTAAACAAGTTTCAACAACTAGTGCATGAGAATTACCTTTCTTTCCGTCCCTTTTGGGGTTGGAACAGGCAAAACCTCCATTGTCCTTTCTCACCGCAGTTTAAGCACTTCCTCTTTGGATTTTCCTTGACACAACAAACATTCCTCATCTTACCATTGCCCTTGGCAACAATTGAGTTTTATTTCTTATGGCCTTTGATCCTCTTCTTTATCTTGCCTACTTTTGGCCTAGAAGATAAAGACGGACCACTTGCCGTCAAAGCTTGAGTTTGGTGTCTTATCAACATTTCTGCCGAGACCAAAAGCTTGAAACAAATTAGCTAGCGAGGCCAAAATGCTCAAAAACTTTTGGGCAGAGAGTGAAGTACCAAATTCATCTGAGTCTCCAGATCATAATCTGCACTCAGAATCTCAAGTTTGTTCAGATGGGCCATCTATTTTGAGGACATAATCCCTTACCGGTTTGCCCTCCACCATTTTCAGCGACGACATCTTTCGCAAGGTGATCTGACGAGTCCCGCATGTTTTGACTCGTCAGTTGGCTCATCTGATTTTGGTGTGTCAAAATCCACTTGTGCTTTTGTGCAGTTAGGACAATTAAAATTTTCCAATCAATATAGTTTCCATACATATTTGACTTTAAGTATAATAACAGTGGATTAAAAAGTAACGACATGCAGAACTGAAATAAACAACTATATGCAATAGCACAAGTATATCACAAGGTTCGATCACATGCATCATATTAAAATCTAAAAAAAAATATGAACATGCATCAGCCAACATCTCAAAACAGATTAAATAAGCCACGTGGGGTGGGTCATTATTTAAACACATTCAAGCAGGTTACAAACAAGAACAGTTACAAACCTTTAATATCCAGATTAATAATTGGCTCCCACTTGACCAATATAAAATTGACAGGGACTTCGGGGAAGTATATGCATATCAATTTTATACCTAAGTAATAATCATGATTAAATACAGGATTACTATTTTGCTTTGATCGAGCCTCGTGGAGAGGGTCATCGTCGCCACTAGTAATAACCCACAATCATCCGTTTGGAATTCATTCATGTGAAAGTTATCTTTTGACCATCCCGTGGGGGAATTTCTCCAAAAGAATTCACAAATAAATAAATCATGGAGGTCAAAATTAATTCAATTTTATTATCCGGAATAAAATTGTCAATTAATTATTTAAACATACTTAGTAATTTTGAAGGTGAGATTTTTCCATTTGGCAACCCTCATGCAAACACATTTAAACAAATTAAATAAAGCATAAGATAGCACAAATAAATCAAGCAAAACATAAAAAATAAACATATTGGGCACAAATTATCCAATTGTCATGGTTTGATTTTTCTTGGCTTGATCTTGAAGAAACACGTCTCGAATATCTCCCACTCGTTCGTCTCGAAAAATTACATCATCTCGAAATGCCACGCCAAATGCTCGTGGCCAGATGATGCGTCCGTCATCCGGCCCCACTTAGCTGGGCGGCCTCGACGACCCGGCCTCGGCCGGCAGCCCGGCGTAGCGCCCGCCCGCTTGAAAATTCGGCCATCATCTTAGCGGCGGCGGCATGCGCATCCGTCTTGTAGCCTTCGCCCTTTCCGCCTCGCCCACGACCTCGGCGGCGCCAGCGTATCATGGCGCTTCGATCCCCATCCTTCGGCAAGATCCGGGCGCGCCGCCCGATCTGGCGACCCTTCTCCTCCTCGCGCCGCGCGACGACGCTTTGGCCTCGCCCTGCGCCCATGATGCCGCCCGCCCAATAATACGCGCCCTTACACTGGTTTTGGATTTCGTCCTTTAATTCTTCGTCTCTTCGTTCCCGATCCAGTTACAATTTATTTACAAAAATAAATAAATCTAGATCTAGACTAGTCTATTACATTGATCAAATTAAACAAATCCTAGTCTACTCGTGGATTTTCTCACGAGGCAAAACAAATCCGAACGAATCGAATTAAAAAAAACCACAGTTTATATGCATGCAAAAATAAACATTAAAATCCATGACAATTGGATACCTGCAAAACTGATCTAACAGTTCTACTATCAAATTTCAAATTTAATGTCCACGAATTAAATTACAATTTAAAAAATTCAGATCCCGAAACCGTGGCTCTGATACCAATTGTTGGGGAATGAGTTGCACAGATCTATTCGGGGTGAATATTTAAATACAAATTTAATTCATTAATTATTACTAGCATGAATTAATCCTATATTAATTCAAATAATAATTGCAACAACATATCATGCATATAAAAAGCCACGTAAAACCTACGCATGCAGAATCTACGGGTTTACGTGAACGTACCTCTCGGGATGGCAGTGACTTCGGTCGGACGGACTAACCAAAAGGACTTTCCAAGTATTCCCTTAGCCCTTGCTCAACTATCCGGTGGAAGGACACTTGTCGAACAATTAACAAAAGGAAAAAATAAACTTTGTTGCACCACTTATGTGGATTTGCTAATTTTTTCAGCACATGGAATTGCACTTGTGAATGAACTAATCATCCCCTATTTATAGGAGAGGGGGTGTCGAAATTTTTAGTAGAATATCAATGTGGGAAAAGACTTTTCTTGGTCACCAATAAATCTTGAATATATCTCCTATATTCTTTTTCCCATAATTAAAATATTCCACAAAAATCCCACCTCCTCAATTATGGATATTTTCGAAAATTTTAGAGTGCAAGATTCCAAGATTTGGATCTTCTTGAATTTATGAGATATTCTTGTATTTCAAGAAATACATATCTTCCATAATATCTTTTCAAGAAAATCAAGAAAATCTTTCTTGCTCACTATATTTTCAAAATTTCGAAATTCTCTTATGAAATAACCTAGTGGGAGATTTCTTGAATTTAATGAGATAATCTTGTATTCCAAGAATACATATCTTCATTCCATAACAAAATTTAAAGAAAATCTTTCTCCCAACTTATTCATATTTTTCGAAAATTTAGAGGAAAAATAAGCAACAATATTTATTTTATTTTAATCACCTTTTTCAGTTATTGGACTATTTGTTGGGCTACTCATGGGGCCTTTAGGAGAATTAAGATTGGACCTTCTAATGGATCTTGAATATCTAATATTGAGCCACAATATAATTAAAGCCCATAAATATAAATTAATCACACTACATAATTAATATTGCACTATCCATCTTAACCCATATTACAAAAATCACGGCTCTCCGGGTCATTATTTCCGTGTTTAAGATTATCTAGCCCATTAATTAATTCAAGCCAATTTGAAATAGCTTTCCGTTAATTAATATCTTTTGTCCTTGGTCAAGGAAATCCGGTTCAACATTATTATCCATACCTAAACTAATTCCACTTGCAAGATTTGGTATGATAAAACTTATGAACCTCCCAAGGGGGGCAAATCAAGCAAAAGCGTGCTTGCACACGATTCTTCAGATTAAATCTTAGCAATCACATGTGACCAATAATATTGCCCAAGATAAAAAGTATTGAATCTCTCCCGATTAAGCTACCCATGATAAGTCAAAGCAATAGTTACCAATCCCACATGATCCTATTTAAGGGGCGAAGGTTAAGAAACAACGATCCACCGAGGTCTAATTCTTCCTTGTTTAATTACAAGAATTTATCCTCTCCTCCTATTCATTCCTATTCAAATCATCACTGCACTAGTGTAATCTCTTGGTCAAGACAAACCAATCTGAGCCTTACACCTCAACCTTTCACGATGGTTGTTCATTTCCATCTAGGTCGTGAATGACGTACTTATAGTTACAAGGGATTGTTAATTTAATCTTACGTGATCCGGTATCACTAAATTAACTCTGATGTAACACGTCTTTAATTATTGAGCAGTTATCACGAAAGAAATATATGTAACATTCAATCATATTTAAAG
This sequence comes from Stenogyne calaminthoides, assembly GCA_037126765.1. Lineage (NCBI taxonomy): Eukaryota > Viridiplantae > Streptophyta > Magnoliopsida > Lamiales > Lamiaceae > Stenogyne > Stenogyne calaminthoides. Next base: position 24,575,415 of record JBBCBC010000024.1, read on the forward strand.
CATCAGTGATAAACAATTTATTTCAATAAATAAGTCTGGAAATTCAGTTTTGATTATACAAAGTAAAAGCATACTTTCCAGTATAATCCCAACACTTATATCCTTTTCAGGATGGCCGAGATGTTTACCGAGTTCCCACTCTTACAAACTTAACCTGCGGGACTTATATCCTTTTCAGGATGGCCGAGATGTTTACCGAGTTTCCACTCAAGCTTAACCTACGGGACTTATATCCTTTTCAGGATAAAATGAGATGTTTATCGAGTTCCCACTCTACAAACGTAACCAGTAGGGACTTATATCCTACAAAAGAGGATAAATGAGATGTTTAATGAGTTCTCACTCTACTGACTTGACCTAACTTGCGTTTGGGTAAAGAATGATTGAGGGTTCCAACTGGAAATCTATCCTGGTGCTTTAGGTAGCCAAAATGCTAGTGGATAGGATTTCTTGCTAAGAACTATGGGATGAACACTCTAAAAATAATCTTCAGATGTAGTGTTCTTTTTTGAGTGGAGATTTCTTTGTAGCTTTAGCTTTTTTGCGATGTCTCTTGTGTTTGTTCTTGCGTTTTCACTTGTTGGTCCTTTTTTCTTCAAAATGAAGATCGATCCCATTTTATAGACATCGAAATCAAAGAGCCGTTGGAGAGCAATTTGAATTTCGGGCTATATTAAGTAGGTCAGAGGATATGATTGTGACATCTTTGCGATTTTTGGAGTGGCCGTAGGCATGATTAAGCGCCCGTTTTGTCTGCAGCGTAATATCGTATTGTCGACTCTTTTTTTGTGCGTGTCGAGCCGTGGATCTTTAGAAATTTTCCGTTAGGCGATTGATATTCCTTTTGAAGAGGATTCGTCTTTATGCAGTGTATCTTTTTTTATTGTCACGGTGTGAGGTGACTTGATCAAATGGCCGATCGGTCTACCTTGTTGAGTCTTCAGTTGCACATTGTCTTAGCTTCAATATGCAGACTTTGCTGAAAGTAGGTCTTCAGGTCTTTTGATCTTCAGGTGTCTCCTAATTTTCTTGAGTCTTGAGTTTGATCTTTGAGTCTTGAGTTCATCCCCAGTCTTGATGTTATCTGAGTCTTCAGGTTCATCTGAGTCTTCAGGTTCTTCCGAGTCTTCAGTGTCTTCTTGTCTTCACCTGATCTTTTGACTTCTTGTCTTCTGATTTGCGCTTAGTCTTCTGATCATCTGACCTTCTCTGGGTCATCTGCTACTTCGACCTGACCTATACATATTGAGTTCCCCCTCAATATGTGACCTATCTTTTACATCAGCTATCTATACATTTCAGCTGGTCATCTTATTCTGATTCTAAGTCATCAGTCAGCTAACAGGTCTGACTGGTCCTATTACAACCTGTTTTGGAACTTCCATCAAAACTAAATTACATATTTCCCAACAAGTCATTCACATTCTTACCCTCCATAAGTATTATATCCTTCTTTGTTACAAGAATGACTCCCTTTTCTGTTTTGGACTCACAACCACATGCATTCAAAGAACCAAGAGATGTGAGATTTCTTGTACGATCACACACATACCTCACTTTTGATAAAGTTCTCTCAATGCCATCAAACATGAGGATTCTGATGGAGCTAATGCCTCTTACCTTGCAGAAGTGATCATTCCAGTAAAACTGATCCACCATCAATCCTCTTTAGATCTTTAAACCATGCTTCATGAGGACACATATAGAAGGAACACATAGAATCTAACACCCACTCATTGCTCATTCTAATATCTGAAACATTAATCACTTCAACACTATCATATCCTTCTTCAGCCACTGCAACTTCAGCTTTCTCAGTTTCTTCTTTTTGTTTCCTTTCTGGACAATTCTTCTTCAAGTGTCCAACCTTATGAAAACCATAACACTTCCTTTTCTTCACCCAATTTGATGACTTCTTGCTATCTTCTTTCTCATCAGATTTCTTTATGCCTCGGGCCCGTTTCTTACCTTTCTTGTACTTGATATTGAGTCCTTCAGCCTAGGTCTGAGATTTCTTGTCAGATTGTGTTGGGAAAAAATAGGGGTGCCCGGATCTATTCGAGATGATTTTAAATACATATTTAAATTAATCAATTAATTACTAGCATGAATTAATCCTAAATCAATTCAACATAATAATTAATAAGCGAATAAACAACATGCGTACACGTAATCCACGTAAATCCTAAGCATGCGGAATCTAGGAGTTACGAGATTACTAACCTCTTGTAGAGACAACCGATGAGACGATGGATCAACCCAAAGAACATTCCCAAATATGTCCCAAGTCCACGAACGCAATCCGGTGGGAGGATTCTCACGAACGATTTTAATAAGAGAGAAAACCAAAAATATTTTGCCACCACCTTTGTGGATTTCTAATATTTCCAACACATGGAATTGCAGTTGGGAATGAAAAATTCATCCCCTATATATAGGGAGGGGTGACCGATTTTTTTTTAAGAAAAAATTAAGGAGGAAAATCTCTTTCTTGATCTCCAAAAAATCTTGAATATATCTCCTATATTATTTTCTCCTTAATTAAATTTTTCCATAAAAATCTTATTCCCCTTTTATCCCATATTTTTGAAAATTACAAGGAAGAAGGAGTCAAGATTTGACTTCTTGAATTTATGGGATAATTATGTATTCCAAGAATACTTATCTCTTTCCATAAAATCTTTTCAAGAAAATCAAGAAAATCTTTCTTTTCTTTTTTCTTACAAATTTCGAAAATAACAAGAAATATTAGGTAAGAATATTTTCTTCTCTCTTTCATTAATTGGACTTTATTTTGGGCTATTTGAGGGGCCTTTAGGAGAATTAAGATTGGACCTCCAATGGACTATGAAGCTATAATATTGGGCCAAATATTATTCAAAGTCCATTAATATTAATTTACTCCACTATAAAATTAATATTGAACTATCCATCTTAACCCATATTACGACTTTACTATAATATGGCTCCCGGTCATTATTTCTCGTGTTTAAGATTATCTTAGTCCATTAATTAATTAAGCAACTGGACTAGCTTTATATTAATTAATATATTTATCCTTGGAGTAGAGACAACTCAACATTATTATCCATACCGGAAATAAATTTCCACTTGCAAGATTTGGTATGATAAAGATTCTGAGCCTACCAAGGGGACAAATCAAGCAAGACGTACTTGCACACGATTCTCCAGATTAAATGCCAGTAATCGTAATGTAATTAATAATATTGCCCAAGATATAAGGTATCGAATCACAATGACTCTCTTCCTATCATAAGTCAAAGCAATAGTTATTAATTTCACACGATCCTATTTAAGGGACGGAGATTAAGAAATAACACACCATTGAGGTGTAATTCTTGTATATTTAGTACCGAAGAATTTATCCTCCTGTAGGTCCTATTCAGTGCATCCAAATGCACTAGTATAATCTCTTGGTCAAGACAAGCCAATCTGAGTCTTATATATCAACCTTTCATGATGGTTTGTTCATTTCCATCTAGGTTGTAAATTTGTACTTAATTTCGAGGAGCTGTTAATTTGATCTTTTGTGATCTGATATCACCAAATTAACTACAACGTAATACGTACTAACTTATTGAACGGGTTTGCAATAAATATATATAACATTCATTCATATTTAAATGCAACAGTGATTAATAATTTATTTCAGTAAATAAATAAGAAAATTCAGTTTGGTTATACAAAGTAAAAGCATATTTTTCAGTATAACCCCAACAGATTGAACTTTATCTCCTTGAACCTGAAGGAATTAGGTTTTGATAGTAGTTTGAATCTCTTCAAAACTCAAAGTATCTTGTCTTCCAAATAACAAAGCATCTTTGAAATTTTCAAAGGCTTTTGGTAGAGAGTTCAGAAGCATCAGAGTTTTACTATCATCTTCAAGTTTCACCTCCAAATTTTCAAGATCATCAAATGATCGATTGAATTCATCCAATTGTTCATTTAGATTCTTCTCATCTGTCATCTTGAATCCAAGAAGCTTTTGTTTGATGAACAACCTCCTTGAAACTGACTTCGTCTGATATAGATCTTCAAGTTTTTTCCACAAATCGATTGTTGTTTTCTCCTTTGACACTTCTCTCAGAGGTTTGTCTCCGAGGCACAGGATGATTGCGCTATGAGCTTTCTCCAGAATCCCAGTTTTCTTAGCTTGATCAATTGTTAAAGATGATGCCCATTGATCTATAGGTTTCAGAGCATTTGCGAGGCCGTGTTGAATGAGTTATGCCATCATTTTGATTTTCCATAATTCAAAATCGTTTTTCCCAATGAAATTTTCTACATCCAGTTTCATCGTTATCATCATGATGCATATTCTTCCCATAGATGGCGCCACTTGTTAAGTTTACAAAGATATCACCAGTTCTACGAACTAATACCTTTTAGTTCTAAGAACTAATAATATACATAGAGATCATATTTATTACTCCCGATAACAAAATGAAAACAACAAACACCAGATTTACGTGGTTTGATCTATAAGATCTACGTCCATAGAGGATCAGGAAGCCACTTCACTATCACTAGATCGATTATTTATAGATTACACTCAATTCACTCCAAGAGATTCAAGTTGTATCCTCACCCAAGAACTAACTCTATTGAATCGAATATTATTCCTCTCAAATATTTGTGTGAATGAATTCTCAAGATACAATTGCTCTCTCCATCTTCTAAACTGACTAACAAACTTTGTTATATCTCTAATGAAAAGGCCCAGAATAATCTTCTAATGAAAGAGAGAAAGTACATGCGATCATATGAGTAAGTTATAACTAACTTTCTGTTTCATTTCTGATTCACCGGTTCTTCATAAGTTCGACCTGGTTCTGAGACCACCACCTCTCAACTAAACAATATCGATTTCTCTTCATGACTGTATTAGTTCTCCATCTAAAGTCGAATATGCATTGACCCTTTCAACTTTATACATTAATATTTTAAAAATTACTCCTCAAATCCCTACTCATTATTATGTTTTTTCTTAATATGTGTACCCACTTCTATGTGCAAGTAATTATGGGATGAAGGGGTAGATGAAATGAGTTAGAATATAACATTTTGTTCAAATAGGATAAAAAATATTGTATAGTATTGGTGGTCAATATTACATGGTTGTTACCTCTTCATGAATGTTTAATTTTTCTAATTTTTTTATTAATGCGATTAGATTCAATTAATAATACTGGAATATCTTTTAATTTTCTTCAGTGAATTTAAATTTTATGATGTTATAAAATAGTTATTTTTAATTTTATTATTGTGTTAATGTTACATTATATAGCACATTAATGATCCATTTAGTTTGAAACTCGCTAGAGTTAGGGTTAGGTCCCCACTTTTAGTGGACTATTTGAAATGAACCGGTAAAGTCCTAGCATGTTTATCCTGCGACCCTGTAGGTTTGACCCTAATAGGTTATAGTCAACATTTTAACCTCTCTAGTTTTATTGTTATTATGTTCTCAATCGACGGATTCATTCAATTTTCATTGTATGTCGAGTTAGGTGGACAATTATGTTTTCAATGTAGACTTAATGTGTCTCGAACCCATGATCTTATAGCATAGATAGTAATGTTCAAAATACTTATGCTATTTCACTTTGCCAAACATACTTATTTTGGTTTTTATGTGGGCGTACAAAACAGTTGGTTGAAAGTCACGCCGCTCTAATATGTGTATGTTAATTAGTAGTGCTGGTTAGGAAATAATTAAGTAGTGCCACCAAATAGGCCTTACTTCATTAATTTATTTAGTAGGGCATAAAATTCATTCAACAAATTAGAAGTCTTAATTGCAGATTGAAAGGATTGCGGTTATGCCGATGATTATTCGTAAACTTTGAATAGTTAAATTTGAACGATTATAGCCTATATTTTAAAAAGCGGGTTGGACCGGTCGGTCGGACCGATCCGCCTGCTACTCGGTATGCACAATGAACCGATTCAAAGCGTTGAACCGCTTCACTTTTGAGCCGCCCAAAAAGCACTCAAAAGTGGAAAAAATGACAAAAAAACAACCGATCAGCTCGCCGCTTTGACATTACTTGGAAATAAAGTAAAACTGAGGGCTATTGTAATTTTTAATACTAACTGGGTCCATCTTGCAATTTTTAGGGGCTATTTTGCAATTTTGAGAAACTATTTTGAAAAATAAATTTGAGGGCTATTATTTTAACAAATATAAATAATTATCTATAATTTATATATATTTAATTATATATTATTATAACTATAACGTCATACCGGCCCAATCGCTTGAATAACAGTCAGACCCAATCAAATTCAATTCAAACGAAAACGTTAAGGCTGATCGGCTCAACTTCGTTTCTGGTCGGGCGCGGGCAGGGTGGGCAAGTTGTGGATTGGGCGAACAGGGTGGGCAAGTTGTGGATTGGGCGAACAGGGTGGATATATTAAAATAGATGCATATCATTATTGATCGTGTGTTGTAGCCTAGTGGTTTAGGTCTGCTCTTAATGTGTTTAGTCGCAGGGTCGATTCCTACTGAACACATAATTTTATTTTTTAAAATTTTTAGTGTGTTACTATATCTATATATGAGTGTTACTACATTGTTATATTGAAAAAATATATTTTTTTGTCAAATTTTTGTGTGTTACTATATTCATAACGTAACATGGGTTACATGGTAACACATTATTGTTCATATGGTAACACATGAGTATTCACATAGTATTACGACGATATATGAACAGTGTTACATATTACTAAAAAAGCATGTGTTACTACATGAACAAAAAGTGTTACCATATGAAAAAAAACGTGTTACCACATGAATAAAACCAGTACAAGCGCGAAAATAAATTCCCAGTCAAAAATTACAGATTTAAAGAACAACTTGATGTGTTACTACAAGAACAAAAAGAGTGTTACCATATGAGCAAAATAGTGTTACTACATGACAAAAAACCAGTACAGACGCGAAAAAAAACATTAGTCCAAAATTACAGATTTACAGAACAACGTAAAAACAGATTTATAGAACAACGTGAAAAGAGTGCAGAAGGATCTGAATTTCATCACACACTCTCATCCAAATGATCGAAGCGAAAAAGAAAATTAGGGCACGAACGAGGAAGAAAAAGTCCATGAGATCCACCAGAAGAGAAGAGGAATAAGAGAAATCTGAAAATCGGAGATCCGCTAGAAGAGAAGAGGAATAAGAGAAATCTGGAAATCAAACCGCGTCGGCTGTGGGAGGAAGAAGATGAATAAGCCCATTGGCCCACCAATAATCTGCCCTAACCCGTGTTCATCTGACCGCGGAAAAAAAAATAGCCCAATTGCACATATCACTTGTATGGAATATTGCAAACAAGTTTTTGTCATTTATTTTTAGATTATACACTTCAAAAGCCAAACTATTAATTTCAATCGAATTCGAACATGCTGCTTTCGATAATCTTCATGTGATTTAACACATATTTTTTACATTCTTCATCAGATATAACATTCGTCATCTTTAACATATTTAATCAGATATAACATTTGTATGGAACACAAAACTAAGCATCGTATATGAAATACAAATTTCAAGAAAACCATATTATATGCCTTAAGTAAAATAGATCTGCAATTTTAGTAATTAAGTATTACCTGCAAAAAGCATCAAAAGCATATATATATATATATATATATATATATATATAGAATAAGAAGAGATGCAAGAAATGGTTAGACAAGAAATTGAGAATTGTAAAATAAAAAGTAGATGACTGAAGAAAATTAAATAATACTTATATATAGAATTTAAATTTATAGAACCTTGAATTAAGATGTAGGGTTGAAATTAATTTTCTTTTACTAAAATTTTAGATGTATTGTTGAGAACACTAGAGTTATTAGATAAATTTTGAAATAGTGTAATAGGATTTTACCTAAAGGTTTTGTCTTTATATTAAAGTAGTTGAATTTAACCATCAAACTTTAAGATTGACCCATTATTTTTTAATTGCTTGACCATCTTAACCACATGTTTTAAATTTCTTGTGTCTTTAAGACCTTTTTTTGAGATATTCTGGACAGGATTTATGTCTAAAAGATATTACCACAATTATTCTTATTGCATTCAAAAGTTATGTTTACAATTGACACACAACAAAAAAGATGTATACAACAATTTACTAAAAAATAACAGGACTTATTATCATAAAAATCAATACGTCATAGATCTAAAGGCATTTAATAAAATGCACGAACTCATCATAAAATTTTAAACCGTTAGTTTTGTTAGGATATATCTTGATCTCCCAACAAATTTTTTAGGATAAAATAATACCTATTCTATTTATAATTTTTGTGAATATAAATTATTACTCCATTATTTCATATTTACTCATCATGCTCAAATTTTATATTGCTTGATCATATGACGTTTATTTATCATGCTCAAAATATATATTACTCGATCATATGACATTTACTTATCATGTTTAAAATATAACTCCATCATATCACATTTACTTGTCATGCTCAAAATATATATCACTCGATCATATCACATTTAATTTATCGTGACAAACATGCTCATTTAAAGTGATTTATACTTCACCATGCATGGAAAAATATTTGGAAAAGCACATTAAATTCATTTTAAAGAGGAGGAAAATAAACCATAAGAATAAACAGCGAAGAAACACACAAATAGAAAACAAGAAAAGAAAAAGACAAAACTCTGCATTCCTGATTCCCTCAATATTCTTATTTTACCAACTAAAAGAAAAGGTCAACCATGTCAGTGGTGTTTAGAGTGGTGGGTCTACTTTTCTTTCTGTACGGCAGCGCCACCTTCTCGACGGCGGAGCAGGCGTGGTGCGTGGCAAAGAGCGACGCGAGTGAGAAGGCTCTGCAAGTAGCGCTTGATTCAGCAATCGGGCGTTTGTTTTTTGCCAGACACGATGAAAGACCATGCTTCCTACGCATTCAACAGTTATTATCAGCGCAATGCCAAATCAACTGATGCCTGCTCTTTTGGTGGAACTGCCAACACCGTTAAAATTGATCCAAGTTTGTCTTTTTTCAACTTTGTTCTTTTAAAAAAAAAATAAAAAATAGGGGATTTTATTTGAGTGGAATAGTGGACTCTTCTACTTATATCACATTACCACATTAATGGTGAACATATAAGTTGGTGATGGACATATGATCATTAACCTAAGTGTAATTTTGTGGTTTGTTCTGTTTACAGGTCATGGAAATTGTCAATACCCATCAAATTCAAGGTATTTACCACCTTCCCTAATATTTTGTTTGTTCTGCTTTCCAATTCTTCTCGGTAATGTTCTTCTATTGATTTTGTATCTTGAATTCTTCACCAAACATATAGCATGACATTATGGGTTTTACTTTGATAATTACTTTCAGCAGCTGAGCCAGGATTTCAGATGGGGAGGGATCGAGAGACAGGGTTCAACAATATAGTTTAGAATCAAAATTTAAATATTTTATACTAGTATGTAGACATGCGTACTACGTGGGATGATTAAAAAAATATGAATTTTATACGATTATTTAATTAATATTATTATAATGTACTATGTGCTCACCCAATATATAATGCGATGTAGCTGGATAAAATTTGAATACGTGCATTATCACATGAAAAAAATATAAATGACGTTGGTTCATGGGTGCTCCTAATATATGCAACTATTCTAACTCTATATATGTATATGAACATATATTCTATAATTTTAATTATTGTTGATATCAAGAAAGGCACATGTAATCCTTCTATAAAATATATTTTTTGAAATACACCAGCGTTAAACAGTCTCATTGTAAAATAGAGCATAATTTAGACATTATCGATTTCACAATTTGGGTGCAGTGAATGTTGATTTGTATTAAATTGTACTCGTTCTTATGTATAAGACGGTCCCATATGAGCTTTTATCTTTTCTAAATAATTTTTTTTTTTTAAATCTCCAAACTTAATTAATCAATTTAACAAAAAAACAAAAAGTTGTTTAACTGGGTCTAAGAGCAGCCTTAATTCCGATTATCAATTGTAATTTGTCTACAAATCCAATAATAACATTGACAACCATCCGAGCAGCCTTTCGTTCGTATAAAGGCCAAGCAACTTAATTTTTTCCAACTTTATACATTTTCAAACAAAATAATTGTTTTCCAGTGTGACATTTCAATGATGGAAGAAGATACTTGTTGAGGACCGTAACCCTTTTTTTATCTGTATTTTTTTTTAATTTTATTAAATTGTTCATTAATTTTTTTAATCTAGTTGCATAATCCCATCGCATCATGGAACAAATGGGTCTTACGTCTAGGCAATTTATAAATACAAATACATCTTTCTTACAAGAAATCGATGAATTATGTTATTTCAAATTAAATTTTCTAATCAAAGTTCACACCCTTCGTAGCGGTCTCATGTGCACCAGATGCACGTATTTTAAAATTTTATAATTTGTTACACTGAAATTTACGACATGTTACATTAAAAGGTATAATCTGTGTTTATAAAATATAATTGCAGGGACGGATCCAGAAATTAATGGAGGGTGGACTAGAAAACATAATTTTAATAAGGCTATAAGTCTTGTACACACCAGGTGCACCGTACACTCCATAGTATATTTTAAAATCATTCAACTTGTTGAATTGAAATATACGATTTGTTTACACAACATGAAGTGAAAATTAATCTATGAGTGAGTTTAGATTAAATAGTATTTTATATTTTGAGTTAATTAATTAAATATGTGAACTGTATATAATTAATATATAAAAAAGATTGAGATTGAGATTTGTGTTAAACTAATGTGTTATTTTGGGTATTTTTTTTTTTTTAAAAAATAATTTAATCGAATTAGAAACAAATTGAATTTAGATAGACCGATAAAAAAACATATAAGAATCTAAATTAATTATATATTAAAGGATGCATTGTGCACATGCAAAGACTTAAAACGTAAACTTGGTAAAATTTCCACAATATCACTTTCATTAAGTATACGTGCATGACCAATAAAGATTGACTCTAGAAATAAATTAGTAAAATCTTGGGAAATAAATTAAACAATTAAAATGTAATATAAATAAGTCTTCGTCAAATCGCCAGTCAAACGTTGGTTTCGTTAATCAGGTGAAAATTTTCCAAGTGGGAGAAGAATAACTTGTGTTTCCACTGCAATATCCGGAATACATGGAGAAATATCATTCACATTAATGATTTGGTAGAATAGCTCGTCGACTCATTTTCTACATTATTTGCATCATAAAAAGAAACTTTTTCACAGACAATTCCCAAATTTCCAACAATATTACACTACGTTAACCTATTATTATTATAGATAAAAATTTGTGTGTACCCGAGTTATTCTTGAACTCAATTTTTTTAGTGTTACTGTTATGTATAAAAATTATAATTATTATGCATAAAAATTATTACTGTTATGCACAAAAATTATCAATGAAATTAAAAAATATTTTATACTTTTTAACAGTGAATTTTTTTGCTTAACAATGATAGTTTTTGCCATAACAGTGATATAGTTAATGTATAGACCTGATTCAGGAGTGTTATTCATTATTATATGCAGTAATGGATTCATGATATAAATTTTGAGGGGGCATATGAGTAACATAACATGTGCTTTAATTCTAATTAATTAATAGATATCAACACTTATATTTTATATAATTATTGTCACGTCTCGATTTTTTGTAGGCCAAAAAATTAAATAAATTAATTAATTTTGCGTCTCTCTACAAGTTCGAACTTTTCGATGAGACGCCCAGATCTTGGATTCGATTCCCGTGAAAAGCACTCCACCCATTTAGAATTGTCCACTCGTTGGGCCTCCTTCCCAGAGGACAGAGGTAATGATTCGGCCCACGAGTGATGGGAGTGTTGAGGAAAATTAAATAAACTAATTAATTCCACACTTCTCTACAAGTTCGGACTTTTAGATGAGATGAAATTCTTTCATAAGGTGTTTTTTTCACCTCATTACAAAGTGCTTTTGCATTAATTTTTTTATTTGAGCTTTATAAATAGTATGCATCTCACTACATGAAATCTGTTAGATGATCTCACACAAAGATATTAAAAGAGATTAACTTTTTTTTTGAAAGGATAAAAGAGATTAACTTAATTTAATTAATATCAAATATTCATTGCATTTTTCATGCAAAGAGTTTTTGTCAATCAACCTATGTCTAATTTTAATTTGCTTCAACCATTTTGTTGAATTATAAATGTCAATGTTCAGTTTAGAATTTGTATCTTACAATAATTTTTCTAAAAAAATTAGCAAATGGGTGTTCAATATTTGAATTTTATTCTCGAATTTTGTTTAGAAGACCGTTTATGGGCTTAAAAAGGTAATAAGGTTTTGGGTAACAATTTTAACATAGGGCCACATATGTTGGTTGTATAGTGGGCCGAAATATTGGAATTTGGAGAAATTCAATGATTTTCAAATTTGGGGCGGTTTCTACTTTTATATATATATATATATATTTGATCAATATTGATTTTTTAACACTTTGAGAGGAAAAAAAAATTAATTTGTGTTAGTTTGTACCCCAACTCATTTATGAGAACATCTTATATGAGTTTTTGTCTCATTTCATTATTATTATAGAGGGACAGTAAAATTGAGAAGATAATAATAATTATATCCATAGATTGATAGATGCATTTGTTTATATTTTATATGAAGATTATAAAAAATATTATTTGGGTAGGTATTTTATTAATTCGGGTTCACGTGAATTCTTTTTTTTTAAGTGTCAATGTTATATGTATAGAGTATCACTATTATGCATGGAACATGTTACTTAGAATGTTTAATTTTTAAATAATGAAACCTCAAATATATATATATATATATATTAGTGATAGGGTACATGCATAACAATAATACTTGACGAAAAAGGTTCACAGTTCACATAATTTTTTGCTGAAATAATTTTATGTTTTAGGCCGCGATAATTTTATTTTATGGATTGATGGGCCTGCCTGCCAACTTTATTTTCAGGCCAGCGTGGGCCTTCAATTTAGAAACCTAAAACAAAACAAATTGATTTGATGGAACTTGCCCGGTGCTGATCGTGTTGAGGCATTTTTCTACCAACCCCAGATGTTTTTCACCAACCATTATTTTTTAAGAGATTAAAAATTCTGAAAAAAAGTCTTATGAAAATATAGATCTCATATATATATAGAAGTGGATTATATTATATTCCTTCCGTCCCACAAAGATAGACTTGTTTTCTATTTTCATCCGTTCTACAAAAGATAGATCAATTGTTTTATTTAAAATATCATTAAATATTCATTTACATCCTTTATCCCTATTTAATATATTTTGTTGTTAATAATTATCTTGAAAATCTAGTAGACATAGGGGCAAAATAGAGCAATAAAGCTATAATTTAATGTTTCAACTATAATAACTTCCATTTCTTTAGGGAGTGTTTGCAAAAACTTATGGTTTTAAAGAAGTGATTAAAATTAATGATTATGGGAAAAATGATTAATAGTAGAAGTTGATAGTGTTTGTAAGAAAATTCAAAAAAAAAGTTGATAGTGTTTGCAAAAAAAGTTAAAAGTTTTTTTAAAAAATGACTAATAAGCTAATAAAAGCACACTCTTTCTTTTTATAACTTATAAAAACATTATGAGAAACTTTATTTAAAATTACTAAAAAAATAAAAAACTCCAAATTGTTTTTGCACACAATTTTAGGTGACTATAATCACTTATAAGTTTTTGAAAACACCCCCTTAATCTATGTAAAATAACTATAGGCCTATCTTTGGAACGAAGATAGTATAAATATATGAGTTTACGATCAACACAATAATGTTTTGAAGTGGAGAATGATTCAAATAATCAAGTATGAGATTGTCTTACATAAGATAAGAGTGTCTTTATTTTTTGCATTTGCAAAACTAAATCTGAATAGAAATTTTTTTGGAGAAAATGTTTTTTTGTCCTATAATTTTGCCACTTTTTGGTTTTGATCCTAATGAATTTTAAATTTCAATTTTTGTTATGTAACTTACATAATTTTGATTTTTTTGGTTATATTGACTTATAAATTTTAATTTTAGTAGACTCGCATTCAGGTTACCTGTCTTCAGTAAATATAAACTCACTATTATATTAAGAGATTTCCAAAGTTTTTTACACATGAACCCCCACCCCCATACGTGATAGACTCGTTTAGAGATCAATTTATAATACGACACATCAATATATTAATTCCGTCTTAGTATATAGGGGTGACAAAGTACACTTACCTCATTAAAAATATTTAATAATTTAAATTGTCAAAAACTACTAAAAATATTATAAAAAAAAAATATTTTTTTTAGAATTAAATTCATCAAGCAGGATATTGTATTATTTGTCAATAATCGAGGTCTCGAAATTGTGTCGTACATGGTAAATCGTCTTTCTATCGCACTAACTTACTATCTGTTGTACTATTATATTATTTTAAAATTAATTTTAAAATGGTATTTTAACAATTTACTATCTTACCATTTTTTAAAATAAATTAGAAAAGAGAAATTTCCACGCTTAATATGTCATCCATGTCATACCAATTTGACTTATTCATGCTTGATCCATCATTCATGTTGTACTAATGTGACCTAAATTTATTTTTCATGTTTTCCACTCTTAATCTGTCATGTTTTCATAAAACGGTAATTAAACCCTATTTATCCTAAATTGAAAGACGAACAGGACAAAGCCAGTTTTGAATGTCACCGAATTTTATCTTAATTTCATCAACGAGAAAACAAAGAGAAGATAACAGGTTTCAAGGTCACCATCTTTAACAGGGGGAAGGTCACCAGACCAGATCTGTAAAAATTCAGAAACTACACTGATTTTTTTCACCGACTTCAACTATCTGAGAATTCGGCAAGGAGAATCAACAATGGGTTCGAAGAATGACGATTTCGACAATTACTCGTCTTCCTCCGGCGAAGGCGGCGCCACCAGGAAGCTAATTGAATGCTATTATTGTGTTTGAGATTTTAGGAATTCGATTTAGGTATTTACAAGAAATTCACGAAACATCACAGTAAATTCGATAACGAAATGGTGGTAGAGGAGAGCCCGACGAGTTAAAGAGCCGTCAATTTTTTGGTGTACGAAGTGAAGGGGACGAGAAATATTAATTTGGAAATTATTTAATGAAATATATCTCTTTTTGAAAAAAAAATTGAGTTTGTAAGAATTTCTCTCAACACCCCCTCTCTCACTCGTGTAGAATCATATCATATTCCACTCCACTGGGAGGAGGCCTAACGAAATGATTTTAAATGAGTGAGTCGTCGTCATTAGAATCGAACCTGGGATCTCAGGTGATCTAAGCTCCGATACTGTACGAGAGATATGTTGAGGGAAATTTTACACAGTATCGTGAGCCTGCGTTGTGGGTTCGATTCCCGTGGAAAGCACTCCACCCATTTAATGTCCACAGAGGCAATGATTCGACCCACGAGCGAGGGGGAGTGTTGAGGGAAATTAAATAAATGAATTGATTCCCACACTTTTCACAAGCTCGAGCTTTTAGATGAGACGAAATTCTCTCAGAGTTGTTAGAATAATTTTGTAAATTTATAATTTATAATTAAAAATTTTAAATTATTAAATTTATTATAGCAGTACGATACAGAACGGTATTAGTACGATACAATATGATGGTTAGTACGAAACTTAGTACAAAAGTTAGCAGGTCATTAATTTTAAGCTTTTAAATTTTAGATCTGATGGTTCAGATTAACTGACTATTGACAGTTAGTACGACACCCTGACTGCTGTAAGAAATACACTACAAACAAATGGTAATACTAATGTCTGTTCCTCACAAGCTGGCGTCCAATAATTTCTATTTTATACTTCGTTATTTTTATATTATGATTATTTCTTGTGTGACAAGTAAATGCAAATGTTACAATTATATGCCAACTGGAATTGAAATCAGTTATTATACCATCCTAGTCATCAACTAATCCTAACCAATTCAAGTGCAGCCAAGTGATACCTTATCTGGTTACGAGTAATACCTTTGCGGGTCACAACTAATACCGGAGCTATGTACTTACTTGGAGCGGAATGCTTTGAGCGGCTATTTGGAGTATAAATAGCGCGATTTTTTCCTGGGCACTGTAGTGTAACAAAAGGCGAGTTAGTTATTCAGTTTCACCCATTGATTGAGAGAGTTTAGAGCGTTCAATTCATCTGATTAGAGTTCATACCTGGAAAGGGGGAATTTCTGGAATTCAGAGAGGAGAGTGCTTGTAATCTTGTAATCCCAATCGTCATAGTGAGTATTGTGTTCTGATTTCCCGTGGACGTAGATCACTTGATCGAACCACGTAATCGTTGTCTTGTTTCAATTTTGGTTTCGTCAATTTCTTTCTTGTTTCGTCAATTGCGCGGGTGCATTGCGGCTGGTATCAAGTTTCTTTAATTCTGGAAATTTGAATTCTTAACAAGTGTTGCCGTCTGTGGGAATCGATCGAAAGAAGTTATGGCATCGTTCAAATTCGATGTGGAGAAGTTCAACGGGAAGAGCGATTTTGTGTTATGGAGAATCAAGATGAAAGCCCTGTTAATTCATCACGGCTTAGGTGATGCGTTGGTGCCATTAGATGCATCTGCATCTAATGCAGATAAGGTTAAGAAAAAGGAGCAACTCGAGAAGGCACATAATATTATTATCTTGTGTCTTGGAGATAAAGTTCTCAGGGAAGTAGCAAGGGAGAAGAGTGCGACTGATGTGTGGGCAAAACTTGATAGCTTGTATCTGACCAAATCTGTCTCAAACCGATTATTCATGAAGCAGAAACTCATGTCATACAAGATGACAGAAGAGAAATCTCCTGGAGAACAACTTGATGAGTTCAATCAAGCCATTGATGATCTGGAGAATCTAGATGTCAGACTTCAGGATGAAGACAAGGCTCTAATGCTACTAAATGCGCTTCCAAAATCTTTGGAGAATTTCAAGGATACTCTACTGTTTGGGAGACAAACAGCCATGACATTTGAGCAGATACAAACAGCTCTTAAAACTAAGAGCCTGAACAGTTCCATGGGAGAAAAGAAGACTCAAAATCAGGGAGAGGGACTGAATGTTAAATTCAAGCATGGAAACAAGAAGTCTCACAACAAGAAGAAGGGAGGAAAGCAGAATCAAGATGACAAGCAATCTGTTGATTCTGTGGAGAAAAGGAAGTGTTTCAAGTGTCACAAAGTGGACATCTGAAGAAGAACTGTCCAGAAAAGGGCAAGAAACCACAAGAAGCACCCCAAGCTGAGCTTGGTGTTGCTGAATGTGGATATGAGAGTGCAGAAGCTCTTGCTTTAACCAATGACAGACTAAATCAAGAATGGGTACTGGATTCACGGTGCTCTTTCCACATGTGTCCTGTGGAGAGCTGGTTTCTTGTACTAAAGAAAGCTGATGGTGGAATGGTACTGCTTGGGAATGATGTAAGTTGTCAAGTCAAAGGGGAGGGCTCTGTAAGGATTCAAATGTTTGATGGGAAGCACAAAATCCTAGCAAAACTTGATAGCTTGTATCTGACCAAATCTGTCTCAAACCGATTATTCATGAAGCAGAAACTCATGTCATACAAGATGACAAAAGAGAAATCTCTTGGAGAACAACTTGATGAGTTCAATCAAGCCATTGATGATCTGGAGAATCTAGATGTCAGACTTGAGGATGAAGACAAGGCACTAATGCTACTAAATGCGCTTCCAAAATCTTTGGAGAATTTCAAGGATACTCTACTGTTTGGGAGACAAACAGCCATGACATTTGAGCAGATACAAATAGCTCTTAAAACTAAGAGCCTGAACAGTTCCATGGGAGAAAAGAAGACTCAAAATCAGGGAGAGGGACTGAATGTTAAATTCAAGCCTGGAAACAAGAAGTCTCACAACAAGAAGAAGGGAGGAAAGCAGAATCAAGATGACAAACAATCTGTTGATTCTGTGGAGAAAAGGAAGTGTTTCAAGTGTCACAAAGTGGGACATCTGAAGAAGAACTGTCCAGAAAAGGGCAAGAAACCACAAGAAGCACCCCAAGTTGAGCTTGGTGTTGCTGAATGTGGATATGAGAGTGCAGAAGCTCTTGCTTTAACCAATGACAAACTAAATCAAGAATGGGTACTGGATTCACGGTGCTCTTTCCACATGTGTCCTGTGGAGAGCTGGTTTCTTGAACTAAAGAAAACTGATGGTGGAATGGTACTGCTTGGGAATGATGTAAGTTGTCAAGTCAAAGGGGAGGGCTCTGTAAGGATTCAAATGTTTGATGGGAAGCACAAAATCCTAGCAAAACTTGATAGCTTGTATCTGACCAAATCTGTCTCAAACCGATTATTCATGAAGCAGAAACTCATGTCATACAAGATGACATAAGAGAAATCTCTTGGAGAACAACTTGATGAGTTCAATCAAGCCATTGATGATCTGGAGAATCTAGATGTCAGACTTGAGGATGAAGACAAGGCACTAATGCTACTAAATGCGCTTCCAAAATCTTTGGAGAATTTCAAGGATACTCTACTGTTTGGGAGACAAACAACCATGACATTTGAGCAGATACAAACAGCTCTTAAAACTAAGAGCCTGAACAGTTCCATGGGAGAAAAGAAGACTCAAAATCAGGGAGAGGGACTGAATGTTAAATTCAAGCCTGGAAATATGAAGTCTCACAACAAGAAGAAGGGAGGAAAGCAGAATCAAGATGACAAACAATCTGTTGATTCTGTGGAGAAAAGGAAGTGTTTCAAGTGTCACAAAGTGGGACATCTGAAGAAGAACTGTCCAGAAAAGGGCAAGAAACCACAAGAAGCACCCCAAGTTGAGCTTGGTGTTGCTGAATGTGGATATGAGAGTGCAGAAGCTCTTGCTTTAACCAATGACAAACTAAATCAAGAATGGGTACTGGATTCACGGTGCTCTTTCCACATGTGTCCTGTGGAGAGCTGGTTTCTTGAACTAAAGAAAACTGATGGTGGAATGGTACTGCTTGGGAATGATGTAAGTTGTCAAGTCAAAGGGGAGGGCTCTGTAAGGATTCAAATGTTTGAAGGGAAGCACAAAATCCTATCAAATGTAAAGTTGGTTCCTGATCTTAAGAGAAATCTAATATCTCTTGGATCACTAAATGCCTTAGGCTATGAGTTTAAGACTGAGAAGGGTCAGATTCTAGTAACTAAAGAAGATAAGATAGTTATGAAGGGTGAAAAGGTGAATGGACTGTATATTATGATTGGAAAGATTATAGCTGGGTCTGCTGAGGCTGTTATGAGTGAAGTTGACACAATCTCTTGGCATAAGAGACTAGGCCACATTGGAGAGAAGTAGTTGAGGGTTCTGTCAGAGAAGGGAGTTTTCTCTGGGAAAAGAGTAACCAAACTAGAATTCTGTGAACAATGTGTACTGGGAAAGTCAAGAAAGCATGCATTCCCAAAAGGGACTCACTGCACAAAGGAAGCCCTTGACTATGTTCACTATGACATTTGGGGACCTGCTAGGGTTGAATCTCATGGTGGAGGGAGATACTTCATGACCATCATAGATGATCACACTAGAAAAGTGTGGGTGTGTATTCTGAAACAGAAATCAGAAGCATTTGCCAAGTTTAAAGAGTGGTTATATGAACAAGAGAACAAGAAGCAAAAGAAGCTTAAGCATCTCAGAACAGATAATGGGCTAGAGTATCTATCTGAGGAATTTCAACAATTCTGCAGGGACAGAGGCATTACAAGGCACAGAACTGTTCCAGCCAATCCCCAGCAAAATGGATTGGCTGAGAGGATGAACAAAACTATCCTAGAAAGGGTAAGATGCATGTTGTCAGATGCAAAACTACCTAGATCTTTCTGGGGTGAAGCTGTGAGTACAGCCTGTTATTTGATAAAACAAATCACCCTCCACTGCCATAAATCTGAAGTCACCAGATGAATTATGGTATGGGAAGCTCTTATACTACAGTAAGCTTAAGATCTTTGGATGCACAACTTATGTTCACATAAAACAAGACAAATTGGATCCTAGGGCTCTAAAGTGCATCTTCATTGGGTATCCAAAGGGAGTAAAGGGTTACAAGTTGTGGTGTATAGAGCATGGAAAGCAAAAGTGCATGGTGAGTAGAGATGTGACCTTCAATGAACAAGAGATGGGCTATCAACACAAGGGAAACCAGCAAGATCTGAATGGGGGTATCTCAAGTGATACTGTTCCAGTTGTAGTGGAGCCAGTTGCTACTAACACTGAAGAAATTCAAGATGGTCACATTGAAAGTGATGAAGAACCAGAACAGAATGATAATGAGCCTCAACCTAACATGGATAATGGTGGAGCTCAGGAAGAAGACTTAAGTGGTTATGAATTGGCAAGAGATAGGCAGAGAAGGCAAACTAGAGCTCCAGCTAGATTTGGCCAGGCTGATCTAGTTTCTTATGCTCTGGTTACAGCAGAAAGACTAGAGTATAGTGAGCCTCAAACTTTTACTCAAGCCATAACCAGTAATGAAAGAGAACACTGGTTAATGGCCATGACAGAAGAGCTACAATCCTTAGAGAAGAACAAAACTTGGATTCTGGTGGAGAGAAAGGACAAACAGAAAGTTGTAAGCTGTAAGTGGGTGTTCAAGAAGAAAGTTGAAGTGGGAACCACAGAACACATAAGATACAAAGCAAGGCTAGTGGCTAGAGGTTTCACACAGAGGGAATGGATAGATTACAATGAAGTTTTCTCTCCAGTTGTGAAGCACTGTTCCATAAGGCTACTACTCTCAACAGTTACTCAAGAAGACCTAGAGCTTCAACAACTAGATGTGAAGATAGTATTTCTTCATGGGGATCTAGTGGAAACTATCTATATGAGTCAGCCTGAGGGATTCATCTCACCAGGAAATGAAAACAAGGTGTGTCTTCTAAAGAAGTCATTGTATGATCTTAAGCAGAGCCTAAGACAATGGTACAAGAAATTTGACCAGTTCATGATTTCTGTGGGGTTTTCTATGTGCAAATATGACAGTTGTGTGTACTTAGAAAGACAGGGAAGTAGTGTTGTGACCTATCTTCTACTATATGTAGATGATATGCTCATTGCAAGCAAGAGCAAGGCAAGAATTCAATCTCTAAAGGAAAAGCTAAATTCAGCTTTTGAGATGAAAGACCTTGGTGATGCTAAAAGAATTCTGGGTATGGACATCATCAGAGACAAGAAATCAGGAAAGTTGTTTCTAACACAAAGAGACTATGTGAAGAAAGTGTTAGAGAAGTTTCAGATGCATCAAAGTAAGCCTGTGAATACACCTTTGGGACAACAATTCAAACTATCAGGTGATCATTGCCCCAAGACTCTAACAGAGAGAAAGGAAATGTAAAATGTGCCTTACGCTAGTGGGGTGGGCAGTCTAATGTATGCTATGGTATGTTCTAGGCCAGATTTGGCCTTTGCTGTGAGTATGGTGAGCAGGTTTATGGGAGATCCTAGGAGATTTCATTGGGATGGTCTGAAATGGATCCTAAGATACTTAAATGGAGCTTCGAATTTTGGACTTTTGTTTGAAAGAACAGAAAGCAAGTCTGATCAACTAAAGGGCTATGTGGATTCTGACTTTGCTGGTAGTGTTGATACCAAAAAGTCTCTAACTGGGTATATCTTTACTCTAAATGGGACAGCTATCAGTTGGAAGTCTACTTTACAGTCTGTGGTGGCTCTATCAACCACAGAGGCTGAATACATAGCTGTAACAGAGGCAGCAAAGGAAGCAATTTGGTTGAAAGGGATCACAAGGGATTTTGGAGTAAGACAGAAGAAAGTGAACATCTTCTGTGATAATCAAAGTGATGTACACTTGGTTAAACATCAAGTGTTTCATGAAAGGTGCAAGCATATCAGTGTAAAGCTACATTTTGTGAGAGATATTGTGGAGAAAGGCTTTATTTCAGTGCTGAAGATTGGTACAGAAGACAATGCAGCTGATATGCTAACTAAACCACTACCAAGTTCTAAGTTCAAATACTGTTCAAGTTTGGTGAAGTTAGAACCGTGGGATGTGCACTGATGAATCTTTGTGTACATGGGAAGATGATGAACACAAGTTGCATTGAGGTGGAGAATTGTGATAAGTAAATGCAAATGTTACAAATATATGCCAACTGGAATTGAAATCAGTTACTATACCATCCTAGTCATCAACTAATCCTAACCAATTCAAGTGCAGCCAAGTGATACCTTATCTGGTTACGAGTAATACCTTTGCTGGTCACAACTAATACCGGAGCTATGTACTTACTTGGAGCGGAATGCTTTGAGCGGCTATTTGGAGTATAAATAGTTCGATTTTTTCCTGGGCATTGTATTGTAACAAAAGGCGAGTTAGTTATTCAGTTTCACCCATTGATTGAGAGAGTTTAGAGCGTTCAATTCATCTGATTAGGGTTCATACCTGGAAAGGGGGGATTTTTGGAATTCAGAGAGGAGAGTGCTTGTAATCTTGTAATCCCAATCGTCATAGTGAATATTGTGTTCTGATTCCCCGTGGACGTAGATCACTTGATCGAACCACGTAATCGTTATCTTGTTTCAATTTTGGTTTCGTCGATTTCTTTCTTGTTTCGTCAATTGCACGGGTGCATTGCGGCTGGTATCAAGTTTCTTCAATTCTGGAAACTTGAATTCTTAACATCTTGATTGGAATTCCTATTAAGTACATATTTATATAAATATAGTCGTTAATGTAAAAACATTTTAATCCTAAAATACTTCGAGATACGTATAGTGATTCCATGAATGCGCTTGCCCAATGCCCAACAGAAAAAGGTTGCTTCTTCATTAAGGTCGCTAAAAAACAAAAGGGTGTGAATATATCTAAAATGGAAATTTATTTTCTCATAACTATATATTTTTATTCAGTATATACACATTACTTTTATTTTTTTCTTTAACAATCGCTGATACCACCTACACAAAAATTTATTTACTAACACAAATCTTGCCAAGCTATGGACGTCCACATATATAATTGATAAAAAAAAAAAAAACCCCGGAGCATAGCCAAGTGGTAAAGTTTGTGATAATATGGTGAGAAGTCCTCCGATAATATAGGTAAAGTTTATTTTGGGATTAAATCATCCTGGCTTTCTTCCATCAATATGTGCTATTTGGATATCTTTTTTTATAACCCGCCCGTATCGATTCTCTTGTCTCCTGCTAAAAAAAAAAAAAAAAAAAAAAAAAAAAGTGAGCACTAAAGTAAAAAAAGTGATTAAATTTTTTGCAGTCAAGTAATTTTGTTTCGTTTTGAAATTGATCTCGATTGTTTTTATTTTTTTTATTTTGATCCTGTAAATTATTAAAATTTTTAAAATATCATTTAACCTGCTGCAGCAGGTCACCACACAGGTAACCGCCAAATATGTAATTTTTTTTTTTTTAATTTCGAAATGACACCCATACTTTTTAATCCTAATAATTTTGGATCTAAATTTTTCTACGAATTTTTTTATGGAGAAAGAATGATTTCTACATATTTTGGTTTATTTTTGCATTAATTTTTGGGTCAGTTTAATTGGACCCAGTAAATTGACTCAATTTACTTTATTTTTTAATATAAAAATTATTCTTAGACCCGCCCCAAAACCCGACAAAATAATTAGAATTAAAAAAGTTTAAGTGACGCTTTAAAATTAAAGATAAAAATAAAATAATTACACACGTGATGATTATCTACTTGATAACATGGTGAAACAGGTAAAATGATCAATTTTAAAATTTTTGAAAATTTAAATGGTCAAAATTAAAAAAATCAAAATAATTGAAATCAATTTTAAAACAATACAAAACTATTATACTAAAAAAAATCTTAAAAAAATGAAATTAAGTAATTATAATATTCAATTAGCTAACCGAATTCGGTCCATTTTTTAGGACATCATCATATCATATATACGTCGTAGGTTGCTACTTCCATTTTCAATAGTATTAAGTATTAACATAAAACATATACACTTTTTCAAAACCAAATTTCAGGCAATGAAATTCAAAGCCAGCTGCGAATACAACAAAATATACGTGTCTTAAAATAAGCACCCCACTGTTGCATGCAACCTTTGCATGTCTCCCTTGTGACACGTCACACCCCCGCCCCCTTTTCTATTTATCCCTATTTTTCCTCCCCCCTCTTTCCTCACAAAACCCCCAAACCCACTTCTTCTCATTGTTATAAAAAATATGGCTGAACATTACGGTCAACAGCCGGCAGGACTAGGAGGGCGGCCGTACGGCCAGAAACAACCGCTGAGCCACCAGGTAGTGAAGACCGCCACCGCCGTCACCGCCGGCGGCTCACTTCTTGTCCTCTCCGGCATGACTATCGCCGGCACTGTCATCGCACTCACCATCGCCACCCCGCTGCTGGTGATCTTCAGCCCGGTTCTCGTACCGGCCGCCATTGCGATGTTCCTGCTCGGGTCGGGGTTCCTGGCCTCCGGCGGCTTTGGGGTGGCGGCGTTGAGCGTCCTGTCGTGGATTTACCGGTACATGACCGGGAAAAACCCGCCCGGGGCGGATCAGCTTGAGAGTGCGCGCACCAAGCTTGCGAGCAAGGCGAGGGAGATGAAGGACCGGACGGAGCAGGTGACCTCGTGAGTGGCTGTTGGGCTATGATCGAGTGCTGAGTCTGTCTGTTTCATTTGTTGGTGGGATCTTTTTAAGTATTGATATTGTATGTTTGATGTTTATGGTGTATAATGTTTTATCTTGTACACATTTATGTTTATGTTAATAATAATGTGCATGGTGTTTGTTTTTTTTCAATTATCTTATGAATAAAAGGAATATGTTGTTTGTAAGTGTTGGTTTTTTGTAAAATCATGGCAATCTGGTTTCATCAAGTTCATTGAAATATTGTAAATGGGGGGAATTAAACCAAAATAGCTTCCTAACTTTGCGCTTTTATTAAATAGTTTCACAATTATTAATTTTTTTTATTAAAATAGTTTTATAATTATTATATTTTTTCAATTTATTCCATATGTATTCAATTTAATTCAATTTAGTGCCAAATTATTTAGTGCCAAAAATTACTCAAAAGCGATATCCTTTTTGAAGGAACACGCTGTTGTTCAAAATTACTCAAAACGATATCCTTTTGGAACACGCGCACCAATTTAACTAGAATATGATAGGCAATTTAATCGAATATGTTGTTCAAAATGACTTAAAACGATAAATTTTTCCAACTGGAATATGTTAGGATAAATTTGAGTGTCCAACTGGAATATGTTATGTTCAAAATGGCGTTTTTGAAAAATTTGACGTAATTTTGGATAAATTTGAGTGTCCAAAATGACATTTTGAATAAATTTGAGTGTCCAAAATGACATGGATAAATTTGAGATAAATTTGAGCGATCTGCGGATGGTTTAGAATTAAATTAGATCAACGGTGGGTTAGAATTAAGTTGGATCAAATTAAAGAGTCTAATTAAATTAGATCAACGGTGGGTTAGAATTAAGTTGGATCAAATTAAAGAGTCTTAAGTTGGATCAAATTAAAGAGTCTAAATTAGAATCAAACTAAATAAATATAAGACTAAATTAAAAAAATGATAATTATGAAATTATTTTAATAAAAATGTAAAGTTATGACACGATTTTAGTTTAAATTCCTGCGAATGAGTACAAAATCGATGCAATCAAGGTTGGTGCGTTCAGTTTGAAGTGATTTTTTTGTTCTTAAATTTAATTAAGGTTGTTACATTCATAGGGTTATTTTAGTTTGATAAATAGTTAATGACTGTAATAAAGAAATAAATTTATAGTTTGGTAAAAGACTAATTAAAGTCATGACTATTTATATCCTAGCCGACCTCACTTTATTTTAATTTTTCGGAGAAGAATTTTTTACTTTAAAATAGTTGTCATTTAATTGACATATATTTATATTTAATTGTGTCATATTTGTTTTTGTAATTATATACATAATAAAAGTAAAATTGTCACCTCACAAAGTTAGGGATTAATAAACCGCCCACAAACCTTTTACTATCCTTTAAAATTTTGTCATTTCGCTTCCTTTGAAATATTAAAATTTTGTCATCCCTGCAGATAAAATCTTGGATCTTAAAATCGTAGAACTTTGTCATATTATCCTTCTGGATTATTAAAATTTTGTCGTCCTTACTCAAATGAAAATTTCGCCCACCAGACGAAATCCTGGATCCTAAAATCGTATAACTGTGTTATTTTTTGCCCCTTGAAGTACTAAAATTGTCTTCCTTACTTAAGTAAAAATTTCGCCAATCTAGAATTCATCCCTGATGAATGAATTGAACAGAACATGTTTTAAGAGTGTACCAAGCGAGAGTGTCTTAAGAATGTAGATTGCAAATTGAGAAAAAATCACAAATGCCACGTCACTTGTCCATAAATAGTCCTATACAGAGTCGGGGTCACGTGTACCAAAGAGGTTGTTAATTTTTTATTTTTTAATACTATGGGGCAGTTTTTTTTTTTTTTATATATTTTTAGAACTTATGTTTTAAAATATAAATTACGGCTTGGTATTAATTGTATTTGAGTAACTTAAATGCATAATTTAAAAATCCAAACCCTTAGCCCACCCGTGTAGTGTTGCACTCAACCGGCCCATCTATTGTTATTATACAATATAATAACTAGTACTCCTTTTGCCTTAAATTATTTTTTGAAATTTTTTCTAATCTATTATTATTATACAATACAATTATAACTAGTACTCCTTTTGCCTTAAATTATTGTTGAAATTTTTCTACAAGTTTGCTCCATGAAATATTTCAAATATTAGTCCTCTTTTTGTTATTAATTTAGGTATTTTATGAATTAAGTGTGTGATTTATAGAATAAAGTTGAAACAACAAAAATTGAGCTTAGAATTATAAAAACTAGTGCCCAAAACGTATTAATTTTTACTCTGTTTCAAAGCCCAATGCCTAATTACTCTTAGGTCCAAGGTATTTTAAAAATTACTCTTAGGTGCAAAATAAGTGTCAAAAAGACTGATATACCCTTCATCTCTTATTTTTAAAATCATCCCTTCCCCTTGAGGAAAGTGAAGTTATTTTTATTCATGTTCATATAAAAAACGTAAAAAATATTACAAGTTGAAATTTTATCTAAAAAATTGATAATTACAAAAATTTACAATCTAAAATCTAAAATATTACAGAAGTTAGAGAAATTAAAATTTAAAATTTACAGAAATTTACATATTCATATCTAAAAATATAAAAATTATAATTTTACATATTTTCATCTTCATTCCGACATGCACATATTCATTACATTTGATGAACATATGCATGTGTTCATCAATTGACCCAGTGACTTGATAGTGACTCGGTTGACTTAGCACTACAACTCGGACACCCCTCCATCACGAACTCAATGAATTGTAAATCTTAACTTAAAAGCTCCCCAACCCAACAATTTCATATTTAAAATCCAACAACAAATTTCATCAAATTCATCAGATCTGTTGTAGTCGGAATTTACCTCCGGCTTACAAACAATCAAATATGATAATAAAAGAATGGAAAGCAAGAAATAAGATAGAATTTGGTGACCCGGTTCGTCGGAATTCGGCTACGTCCGGGGGCAATACCAAGCCAGGAGTATATCAATAATATGTCTAAGAATCCTAGAAGTTCCCTCCTCTACAACGTGTTATACAACTAGTATTTATAGATTACATTAGGTCAAGAAGCTTCATGGGCCTTCTCGAGAAAGGTCTCTGGACGATAATTAATGCAGGGGATATTCCGGGCATGAATCCCTTAATTTGGGGCCGAGATCGCCTCCGAGAGATATGCTTTCCGCGGTTATCTCCTTGAAATCCGCTTCCTTAGTTACTCTGAATCCATTCCCTATTTGTGATGGGCGACCACTGATGGATGGCCACCAGGTCTATTCATCTGGTCGTCTGGGCGGCCACTAGTGGATGGTCGTCTGGTCGTCGAGGCGACCACCAGTGGATGGTCACCAGTGAATGGTTGTCCCAGGCGACCACCCGATGGTCACCGGAATGGTTATGCAGGCGGTGATGGCCATGGCCACGGTGGATGGTTGCCACAAGGTGATGGTCACTGGTAGATGGCGGCCACCAGTGGATTGTGGGCATGGCCACGGTGGTCGCCCCTGGGGTAATTGCCTTCCTCTGGTCAGCTATGTCCCCCTTGCCTCGAGACAACGATCCAGTCATGGCGATTATGCCACATCATCAGTCGGAGGTCACTCGATGACTATCGTGATACAACAATTGCCCCCCAGATCGCCAGTGAGATGGTCGCTGGTCGTCCTGGAATAAGCCCACCTCGGTCCCCAACGTCTGATAGTGGCCGCTCCGTATGTTCGGTGAGCTTGATAGTTGCCTCGAAAATACTCGACCGCCGATGTTGTCCTGCGCCGAGGTAATGATTGTGCGTGGTCGCCACGCACCCCGACATGTCTGGGGTTTTTGCAATCTTTCACCAATACTGAAAACTGACGTCTTTTCTTAGACACGGATGCCGACCTTATTGGAATTTAGAGGCACATAAACACGTAAAACATGCGTAGCAGAATTAAACAGTTCACCAACAACGAACATATAATTGCAAGTATGAACACGAAAAACAGTAACAAGAAATCTTACAGCAACTCAAAAGCAGATTTCTCAACTACGGTATCCACGTAATTCCCGTTTACAAATTCGCGCAGATTCGCCAGCGTTGAATCCCGAGATGAATTTGCTAGGAAAATTCTAACTCTAGATTTTATGGAGAAATTTGAACAACTGATAATTATGAATCTCAAGAGCTCATATTTGTAGGAGAGACTCAGCTTAAATCTTAAGCTAGCCTAATTAGGAAATAATATCCCTAATCCTTATTTGTATAAATCCCTAGGATTTATTTCTCCATATAAATCTCTACGGATTTAATTTCCATATGTGAAAAATCTCTACGATTTATTTCCTCATATAATTAAATCCTACAGTAATATTCCATATATTATTGTTGGGAATTTCTATTTAATTAAATCCAATTTAATTAAACATTAATAATAATTAATTCCAAATTAATCTATTATTAATTAATTCTCCATAAATTAAATATTAAATCAAATTTAACATTTAATCAACCAATTTTAATCTGTAAAGGGAACTACTTGTTGTGTGACCCATAGGCCCTCATATATCGAGCAATTAGTCAAACTAACGGTCTTAATTGAACCCTAGACAATAAATCAGACATTCTCAATATATGAGTTACGTTGCGAGAAAAGTGCAACTACCTGTAATAGAAATGTGGGCAATTGCGATTTCCTCCTTTCATTCACGAATACTCGATTTAGTCTTGAACATGATGAAGTGTCTATTCAAATAACTAAATCAATTTATCTCTAATCACTAATTGATCATTAGTGTCACACTTAGTCACAAAGTCTAAGTTGACGTGCATTGGCCAATGACTTAGATCCAATTATGATGAGAAGATGAGTATTCTCTCTAAATCCACTTTGAGGAATGAATCCTTTTCTTGGCTCAACTACCACGCACATGCACTTCGTGATGAACTCAATCCAAGCCATATCTACCCATAGACGGGTGCAAGCGTCGGTCATGGTCAAAGTTCATCACTCCACACATGTCGTGCTTATTGACCTCAAGTCAAAGGAGTATCGCATATCTCCCACTAACCGAGACACCCGTAGACACATATAGTGGAACTACATCAAACGGTTTCTCGGATGGGTATATCAATACCCTCTAAGGTATTTGTGCATCCATCATGAGATGCCTAGTATCTCGTAGTAAGTGAGATCTTACTACACTCTCTAAGAGTATGATGCAGATCGCACACCAATCTCCATTGCATCATCAATATCCCATTCTTGATGATCCTCGATTGGGGCTATTTGAGAATCAAGCTTAAGTCATCTGAGTTCTCACACACTCAATGACAACAGTGATTCATGGGAACACATATAAGAATAAATGCAAACAATCAAACATAATATTCTAATGAGTGTAACGCCATACATTTAATATTAAACAAACATTAACATTAAACAAATACTGAATATTATCTGAGTATTATGTCCTTACAATGGATTGTCTCTAGGACACTAACACTAACAATCTCCCACTTGAACTAGAGCCAATCACCTACATGTCTAACCCCTAGACCATTAAAATGTCTAGTGTGTACATGAACACTCAAAGCCTTGGTGAAAGGATCAACTAAGTTATCCTTCGTGGGGATACGTTCTAACTCTATCTCTCCTCTAGTGATTATCTCTCTTATCAAGTGATAACGCCTCGGTACATGCTTATTTATGTTATTGGATCTCGGTTCCTTAGCCTGCGCAACAGCACTAGTGTTGTCACAATACAACTTTATTGGACTGCTGGCACTCGGAAGTACCCCAGTTCACTTAAGAACTGTTTTATCCAGACAACTTCTTTGGCAGCTTCCGCCTCAACGATGTACTCAGCTTCGATTGTTGAATCCGCTGTAGT
Source organism: Stenogyne calaminthoides (assembly GCA_037126765.1). Classification (NCBI taxonomy): domain Eukaryota; kingdom Viridiplantae; phylum Streptophyta; class Magnoliopsida; order Lamiales; family Lamiaceae; genus Stenogyne; species Stenogyne calaminthoides. The sequence goes on from JBBCBC010000024.1 coordinate 24,606,028, forward strand.
CTCTTGCTTGGAACTATTCCAACTAACCGCCCCACCATTGAGAGTGAACACATAGCCCGATTAAGACTTGTAATCGCCACAAATCGGATTGAAACTTACAAGTCGGCATAGCCAAATGGCCATCAATTACGAAAGTCGACCGTCCTCTTTAGACTAAGATTGATGGCCATCGCTATTCTTTAACACGTCCGAGGTACTTAAGAATATTCTTGACAAAGAATCCAAAGAGAGGTTCACCCGATTACATTGGTATCTACCATGGTCTTGGCGGCAAAAGGCCACATCCGGCCTTGTGCAAGTCATGGCGTACATGATGGATCCAACTGCAGATGTATATGGTATATCCTTTATGCGCTGGATATCAGTATATGTGGAAGGACAATCCTTCTTAGACAACTTTATCCCATGACATGCCGACAGAGAACCTCTCTTAGAGTTCTCCTATTGGGGAATTAATTGCCCGGATCTATTCGGGATGAATATTTAAATACAAATTTAATTCTAACAATTATTACTAGCATTAATTAATCCTATATTAATTCAAATTATAATTCAACAACAAATCATGCATATAAACAGTTCACATAAATTCTATGCATGCGGAATTGCTACGGGTTTACGTGAACTAACCTCTCGGAGTGACAACCGTTGAGAAGAAGGATCCCGTTCACACGAACACACCAAAAGACCTTCTCAAGTATTCCCTTATCCTTGTTCAACAATCCGGTGGTAGGAACTCGCGAACAATTTAACAAAAGGAAAAATAAAATTATGTTGCACCACCTTTGTGGATTTCTAATTTTTCCAACACACGGAATTGCACTTTGGGATGAAAAACTCATCCCCTATTTATAAGAGGTGGTGGCCGATTTTTTGCTAGGAAAAAGGGAGAGAAAATCTCTTTCTTGATCTCCAAGAAATCTTGAATATATATCCAATATATTATTTTCTCCATAATTAAAATATTTCATAAAAATCTCACTCTCTTATTATTAGGGTATTTTCAAAATATAGGATAAAGATTCCAAGATTTGGATCTTCTTGAATTTATGAGATATACTTGTATTCCAAGAATACATATCTTCCATAATATCTTTTCAAGAAAATCAAGAGAAAATCTTTCTTTCCCTTTATTTCTCATTATTTTCGAAAATTTCCAACAAACATCCAAGTGGGAGATTTCTTGAATTTAATGAGATAATCTTGTATTCCAAGAATACATATCCTCATTCCATAACAAAATTCAAAGAAAATCTTTCTCCCTCTTTTATTTGTATTTTTCGAAAAAATTGGAAAAATAAGCAACCATAATTTATTTTATTTTTAAACACCTTTTTTCAGTTATTGGACATTATGTTTGGGCTACTTGAGGGAGCTTTAGGAGAATTAAGATTGGACCTTCTAATGGACTTTGAATATCTAATATTGAGCCACAATATTATTCAAGTCCATAAATATTAATTAATCCAACTACATAATTAATATTGCACTATCCATCTTAACCCATATGGCTCCCGGTTATTATTTCCCGTGTTTAAGATTATCTAGCCCATTAATTAATTCAAGCCACTGAAATAGCTTTCCATTAATTAATATCTTTTGTCCTTGGTCAAGGAACGGTTCAACATTATTATCCATACCGGAAACTAATTCCACTTGCAAGATTTGGTATGATAAATCTTATGAACCTCCCAAGGGGGCAAATCGAACAAACGTACTTGCACACGATTCTTCGTATTAATTCTTAGCAATCGCATGTGACCAATAATATTGCCCAAGATATAAAGTATTGAATTTCATTGATTCTCTACCCGTCATAAGTCAAAGCAATAATTACTAACCACACACGATCCTATTTAAGGGACGAAGATTAAGAAATATCGAACTACTGAGGTCTAATTCTTCCTAATTCAGTGCTGAAGAATTTATCCTCCTGTAGGTCCTATTCAGTGCATCAGTCATGCACTAGTGTAATCTCTTGGTCAAGACAAGCCAATCTGAGCTTTACACTTCAACCTTTCACGATGGATTGCTCATTTCCATCTAGGTCGTGAACAACGTACTTTTAGTTACAAGGGACTGTTAATTTAATCTTCTGTGATCTGGTATCACTAAATTAACTACAATGTAACACGTACTATTTATTGAACAGTTATGCAGTAACTATATGTAAAATTCAATGATATTTAAAGCATCAGTGATAAATAATTTATTTCAGTAAATAAGATAAAAATTCAGTTTGGTTATACAAAGTAAAAATATACTTTCCAGTATAACCCCAACAATCTCCCACTTATACTCAAAGTCTGCTTTTAAGTATACTACAACATATCTCGTGTAGTTCCTAATGTGTGACATCTAATGTCACCTACACGAACCTAATAATATCTCCCACTTATGCTCAAAGCAGATTGGCAACGGTCTTGACACCCATTCCTTCCACATGTCTCTCGAATGTGTTCTGAGGCAAACCCTTTGTGAATGGATCTTCTAGGTTGTCTTCTGACGCGATCTTTGCCACCTCTATATCTCCTCTCTTAACGATTTCTCGTATAAGATGGTATTTCCTTTCAATGTGTTTGCTGGCCTTGTGGTCTCTTGGTTCCCTTGAATTTGCAACTGCTCCGACATTATCACAGTAAATAGTGATTGTGCTGGGCAAATTCAGAACTACATCCAAGTCCACTAGGAAGTTCTTGAGCCAACCCGCTTCTTTCGCTGCCTCGCAAGCAGCTACGTATTCGGCTTCCATAGTAGAATAGGCGATGCATTTCTGCTTAACACTTATCCATGTCATGGCTCCTCCCCCATGCAAAACACACTACCGGAGGTAGATTTTCTGGAATCTAAGTCTGATTGAAAATCCGAGCCCGTGTAACCGATGGGGATTACACTATCTGACTGATAAACTAATTTTCTATCCTGAGTTCTTTTCAGATACTTCAGAATGTTCTTAACAGCCGTCCAATGCTCTTTTCCCGGATTACTTTGATATCTCACTACCATGCCAACGACAAAGCAGATATCCAGTCTCGTGCACAGCATTGCATACATAAGGCTTCCGACAGCCGAAGCATAAGGAATGCCTTTCATGTCATCTATCTCTTTTTGTTTCTTAGGGCACATTTCCTTGGATAGATGGATTCCATGTCTGAAAGGTACGAAGCCTTTCTTGGAATCCTGCATGTTGAATCGCTTCAAGACAGTGTCTATATATGAAGCTTGCGATAAGCCTATCATCCTCTTCTTGCGATCTCGAGTGATCTTGATCCCAAGGATGTGCCCGGCTTCCCCTAAGTCCTTCATATCAAACTATTTTGAAAGCCATGCCCTTACGTCTGACAACACCTTTACATTATCCCCGATGAGCAGAATGTCATCTACGCATAGTACTAAGAATACCAATGCAGTTCCGACACGCTTCTTGTACACACAACTTTCGTACTCATTTTGATCAAACCCATAAGACTTTATTACTTGATCAAAACATTGGTTCCAAGCTCTGGATGCTTGTTTGAGTCCATAAATGGACTTCTTGAGCTTACAAACTAGGTATTCTTGGCCTTTTTCAATGAAGCCTTGGGGTTGTTGCATATAGATTTCCTCTTCAAGACTTCCGTTAAGGAAAGCTGTTTTGACATCCATTTGCCAGATTTCAAAGTCGAGATGCGCAGCAATCGACAAGAGAATTCAGATGGACTTGAGCATTGCTACAGGTGAAAAGGTTTCCTCATAGTCGATCCCTTCTTTCTGAGTATAACCTTTCGCCACAAGCCTTGCCTTGAAGGTTTCCACCTTCTCGTCCGGTCCTCTTTTCCTCTTGTATACCCACTTGCAACCAATGGGTTTGACCCCATTAAGTGGTTCGACTAGCTCCCACATTCTGTTATGATCCATAGAACCCATTTCTGCTTCCATTGTTGTTTGCCAAGAAACCGCATCCTTGTCTTGGATTGCCTCGTCGTAAGTCCATGGGTCTGATTCATCTTGACCGGGTACTAAGTTCGAGGACTCTCCTACCCCCATGAATCTCTCGGGTTGTCTTACAACCCTCCCACTGTGACGAGGTTCCGGTTGTGTAAGTGTGTCGTTTGGTATGTCATCTTGTATGCAGAATCGAGGTTAGCCCCTTAGCTCATTTAAGGTAATCTCACTACAGGCTTTCTTTTAGTTCATATAGTCTTCTTCCAAAAAATCTAAAGTGGGTGCTTATTACCACCTTTTGATCTTCGGGACCATAGAACATACACCCTTTTTTGTTCCCTCGGGGTATCCTATAAACATCCTTAATTACGATCGAGGATCCAATTTTCCACTTCCTTGTCCAACACGTGGGCGGACACCCCAAATTCTCATGTGTCTCAAATCGGGCTTGCATACGATCCACAATTCTTTAGGAGTTTTGGGAACCGATTTGGATGGTACCAAGTTCGTAATATAAGTCGTTGTTTCCAAGGCATGACCCCGTAGAACAACTTGGGTAGATCCGCATAACTCATCATTGATCTAACCATTTCTAAAAGAGTTATGTTTCTTCGCTCTGCAACCCCGCTTTTGTTGAGGGTTCCGGTGCGATTAATTTGGGATACAATCCCTTCATCGACAAGTAGTTCAAAAACTCATCGCCGAGGTACTTTCGCCTCCACAATCGGATCGTAGAGACTTGATCGTTTTTTATTATTCTTCTCTTGAGCCTTAAATTCTTTGAATTTGTCAAAGGTCTCAGATTTATGCTTCATAAGGAAAATATAGTTGTACCTTGAGTAATCATCAATGAAGGTGACGAAATACTCATAACCTCCTCTTGATTTGATTGACATTGGACCACATACGTCTGTGTGAACGATTTCTAACACTTCTTTGGCTCTATTCCCCTTGGCTCCGAATGCCCTCTTGGTCATTTTACCCTCCAAACATGATTCGCAAGTTGGGATTGGTTCAACCTGGAGAGACTCCAATGAACCATCTTCTACCAACCTTTGAATCCTTTTTTGGATTAATATGACCCAATCTGAGATGCCATAGAAGTGTCTCGTTCACGTCTGATGAACGTTTTCTTTTATCGGAAACAATTGATGTGTTATAGGATGCATTTCGTGAGTGGTGTGCACAATTAATTGTATAGAGATTATTCTACAACGTTCCATGACAGATAAATTTATCATAAAGAGAAATGGTAACAACTTTGTCAAAAGTAACCGAATATCCATCAAGGTAAAGTTTAGAAACCGAAATTAAATTCTTTCTAAAAATAGGAACGTAAAGAACATCTCTTAAAATTAAAATTTTATCACTAATAGATAAATGCACTTCTCCCACTGCTTCAGCTGCCACTAATAGATAAATGCACATCTCTTAAAGTTTAGTTTTGATGAATTATTCTAAAACATTATCAACTTGTGTTTTTGAAGCTAATCTACAGATAACAAGTTGAGGGGGAACGAGAGAACAAGTTGAGGGGGAACTCACAAAATCAGACGAAGACGATTGAGATCAGACGAGGCTGCAGAGAGAATTATCGAGATCAGATGAGTTTCGGAGTTAACTGATGAGCTGGGCAAAATTAGAAGAGAAGAAAAGCTAAGCCAGCTGATCAGAAGATCAGATGACCTGATCAGATGACCAGATCAGAAGAGGAGGTTGCAGATCATAAGAGGAGCAGATGAGACTGGTCGAGATCAGACGTGATCGAGATCAGATAAGCTAACCTGATATGCTAACCTAATATGCTAACATGATGTACTAATCTGATGCAGATAAACTGATATGCTGACCTGATGCTATACTGATCCGATCATGTGAAATGATCGGATCGTGAGAAGAAATCGATATCGAAAACCGAAACTGCATACCAGATCAGGCGAGAAGAAATCAGGTGAGAAGTCATTAGAAGAGAAGTCATCTGAAGTCATGTTCACTGAGAATCGAACGCCATCGATGATCGCTTATCCCGAAAAGTTAGTGACCGAGGGTCGATGTCTGCGAAGATGAAGAACCAACTCGGTCGGCTGAGTGTCATTATACCCGATCGCATAAGGTCCGCCAAGAGAAGTCTCATTGAAATCAAGAATCCTGAAGACTCAGAGAAACCTGAAGACTCAGATAGATTCTGAAGATTATAGCCGTTAGATTCAGCTGACGTGGACAAATGAGAGGAAGACAACCACCGAAAAGGCTGCAGAAGCTACAAAATAGTATGGATTTGAATGAGACTCCATCCAACGGTAACATTCAAATCCACACTATAAATACAAGTTCTTCCTTCATTATTCGGGTGAGAAATGCGTGATTCATCAAGCTACAGAGCCAAATCATCTAGCATCTCCACCATAGAACACTGACCAAGAAATACACGCATATATTCAGAGTGTTCTATCCTAGATCTAAGCACAAATGTAATATCCTAAGCTTAGAGATATTTTCCCATCCTTAGCATTGAGGCTAAACAAATGTAAGAGAAAATCTCAACCTAGTTGGAAACCAAACAAATCTTTACCCAAACCGAGTGTTAGGTTAAGTTTTGTTAAGCAAGGAATTTAAGTTAGTTGGACTAACTTTAATTCTGGGTGTGAGTGAGAACTCGTTAAACATCTAAGCAATCCCGAAAGGGAGGGTAGGCAATCCCGTGAGGGAGATAAGTCCCGAGAGAGTGAGAACTCATTAAACATTTGTTGGGTGTTGGACTAACACTGTAAAATAAGTCCAGTTGGTTAAGTTGGTGCCCCATGAAGGGAAGAGTGGATGTAGGACGAGTTGTCCAAACCACTATAAAATCGTGTGTTCTTTACTGCTTTATGTTCTTACTTGCCATATGCATTTGATTATAAGCACACATCGTTCTTAAAAGAAAAAAAAAGGAGTAATTGGAATCACTCTGCCCTCACCCATGTTTTATATGCATTACACATGGTATTTCCGCGCACATGGGTTTCCAGAATTCGGGACCAACAACAAGTTTCAACAACTAGTGCGTGAGAATTGCCTTTCTTTCCGACCCTTTTGGGGTTGGAACAGGCAAACCTCTATTGTCCTTACCGTTGTTTGAAGCACTTCCCCTTTGGATTTTCCTTGACACCACCAGTATTCCTCAGTTGAGTTTGATTGCTTATGGCTTTTGGTCCTCTTCTTCTTCTTGCCTTCCCTTGGCCTAGAAGATGAAAGACAGACCACTTGCCATCAAAGCTTGAGTTTTGTGCCCCATCAATATATCTGTCGCGACCAAAATTTACAACAAATCAGCTAGCGAGGCCAAAGTGCTCAAAACTTTTGGGCAGAGAGTGGAGTAGCAAATCGATCTGGGTCTCCAGATAATAATTTGCACCCAGATCCTCAATTTTGTTCAGATGAGCCATCAATTTTGAGGAAGTAATCCCTTACGGGGTTGCCCTCCACCTTTTTTAGCAACAATATCTCTCGCAAGGTGATGTGACCAGCCCCGTATTTTTGACTCGTCAGTTGGCTCATTTGACTTTTGGTGTGTCAAGAATCCACTTGTGCTTTTGTCCAGTTAGGACAATCATAATTTTTCGTTTCCAATCAACATAGTTTCCCATACAATTCTATTGACTTTAAGTATATTAACAGTGGATTAAAAGATTACGACATGCTGAACTGAAATAAATAACTATTGTATAAGCACAAACATATCACAAGGTTCGATCACATGTATCATATTAAAATCTCAAAAAAATATGAACATGCATCAGCCAACATCTCAAAACAGTTTAAATAAGCCACGTGGGGTGGGTCATTATTTAAACACATTCAAGCAGGTTACAAACAAGAAAACAATTACAAATCTTTAATATCCAGATTAATAGTTGGCTCCCACTTGACTAATATAAAATTGACAGGGACTTCGGGGAAGTATATGCATATCAATTTTATACCTAAGTAATAACCATGATTAAATACAGAATTATTATTTTGTTTTGAACGAGCCTCGTGGGGAGGGTCATCGTCGCCACTAATAATAACCCACAATCATCCTTTCGGAATTTATTCATGTGAAATCTATCTTTTGGCCGTCCCGTGGGGGGAATTTCTCAAAAAGAATCCATAAATAAATAAATCATGGAGGTCAAAATTAATTCAATTTTATTATCCGAATAAAATTGTCAATTAATTATTTAAACATACTTAGTAATTTTCGAAGGTGAGATTTTTCAAAACATTTTCTCATGCATCGCATATTTAAACACAATTTAAATAAGCATAAAATAATGCAAAACATCAAAACAAAAAATTAAACACATTGGGCACATATATCCAATTGTCACGGTTAATTTTTGTCATGTCTTGATCTTGAGAAATCGTCTTCATAGCCTTCATCGTTCGTCTCGAAAATCTCCCACTCGTCCGCAACATGTTCTTTTTAAAAACGCCCGCTTAGGTCCAAAACGACGTCCCGGTGATTGGGTAGCTCACGGTGCGAAACACGATCCACGTGAGCTTACGCCAAGACGCCTTCTGCGTCTTTTTGGCCATCCTCGCTTCGAAATGGCAAAGACGGCAATAACCGGATCCGCGCCCTGTCGCCACGCCCACCATCCCCCACGAAGCCGCTTCGGCTTGACCCCCCCCGCAGCCACCCCGCGATCGCCGGGTGCTCGGTTACCCGAGCTTGCGCCACGCGTGTGCAGCTCCTTCACTTCACCGCGTGCCCACGCGCATCGTCCAAGACGTCTACCAGCGGCAAGATTATTGCCAAGACGCCCGGACCGCCAATCTTGCCGACGGTGCTCGGCCACGCCGAGATTACGCCCATTGCGTTGCCTGCCTTTCGGTAACCCGTGCTGCGTTAGCACTTCGTGCCTTGGCCCACGTACGTCCGGACACTTGGTCGCCTGGTTTTAATTCTTCGTCTTCGATCTCGATCCGGTTATAATTTATTTACAAAAAATAAATAAACCTAGATCTAGACTAGTCTATTATATTGATCAAATCAAACAAATCCTAATCTACTAGTGGATTTTCTCACGAGGCAAAACGAATTTGAACGAATCGAATTAAAAACCATAATTTATATGCATGCGTAAATATAAACATTCATCAAATACCATGACAATTGGATACCTGCAAAAAAGATCTAGAAATTTTACTATCCAATTTCAAATTTAATGAAAACGAATTAAATTATAATTTAAAACTCAGAGCCCGAAACCAAGGCTCTGATACCAGTTGTTGGGGAATTAATTGCTTGGATCTATTCGGGATGAATATTTAAATACAAATTTAATTCTAACAATTATTACTAGCATGAATTAATCCTATATTAATTCAAATAATAATTCAACAACAAATCATGCATATAAACAGTTCACATAAATCCTACGCATGCAGAATTGCTACGAGTTTACGTGAACTAACCTCTCTGCGTGACAACCATTGAGAAGAAGGATCCCGTTCACACGAACACACCAAAAGACCTTCTCAAGTATTCTCTTATCCTTGTTCAACAATCCGGTGGTAGGAACTCGCGAACAATTTAACAAAAGAAAAAATAAAATTTTGTTGCACCACCTTTGTGGATTTCTAATTTTTTCAACACATGGAATTGCACTTGGGGATGAAAAACTCATCCCCTATTTATAAGAGGTAGTGGCGATTTTTTGCTAGGAAAAAGGGAGAGAAAATCTCTTTCTTGATCTCCAAGAAATCTTGAATATATATCCAATATATTTTTTCTCCATAATTAAAATATTCCATAAAAATCCAACTCTCTTATTGTTATGGTATTTTCGAAATATAGGATAAAGATTCCAAGATTTGGATCTTCTTGAATTTATGAGATATACTTGTATTCCAAGAATACATATCTTCCATAATATCTTTTCAAGAAAATCAAGAAAATATTTCTTTCCCTTTATTTCTCATTATTTTCGAAAATTTCCAACAAACATCCAAGTGAGAGATTTCTTGAATTTAATGAGATAATCTTGTATTCCAAGAATACATATCCTCATTCCATAACAAAATTCAAATAAAATCTTTCTCCCTCTTTTATTTGTATTTTTCGAAAAAATTGGAAAAATAAGCAACCATAATTTATTTTATTTTTAAACACCTTTTTCAGTTATTGGACATTATGTTTGGGCTACTTGATGGGCCTTTAGGAGAATTAAGATTGGACATTCTACTGGACTTTGAATATCTAATATTGAGCCACAATATTATTCAAGTCCATAAATATTAATTAATCCCACTACATAATTAATATTGCACTATCCATCTTAACCCATATTACTCTTAATATGGCTCCCGGTTTTATTTCCCGTGTTTAAGATTATCTAGCCCATTAATTAATTCAAGCCACTGAAATAGCTTTCCATTAATTAATATCTTTTGTCCTTGGTCAAGGAACGGTTCAACATTATTATCCATAATGGAAACTAATTCCATTTACAAGATTTGGTATGATAAATTTTATGAACTTCCCAAGGGGGCAAATCGAACAAGCGTACTTGCACACGATTCTTCGTATGAAATCTTAGCAATCGCATGTGACCAATAATATTGTCCAAGATATAAAGTATTTGATCTCATTGATTCTCTACCCGTCATAAGTCAAAGTAATAATTACTAACCACACACGATCCTATTTAAGGGACAAAGATTAAGAAATAACGAACCATTGAGGTCTAATTCTTCCTAATTCAGTGCTGAACAATTTATCCTCCTGTAGGTCCTATTCAGTGCATCAGTCATGCACTAGTATAATCTCTTGGTCAAGACAAGTCAATCTGAGCCTTACACTTCAACCTTTAACGATGGATTGTTCATTTCCATCTAGGTCATGAACAACGTACTTTTAGTTACAAGGGACTGTTAATTTAATCTTCTATGATCTGGTATCACTAAATTAACTACAACGTAACACGTACTATTTATTGAACAATTATGCAGTAAATATATGTAACATTCAATGATATTTAAAACATCAGTGATAAATAATTTGTTTCAGTAAATAAGACAGAAATTCAGTTTGGTTATACAAAGTAAAAGCATACTTTCCAGTATAACCCCAACATCTCCATCGCAAATCGCTTCAACACCTTGTCTACGTAGGTTGACTGTGACAGCCCTAGCATTCTTTTGGATCTATCCCTATGGATCTTGATCCCTAAGATGTAGCAGGCTTCACCAAGATCCTTCATCATGAAGGTCTTTGATAATCATTCTTTCACTGACTGCATTAGTGGGATATTGTTTCCCATAATGAGTATGTCATCGACATACACAACTATGAAAATAATATTCTTCCCAATGCACTTCCTATAAACGCACGGATCTTTCGAATTTCTGATGAAGTCAAAAGATTTGACAGATTCATCAAATCAGATATTCCAACTCCTAGAAGCTTGCTTCAATCCATAGATGGGCCGTTTAAGCTTGCACACAAGATTAGATTTTGGCTTTAATATAAAACCTTCATGTTGAGTCATAAACACTTCCTTGTCAATGTTGTCATTGAGGAAAGTTGTTTTGACATACATCTGCCAAATCTCATAATCTAAATGTGCTGCTACCGCAAGTAAAATTCGAATGAACTTGATCTTAGCAACTGGTGAGAAAGTCTCATCATAGTTAATGCCTTCGTGTTGACTATAACCTTTCGCCACCAACCTAGCCTTGTAGGTTTGTACTTTGCCATTTTCATCGGTCTTTCGTTTGAAGACCCACTTGCAACCTATGGGTCTAACCCCTTTCGGCAATTCAACCAAGTCCAAACTTGCTTGATGTACATCGAGTCCATCTTGGATTTCATGGCTTCATGCCACTTCTTTGAGTCAACATCTAATGTTGCCTCAGTGTAAGTCTTAGGTTCGTCTTTATCCGGAATTTCCACGTCATCATGTTCCTCTACGAGGAAACCATAATATCTAGTGTGTGGATTACGAACTCTAGTGGACTTATAGCGTTGTGGTTGTTCAGACTGCACATTCTGATTGTGAAAATTTTGTGGTGCAGCGATCTCATCATTGACCGAGGAGGCTTCGAGAGCGACACTTCCGGATGCTTCTTGAGCATTTTCGGATGCCTCTTGAATGGGAGTTTGAACTATGTTGTTCTCATTCAGTCTACTTGGAGTTCGTTGCGCAGGCAATGCAACTCCAATTACACTCCCATTGGCTGAAAGAGGATCACTTAGTGATAAACTTCCACCATGTGAGCTGCTGAATGCTCCCACTGATTCTTTGTCATGTTGCTTTGACAATATATCAGTCTCCTTGTCAATTTGTGGTTCTTGAATTTCTTCAAGTTCTATCGGCTTACGACCTTGTCCCTTGAAGACGTAGTCTTCTCCAAGGAATTTGGCTTGCCTAGAAATAATCACTGTTTGTTTCTCAGGGAGATAGAAATAATATCTTCTAGTTTCCTTAGGATATCCCACAAAGTAACCCTTTTAACCTTTTGATTCCAACTTGTCAGTGAGCATCTTCTTCACAAACACGGGGCAACCCCATGTTTTCATGTGAGTGAAGTTTGGCTTCTTGCCATGCCATAACTCGTATGACGTATGCTCAACTGATTTGGATGGAATCATATTCAGAGTATAGATTGAGGTTTGAAGCGCGTATCACCATAAGAATGTCGGAAGAGAGGAAAAGCTCATCATGGACCTTACCATGTCCAACAAGGTTCGGTTTCTCCTCTCGGACACACCATTCATTTGTGGTGTTTCGGGAGGAGTCCATTGTGATTGGATTCCATGCAACTTCAAGTAATCAGTGAACTCATGGCTAAGATATTCTCCTCCTCGATCTGATCGAAGAGTCTTAACACTCTTACCAAGATGCTTCTCTACTTCAGCCTTATACTCTTTGAACTTCTCAAAGGACTCGAATTTGTGTTTCATCAGATACACATACCCGAACCTAGAAAAATCATCAGTAAAGGTTATGAAGTATCCGAAGTGACCCCTAGCTAGAGTGAGTAGTGGTCCACAAACGTCACTGTGGATCAACTCTAGAACTTCTTTCGCACGAACCCCTTTCCCAGAAAAGGGTTTGTTGATCATCTTACCTTTGAGACAAGATTCGCAATTTCCATAAGATTCAAAGTCAAATGGGGTTAAGTAGTCCAACTTTCTTAACCTTGCAATTCTTTTCTCATTAGCATGACCAAGTCTACAATGCCACAAGTAAGTCGGGTTTTCATGATTACTAAGTTTGAGTAGTTTGTTTTGTATATTAAGAATATCATGTCCACAATGCAACAAATATAAACCATTAGATAAAGGAGCATTTTTGTAAACATCACCATTAAGCGAAAAATAACAATTATTATTTGCAAAATGGAAGGAAAAACCTTCATTATCCAACATCGGAATAGAAATAATGTTGCGGGTAATAGAAGGAACAAAATAACAATTATTCAGTTCAAGTATAAAACCAGAGGGTAAATCTAAAACATAAACGCCAACACGTTCAACAGCAACTCTTGCTCCATTCCCAACGTGTAGGGTGACTTCACCTGGCCTAACTGCTCTGCTATGCTTGAGACCCTGCACATTAGTACAAATGTGTGAGCCACAATCGGTATCCAATACCCAGCAGTTAGTATCATTTGTGGACATGTTTATCTCAATAACAAACATACATGTTCCAGTGGCTGAGACACCTTGTGTCTTCTTTTCAACTGCTAGAACTTTACAGTCCTTCTTCCAATGCCCCTTCTGCTTGCAGTGGAGGCATACATCCTTGTCCACCCTATCCTTCTTTTGAATCCCATCTTTGGGCTTAAGGATGTTCGGCTTGGAGCCTTTCTTTGCCTTGCCCCTTCGCTTCTTCTTTCCTTTCGGAGCAGAAGAAGTAGAGGTGAGTATGAGCACGGGCTTTTCCTTAGCAGTGGAAGACTCAAAAGTTTTTAGCATGTTATGCAGCTCGGGCATAGTCGATTCCGTCTTATTCATATTAAAGTTTACCACGAAACTCGAATATGAATCGGGAAGCGACTGAAGAATGGCATAAACAGCAACATTGGTCCCGAGCTCAATGCCCAACCGACCAAGTTTCTCGATTAGCCCTATCATCTTCAACACATGAGGAGAAACCTTCCCTCCTTCAGACATCCGACATCTAAACAGATCTCTCATCACTTCATAAATCTCGGAACGAGATTCAGAATCAAAGAGATCCTTCAGATGCTTGATCATCTCGAAGGGAAGCATCATCTCATGTTGCCTTTGCAACTCGAGAGTCATCCCGAGGACCATAACACACAGAGCCTGGGAAGCATCATTTTGATGCTTCTTTTGAGCTTCGGCGTCAAACGCCTCGGCCTCTTCAGTACCAGCCTCTGGGGTAGCAGGGATTGGCGTGTCCAACACGTACTCAATCTTTTCTTGTCTGAGCACCAAACGAACATTTCGGTGCCAGTTGAGAAAGTTTGGCCCATCCAATTTGTTTGTTTCCAAAACACTTCCCAATGACATGTTATTCATTTCAACAATCCTAGAGAGATAAAATAAAATGGGAATTAAAACACATAATTCCTATGATCAATATTCAACAATCAAAATAAATATGGCCTTTTAAATTTATTTTGTCTCCATTATTTTCACATACTTAACGACCTCATCGGAAAAGTACGAATTTATATCACATATAAATCATAATGGACTAGGATCCACATTACTATTATTATAATCCCAGCGAGGGCTGATCATTATAACAGCATAACTGGTAGGTCTCCAAACCAATTGCAATCTGCAACTCCTAGTTTGTCGAACCTAGTTTGACTGATGTCACTTACCCTTTATTCCCTGCGAGGGCTAGCAAAACAAAGTTAAGTTGGTTTACAACCATCAAGCGGCAACATGACATGTCCCTATAAAAGTCCCGTTAGATGTAGATCCGAGCAAAAGACGAGGGTCTTTAAGTACTCATTGGAACGAAATCTCCGGTTTACTTTTAATTTTGATGGAAGACATCTTATCAAATTAATGAGAAAACTATATTTTAGTGAGGAACATTTTAAAGGCGGGGTATTAATTGCTTAATCGAGATCCATCATGATGTCTAAGTCATATTTGAGCAATTACGGGCGCCGCCTACCCAAACATGATATATGCTGACTAACAAATATTTGGGTGCCGTCTACCCAAGCATTTAACACGGTCCGATAAGTATTGGACGCCGCCTACCCAAACAATTATAACGCGGACTGTAAAACGGGTTAACTAATTTAAAATGATTAAACAAGTTAATAGTGGGTCTTAATAAATTCTTTTTAAAACGAGCTTTAAATCCAAATTAAAGTTTCAGTTTTAAGGTTATTAAAATTACAATTAATCCAATTAATTGTTATTAGTCCAACCAATTTTATTTTAGAAATTTAGACTTAATTAAAAATCCAAAAGTGTTCAATTATTTGTTTTATTCCTAGGCTCTCAAAAAGATTTCCAAAACTTGCACGAGAGGGCCTGTCTCAAATCAAATTTGCAAAACAGCCCTCCAACATCATCACCCATACCAAATCGAATCCAATCCGACAATCCAAACACCCAAATCAACCAAATTTCAAAAAAAAATTACGATTTCATCACAAATTAATCTAATTAATCTACTGTGCGACCGAACCATGAAATCCAAACAATTAGAAAAATGTCCAGATTCAATGTCAGAAGCAAAGGGACGAAACCAAAAAACGCGGCTCACGGCAACGTCAATCGGACCGAACCAAGCCGCTTGCGTCACGCCTAGCTTGCGAGTGACTCGTGGTTGTGGTCGAATCGGGAATGGGCACGCACAGAGCCATGGCCCCTTGGTCAGACCTGGTTCAAAACCAGTCTGATCGGAGAAGACGATCGAAGCAGCGGCGCGCCGCCACTGAGCCATCTTGATTCCAGTGGCATGCCACCATGGAAAAACACCGAGACAGACACGCTGGCCAAGTCCCGATGGAGTCCAGGTGCACCGCCGTGAATAGATACGGCATCAGGTGGAGGTGAATCGCAACAGAGGGCGGTGACTCGCGACGGGGGTGAGCGGATTGCGACGGGAGCGAAACATCACTACGGGCGCGATGAACCACGCCATGGGCTTCCGCACGCGTCGCGAGGCACGGCGCCTAGCGCCAGCCTATAGCAATGAGGCATAGCGCCGCCAGCCGTGGAGCGATGAATTGCAGCGACAAAAACCCCAATTTGGGGTTAACCCTAATTCTGGGGGTTGAAGACGAGTGGGTGTGATACCTAGAAATCAAACAAATACACGAGGGGTGCGGTTCTTCTAAAGAACCATGCCCCATGGTTTAAAAAAAAATTAATTTTAATTTTAAAACCAAAAAGCAATTATAACAAAGAACCTGAAGCTCTGATACCACTATTGGAATTTAGAGGCACGTAAACACGTAAAACATGCACAACGGAATTAAAAAGTTCACCAACAACGAACATATAATTGCAAGTATGAACAGGAAAAACAGTAACAAGAAATCTTACAGCAACTCAAAAGCAAATTTCTCAACTACGGTATCCACATAATCCCCGTTTACAAATTCGCGCAGATTCGCCAGCGTTGAATCCCGAGATGAATTTGCTAGGAAAATTCTAACTCTA
Source organism: Stenogyne calaminthoides (assembly GCA_037126765.1). Classification (NCBI taxonomy): domain Eukaryota; kingdom Viridiplantae; phylum Streptophyta; class Magnoliopsida; order Lamiales; family Lamiaceae; genus Stenogyne; species Stenogyne calaminthoides. The sequence continues at coordinate 24,622,592 of JBBCBC010000024.1, forward strand.
GATTTTATGGAGAAATTTGAACAACTGATAATTATGAATCCCAAGAGCTCATATTTATAGGAGAGACTCAGCTTAAATCTTAAGCTAGCCTAATTAGGAAATAATATCCCTAATCCTTATTTGTATAAATCCCTAGGATTTATTTCTCCATATAAATCTCTATGAATTTAATTTCCATATGTGGAAAATCTCTACGATTTATTTCCTCATATAATTAAATCCTACAATAATATTCCATATATTATTGTTGGGAATTCCTATTTAATTAAACATTAATAATAATTAATTTCAAATTAATCTATTATTAATTAATTCTTCATAAATTAAATATTAAATCCAATTTAACATTTAATCAACCAACTTTAATCTGTAAAGGGGACTACTTGTTGTGTGACCCATAGGCCCTCATATATCGTGCGATTAGTCAAACTAACAGTCTTAATTGAACCCTAGACAATAAATCAGACATTCTCAATATATGAGGTACGTTGCGAGAAAAGTGCAACTACCTGTAATAGAAATGTGGGCAATTGTGATTTCCTCATTTCATTCACGAATACTCAATTTAGTCTTGAACATGATGAAGTGTCTATTCAAATAACTAAATCAATTTATCTCCAATCACTAATTGATCATTAGTGTCACACTTAGTCACAAAGTCTAAGTTGACGTGTATTGGCCAATGACTTAGATCCAATTATGATGAGAATATAAGTATTCTCTCTAAATCCACTTTGAGGAATGAATCATTTTCTTGGCTCAACTACCACGCACATGCACTTCGTGATGAACCCAATCTAAGCCATATCTACCCATAGACGGATGCAAGCGTCGGTCATGGTCAAAGTTCATCACTCCACACATGTCGTGCGTATTGACCTCAAGTCAAAGAGTATCGCATAGCTCTCACTAACCGAGACACCCGTAGACACATATAGTGGAACTACATCAAACGGTTTTTCGGATGGGTATACCAATACCCTCTAAGGTATTTGTGCATCCATCATGAGATACCTAGTATCTCGTAGTAAGTGAGATCTTACTACACTCTCTAAGAGTATGATGCAGATCGCACACCAATCTCCATTGCATCATCAATATCCCATTCTTGATTATCCTCGATTTGGGCTATTTGGGAATCAAACTTAAGTCATCTGAGTTCTCACACACTCAATGACAGCAGTGATTCATGGGAACACATATAAGAATAAATGCAAACAATCAAACATAATATTCTAATGAGTGTAACGCCATACATTTAATATTAAACAAACATTAACATTAAACAAATACTGAATATTATCTGAGTATTATGTCCTTACAATGGATTGTCTCTAGGACACTAACACTAACAGACCATACCCACAGAGTGATCTTGAGGGAGGTCGCTCGTCTAGGTGAGCTTAGCTCGTCTTTGTCTTTGTTCCGCTGCTAGGTCGCCCTATGGGGGCCGACCTTGACTTCTTGTAATTCACTGCTAAAATTGGTCCTGGTGGCCATGTCGTCACTACTTGCCATGCAGTCGCATTCTTTACCCACATGCTTGTTCAGAATGTCTTCGTGAGGTCTTGACCATCAAAAGCTTGGTGGCAACATTTCTGGTACTTCCTTCGGATCTGGCCATGTTTAGCAGGATTGACCCTTCCTCGTGCCCCATAGTTGGACGGTCTCTTGGTTGTGCTTGTTTTTTGAGATGAGCTTCTTCGTGAACGATGAGAAAAGGAAGTCCGTCATGACCAAGGCCGAGCTTGACTTTGCTCGTTTCAAGTACGGGATATCGGACGACGTGTTCTTTCATATGTCCAATGATTCTGAGAGGTCTGACCAAGCTCTAGCTGGGATGATCGGAATTCACGGGGCATCGATGGATGCCGGTCTTTGTTTCACATCGCGTCTTGATATTTTGCGGCTTTTTGCCTATCTGGGACAGTGCTCCAGCTCCAATAACTCAGGATGGGTGGAGCTATATTTTTTTATTTTTTTTATGACCACGATCTTGCTCGGCTGGGCGGGTTGTTTCGTCCGCCATCTCCGATGAAAGCAAACTATCTCTGGCCGTTGGTCACCTAGAGTAGTCAAGAGGGTCATTATGCTTTGAAAGACCGCCCTGGTCGTCGCCTTATTTGGGGAATCGCCCCCTAAGATGTGGAACTGGTATCCCTGATGGTGGCTTATGGGTGGTTCCTGGCAGAGTGGCCCGTCTGGCATTGTTCACGAGATTCGCATCCCTACTAACATTATAGACTGTATTCCTTGTAAGCTTTCACATTTTGCCTTCGTTAAATCGCACTGATTTAACTTGCTTCCTCTTCATTCGGGGTTGATTGTGGCTGATTTGGGCAGCTTGAACCGGGATGTCGAAAAGACTCCTTGACCTGTTTGTGAGGACCCCTAGGAGTTTCACCAGGTGGCCTTCTTCAAGAAAGAAACCCTTCATTCAATTATGCTCGTACGCGGCATTCGACATGTCCCCGGTCGAAAATTTGCTGATGATCGTACCTTTGACAAGTGGGATCCCGACTGCTTCAGGGCATAAGTATATATCGCCTTTTGTTTCGTTTTGACACAATTCTTTTGAAACCGTTTCGTCGGCCTCCCACCACTGGTTACTAACTATCTGAGGTTGAGAAATCCTCTGACTACGGGGATCCCTTGTTGCTGGAACCTGGGTGACCGCAGTATCGCTTCCCTGCACATCACAGAGAAAAACTCGCACGTCATTTTGGCCCACTTTCACAAAGAGACTATATCTTTCGAGGAAGTCATCCAACAGGATGATTAGGACCTTGATATGGGCTTATGAGCACAAGGAAAACTTGTCAAGGTGGTGGTCTCTCTTGCCCAAATGGAGGCTGACTTGAGGGCCGCTCGCGGTTGCTCAGCTAGGCCGGCGAAGCAGGTTGCCAAGGTTACTGTCAAAAGATGGGGGGTTCGGCGAGCACCATCGGGCGTTGCTATCTTTGAAGGATGAGGTGTGCAAGCTTAAATGCCGACTGGATGAGTCGTCTATTGTCGTATATGAATTTGAGCCCACGGTTGAAAACCTTGAGTTTCAGATGGTTGAGGAGAACTCTCGTCGTGCAGCGGATGATGTTGATATGTCCGACTTCTCCTACATTGGCACCTACGCCAATGTTCTCTGGGAAGTGTTGCGTAGGGATGCTCCGGTAGGTGTCTTAGTGTTTTTAAAAAAACTTTACAACCTTTGTTGTTGGGCATCCCCCAGATGCCGATGTTGTCTTGCCTGTGGTCGGCTTGTCCGACTTTGGTGTGGACCTTGCTCTCTTTGGTCCCACGAGCAAAATTATTCGACCAGGTAGAGGTAGTGGTGCCCCGGCGCAGGTGGCTGCGAGCATGCCTGTGGTGCCGGTTCAAGTTCAAGAGTGGACAACCCCAGTGGTGGAGTCAGGATCGGAGGTTGCGGTGAATGGGGCAGCCGACAATGAGATGGAGACCGGTGGCGAAGGTGGAGCCACAGTTGATGGCGGAGAGGAGCCCCAGTCTTGATAATAGGATGTTAAGCTGTTTTCTAATTTCCTTTTGTTGGCAGTCTAGTTTTGGTTGGAACTTTCCCTCCGGCCTTACCTGCCTGCACTTTTGTCCCCCGGGCTTATCATGGATGGAACTGGTTGCTTTTGCTCTATTGCCTTCTTATCATTACTTTCATATGCTTGTGGTTATTCATGAGTTGGTCGTGTGATCTTGAACATACACCAGCGACTATGAATTGTTGCATGTTTTCTGATCGTCTTATCTTATGCGATGTAACTGAACTATGTTTTAACCGTCTTATCTTATGCGGCATGACTAAACTTTGGCTCAGCCATGTTACGGTGCTGTCTTTATGAAGGTCGTCGTGCAAGGTACATGACCAATGCAAGGAGTGACCTTGTTGACGTGAGTTCCAGAAATCACTTCCTGTCGTAGTAGGTCAACTTACGCGCTTAGCGACCATCCTTTTGACCCGACCATTATCACCTAGGTTGTTTGTAGAACGATACCTGATTGATTTGTGTTGAGTAACCACATGCATATTGCGTTGATAGGCTAGAGACTTTGGTGAAGTAAATTTTGTTTGTATCTCGAAATTGTTACATTGTGTCCCCCTTGACATTGGGGTTGTTGAGATGTAAAAAATGTAGTTTTGAGAGAAAAAAAGGTCTCTCTCCCGTTAAGCTTCCATGTGTTGTCCTGCATGACCATAGACCATCGGGCAGTTCACTTGTCCCCTTCCCCCCTCAAGTCGCGCTTTCAAGTGTGCTTGACGATCTTGTTGATGGTCTCCACCTCGCTGTTGGATTAAGGGTGGTAAGGAGTTGAGAATAACTTCGTGGTCTTCCATATTTATGATGGCGGCCACCAGTGGATGGTCACTGGTGGATGGAGGCCACCAGCGGACGGTCACTAGTGAATGGTCGTCTGGTCGCTGGTGGATGGCAGCCACCAGTGGATGGTCACTGGTGGATAGCGGCCACCAGTGGATGGTCACTAGTAGGTGGCAGCCACCAGTCGGTGGTCTTCAGTGGATGGTCGTCTGGTCGTCTGGGTGGCCATCAGTGGATGGTCACTGGTGGATAACGGCCACCAGTGGATGGTCACTAGTAGGTGGCGGCCACCAGTTGATGGTCTTCAATGGATGGTCGTCTGGGTGGCCACCAGTGGATGGTCGCTGGTGGATGGCAGCCTTGATCATAGTGGTCGCCCCTCCGATCATCGTGATCTTTCATCGTGCTCGGGAACTGAGCTGGGTTCCAGATCGAGGTCGGCCTGGTTCTACATTCCTTTGTTTTGTTGACTTGCATTGCGTCTCGTCGATGTCACCAGGTCGGCCAGTGCGACTAGAGAGTGTATGGTCGACGGGTGTGTTAACCTCTTTATGGTGACCTATTTCAGTTCTATAGGGCCCTCCGAGGTCTCCAATCTGGCCAGGGCGTCTGCTTGTGAATTTGCATTCATGGGGATTAGCTCTTCACCTGGTAGGCTGTCATTAGATCGTCTTGGGCCTCATAATCCCTCGACACCTGGCATGCAATGAGTTGTGAGTCTGTGTGTACTTTCAGCCTTCTGACGCCCATCGCCACGACCATCTCCAATCCCCCAATGAGGGCTTCATATTATGCCTTGTTGTTGGTTCTTTGGAAATTCAACATCTTTGCTTTCATCCGAAAAAAAGTGGCCATTCTGGCTGGTCAGCATCATGCCTACCTCCGCTCACGTATGTGTGGATGATCTGTCCACGTGGGGTTCCCAAAGCGGGCTGGTCGGTAAGCCTTGCTTGGTTGGGAAGGTGAGCTTGACAACGAAGCCGGCTAGCGCTTGCGCTTTGATGGTTGTGCATGGCGTATAGGTGACTCCTAATTGACCGATCTCGATTGCCCACTTCCTACCGCGGCTTACCGTTTCTGGACTTTTGGAAGGAAGCATCGATCTTGAGGCCGTTAAATCGCCTCTCGTTGTTGGACACGATTGCTTGTGGAAGATAAAATTAGCATACGAATGTTTCTTCAAGTGAACCATTTGTGAGCTTGTTCACCCGAAGTTAGGGGGAACAAGTCGCACATGGTCGCATCGAATGGCCCTGCGGATGTCATGTAGGAGTTGTATTTTGTCAAATGGGACCTTGGTTCAACGTCCCCGTTGTTCAGCGAAACTGCATTGATCTTGGTCTATTTCGGAGCCAGTGGCAGGGTCTGCCCAACGAAGCTAGGAAAACCATGTTGGCTGCCTGTCCCGGTTGAGCGGGTTGGTCATCTGGTCGGCCCCAAGGGCAATGCTGGGACAACCATGTTGGTCGACTGCACCTGTTAGGTAGGCTGGTCCTCTGGTCGGCCTCAAGGGCAATGCCGGGATGACTATGTTGGTCGACTGCACCGGTTGGGCGGGCTGGTCATCTGTCGGCCTCAAGGGCATTGTTGGGATGACCATATTGGTCGCCTACCTCGGTTGGGCAGGTTGGTCGTCTGGTCGGCCCCAAGGGCGAAGCTGGGATAACCATGTTGGTCGTTTGGCTCTGTTGGTCGGCCCTCTAGGGTGATGTTGGGACGACTACGTTGGTAACCGACCCCCGTTGGGCAGGCTGGTCGTCTGGTCGGCCACAAGGGCGATGCCGGGACTACCATGTTGGTTGACTGCACCGGTTGGGCGGGCAGGTCGTCTGGTCGGCCTCAAAGGCAATGTCGGGACGACCATATTAGTTTGGCCTCCTCTGAGTCCCTGCTCTCCTCAGGAACTGGGAAACTGAGTTTCTCTGGGATCCCTTCGTGTCTTACATCTCGGTTATGGATCTTGCCCACACCATCCCTCTGGTAGCGGTAGATCTTCGAGGTAGCCATCGTCCGGGTGATGGCATCCACCAGTGGATGGTCACTAGTGGATGGCAGCCACCAGTGGACGGTCACCAGTGGGTGGTCGTCTGGTCATTTGGGTGGCCACTAGTAGATGATCGTCTGGTCGTCTCGATGGTGTTGGGAAATTAGGGCGCCCGGATCTATTCGAGATGATTTTTAAATATATATTTAAATTAAATAAATAATTACTAAATGAATTAATCCTAAATTAATTCAACATAATAATTAAACAACATGCGTACACATAATTCACGTAAATCCTAAACATGCGGAACTAGGAGCTATGGAATTACTAACCTCTTGTAGAGACAAGCTTTGAGACGATGGATCAACCCAAGAGCCTTCCCAAATATATCCCCAAGTCCACGAACGTAACCCGGTGGGAGGATTTGCACAAACGATTTTAATAGGAGAGAAATTAAATATTTTGCTACCACCTTTGTGGATTTCTAATATTTCCAACACATGGAATTACACTTGGGAATGAAGAGCTCATCCCCTATAAATAGGGAGGAAGGGGCGAAAATTAGGGTTAGGAAAATAAGGAAGAAAATATTTTCTTGGTCTCCAAGAAATCTTGAATATATCTTCTATATTCTTTTCTCCTTAATTAAATTTTCCATAAAAAATTATTTCCCCTCTTCTACCTATGATTTTCGAAAATCACAAGATATTATGAGTCAAGATTTGACTTCTTGAATTTATGGGATAATTATGTATTCCTACAATAATTATCTCTTTCCATAAAATATCTACAAGAAAATCAAGACAATTTTTTCTTCCTAATTAATTAAAAATTTTCGAAAATATTAAGTGGAAATATAGCAAGAATATTTTCTTCTCTCTCTCATTAATTGGACTTTATTTTGGGCTATTTGGGGGGCCTTTAGGAGAATTAAGATTGGACCTTCAATGGACTATGAAGCTTTAATATTTTGGGCCAAATATTATTCAAGTCCATTAATATTAATTTACTCCACTATAAAATTAATATTGAACTATCCATCTTAACCCATATTACGATTTCACATATAACATGGCTCCCGGTCATTATTTCCCGCGTTTAAGATTATATTAGTCCATTAATTAATTAAGCCACTGAACAAGCTTTATATTAATTAACATCTTTGTCCATGGAGTAAAGACAACTCAACATTATTATCCATATCGCAAATAAATTTTCACTTGCAAGATTTTGTATGATAAAGGTTCTGAGCCCACCAAGGGGACAAATCAAGCAAGACGTACTTGCACGCGATTCTCCGTATTAAATGTCAGCAATCGTCATGTAATTAATAATATTGCCCAAGATATAAGGTATCGAATCGCATTGACTCTCTTCCCATCATAAATCAAAGCAATAGTTATTAATTTCACACGATCCTATTTAAGGGACGGAGATTAAGAAATAACGCACCACTGAGGTCTAATTCTTGTATATTCAGTACCAAAGAATTTATCCTCCTGTAGGTCCTCATTCAACGCACCTAAATGCGCTAATGTGATCCCTTGGTCAAGACAAGCCAATCTGGGTCTCACACTTCAATCGTTCATGATGGTTCATTCATTTCCATCTGGGTTGTGAATTTGTACTTAATTACGAGGGCTATTAATTTGATCTTCAGTGATCGGGTATCACCAAATTAACTACAACGTAATACGTACTGTCTTATTGAACAGGTTTGAAATAAACATATATAACATTCATTCATATTTAATGCAACAGTGATTAAATAATTTATTTAAGTAAATAAATAAGAAACTTCAGTTTGGTTATACAAAGTAAAAGCACACTTTTCAGTATAACCCCAACAATCTCCCACTTATACTCAAAGTCTGCTTTTAAGTATACTACAACATGTCTCGTGTTCTATGTGACATCTAATGTCACCCTACATGAACCTAATAATATTTCTCCCACTTATACTCAAAGCAGATTGGCAACGTCCTTGACACCCATTCCTTCCACAAGTCTCTCGAATGTACTCTGAGGCAGACCCTTTGTGAATGGATCTGCTAGGTTGTCTTCCGATGCAATCTTAGCCACCTCAATGTCTTCTCTCTTAACGATTTCTCGTATGAGATGGTATTTTCTTTCAATGTGTTTGTTGGCCTTGTGGGCTCTCGGCTCCCTCGAATTTGCAACTGCTCCAGCATTATCACAGTAAATTGTGATCGTGCTGGGCAAATCCGGGACGACGTCCAAGTCCACTAGGAAGTTCTTGAGCCAAACCGCTTCCTTCGCTGCTTCACAAGCAGCAACGTATTCAGCTTCCATGGTAGAATCGGCGATGCATTTCTGCTTTACGCTTCTCCATGTCATGGCTCCTCCCCCCATGCAAAACACACTACCCGAGGTAGACGTTCTGGGGTCAACATCTGATTGGAAATCCGAGTCCGTGTAACCGACATTCTGTCCCGTGTCCTTTTCAGATACTTCAAAATGTTCTTTACTGCAGTCCAATGCTCTTTCCCAGGGTTACTTTGATATCTTACCACCATGCCTACGACAAAGCAGATATCCGGTCTCGTACACAGCATTGCATACATGAGGCTTCCCACAGCCGAAGCATAAGGGATGCCCTTCATGTCATCTATCTCTTTATGTGTCTTTGGACACATCTCTTTGGACAGATGGATTCCATGTCTGTAGGGCACAAAGCCTTTCTTGTAATCTTGCATGCTGAAACGCTTCAAAACAGTATCTATGTATGAGGCTTGTGAAAGCCAGATCATTATTTTCCTGCGATCTCGAGTGATCTTGATCCCTAGGATGTGACCGGCTTCCCCTAAATCCTTCATATCGAACTATTTTGATAGTCATGCCCTTACGTCTGATAACACCTTTACATCGTTTCCGATGAGTAGAATGTCGTCCACGTATAGTACCAAAAAATACCAATGCAGTTCCGTCACGCTTTTTATAAACAAAACTTTCAAAGTCATTTTGATCGAAATTGTAGGATTTTATAACTTGATCAAAACACTGATTCCAAGCTCGCGATGCTTGCTTCGGCCCATAAATGGACTTATTAAGCTTGCAAACTAGATGCTCTTGGCCTTTTTCAATGAAGACTTTGGGTTGTTGCATATAGATTTCTTCATCAAGATTTTCATTGAGGAAAGTTGTCTTGACGTCCATCTGCCAGATCTCAAAATCTAGGTGCGTAGCAATCGACAAGAGAATGCGGATGGACTTGAGCATGGCTACGGGTGAAAAGGTTTCCTCATAATCGATCCCTTCTTTCTGAGTGTACCCTTTCGCCACTAGTCTTGCTTTAAAGGTCTCAACCTTTCTGTCTGGTCCCCTTTTTCTCTTGTATACCCACTTGCATCCGATGGGTTTTACCCCATCAAGTGGTTCGACTAGCTCCCACACCTTGTTGTGATCCATTGAACCCATCTCGGCTTCCATTGTTGTTTGCCAGGATTGAGCATCTTTATCTCGGATTGCCTCGTTGTAGGACCATGGATCTGACTCTTCTGCGGAGATCAAGTCCGAAGACTCTCCGATCCCCAAGAATCTCTCGGGTTGTTTGATAACCCTCCCACTACGACGAGGTTCCGGTTGTGTAGGCGTGATGTTTGGTATATCATTTTGTACAGTTGGCAATGGAGTTGGCCCCCTATGTTCTTCTAAGGTAATTTTACTTATAGGCTTTCGACTGTTCATATAGTCTTCTTCCAAAAATCTAAAGTGGGTACTGATCACCACCTTTTGATCTTCGGGACCATAGAACATGCATCCTTTAGTTCCTTCGGGGTACCCTATGAACATCCTTAATTCTGAACGTGTATCCAATTTACCGGCTTCCTTGTCTAACACGTATATCGGGCACCCCCAGATCCTAATGTGTCCAAAACTGGGCCTGCGCCCCGTCCACAATTCTCTCGGGGTTTTAGGTACCGATTTGGATGGCACTAGGTTCAGAATATAAGTCGTTGTTTCTAATGCGTAACCCCAGAACGATTTTGGTAAATCCGCATAGCTCATCATTGACCTTACCATTTCTAAAAGCGTTCTATTCCTTCGTTCTGCAACCCCATTTTGTTGAGGGGTACCGGGTGCAGTCAACTGGGATGCAATCCCCACTTCCGATAGGTAGTTCAGAAATTCATCGCTGAGGTATTCGCCTCCACGATCAGATCGTAGAAACTTGATACTTTTTCCCTTATGATTCTCTGCTTGAGCCTTAAATTCTTTGAATTTATCAAAGGTCTCAGATTTATGCTTCATTAGGAAAATGTATCTGTAGCGTGAGTAATCATCAATAAAAGTAATGAAATACTCGTAGCCACCTCTAGCTTTGATTTGCATTGGACCACACACATTGATGTGAACTATTTCTAACACTTCTTTAGCTCTAAGACCCTTGGCTCCAAATGCCCTCTTGGTCATTTTACCTTCCAAGCACGATTCGCAAGTCGGAAATGGCTCAATTTGCAGAGACCCCAAAGAACCATCTTTCACCAACCTTTGAATCCTTTTCGGGTTAATATGACCTAATCTTAGGTGCCAAAGAAGTGTATCGTTCACGTCAGCCGAGCGCTTTCGTTTACAAGAAATAGTAGATGTGTTATAGGATGCATTTTGTGAGTGATGTGCACAGTTAATAATATAGAGATTGTTCCGTAAAGTTCCACGAAAGATAATCACATAGTTACGAAAAACAGTAACATTCTTATTAAAACGAACAAAATATCCATCGATAAAGAGTTTAGAAATAGAAATAAGGTTTTTCTGAAAAACAGGAACGTATAGAACATCTCTTAAAATTAAAGTCTTGTCTTTAAAAGACAGGTGCACTTCTCCCACTGCTTCAGGTGCCACTCTCGTAGCATCGTCTAGCGTGATGAGGATCTCACTCTCACTAAGTCACCGGGTCTGCTTGAAACCCTACAATGTGAAACATACATGATCAGTGGATCCTGTATCCAATACCCACGAATGGGTAGCATACTCCGCCAAACAAGTTTCAACAACTAGTGAGTGTGAATTACCTTTCTTTGCATTCCTTTTGGGTTTGGAACAGGCCGACCTCCAATGTCCTTTTTCACCGCAGTTGAAGCACTTCCCCTTAGCCGGATTCTTTTCTCCACCATCCCTCTTCACCTTTCCTTTGTTTTTGGCAACACTCGAGTTAGCTTGGCGTTCGCTTTTGGGCTTCCTCTTCCTCTTGCCTCCCTTTGGCCTAGAAGAAGAAGAAGGCCCAACTGCCGCTAATGCTTGACTGATCTCTCCTAAAATTCCTTCAGCCGAGACAAGAGCTTGCAACAGATCAGGGAAAGCGAACTTTTGATTATTCATCTGATAATTCAGCCTGAACTGCTCAAAGCTCTTGGGCAGGGAATGGAGTATGAAATCGATCTGGGTCTCGATGTCATATTCAGCTCCAAGCACCTCGAGTTTGTTGAGGTGAGCCATCATCTGGAGAACATGTTCCCTCATGGGTGTTCCCTCCACCATTTTCATAGAGAGCATGTCCCTCATGGTGATCTGACGAGCCACACGGTTCTGATGTTGGAACATCGCTTTAAGATTGAGCATGATGTCCGCAGCGGTCTCAATGTTTTGGTGTTGGTGTTGCAGCACATCTGACATTGAAGCCAAGATGGTACACTTCGCCATTTCGTTAGAACGCTCCCAGTCAGCATATTCTTTCTTAACCATTTTCGTAGCCTCGTCTGATGGCTTCTCTGGTTTGGGTGTAGTAAGAACCCAGTTATGGCTTTGTGCAGTGAGGACAATAGTGAGTTTTCGATACCAATCAACAAAGTTTTCTCCAGTGAGGAGGTTATCTTTATGTATATTGAACAGTGGATTAAAAGGTTGCGACATGATGAACTGAAATAAACATATATTTTGTATAAATATCTAGATCAACATAAAATTAAATCACATAATTCGATCACAAGATTCATATTAAAATCTCAAAAAAATATGAACATGCATCAGCCAACATCTCAAAACAGATTTAAATGAGCCTCGTGGGAGGGTCATCATTTAAATCACATTCAAGCAGGTTACAAACAAGAACAGTTACAAACCTTTAATTTTAAAGAAAATTAATAGTCGGCTCCCACTTGACCAATATAAAATTGACAGGGACTTCGGAGAAGTATATAAATATCAATTTTATACCTAAGTAATAACAATGATTAAATACAGAATTATTACTTTATTTTGATCGAGCCTCATGGGAGGGTCATCGTCGCCACTAATAATAATTCACAATCATCCTTTTGAGAATTTATTCATGTGAAAGCTATCTTTTGACCGTCCCGTAGGAGAATTTCTCCAAAAGATTTCACAAATAAATAAATCATGGAGGTCAAAATTAATTTGTGTCAAAACCAAATTAATTATTAAACATACTTAGTAATTTTTGAATTTGAGATTTTTCGTTGGGCAATTCTCATGCAAACATATTTAAACAAATTAAATAAATCACAAGAAAATACAACAATAATAAATCAAACAAAACTGAAAATAAATACATTGGGCACAAATTATCCAACTGTCATGGTTTGATTTTCTTTGGCTTGATCTTGAAGAAACGCCGTCTTGAATTTCTCCCACTCGTTCGTCTCGAAAAGAACTCCGTCTTGAAACGCCACTCCAAGCAGCTCGCAGCCTAATCTACTCGTGGATTTTCTCGCGAGAAAAACAAATCCGAACGAGTCGAATTAAAAACCATTCATTCATACGCATGAAAATTAAAACACATTAAATACCATGACAATTGGATACCTGCAAAACAGATCTAGCAATTCTACTATCCAATTTCAATTTAATGTCCAACAATTTAAATAACAATTTAAAAAATCAGAGCTCGAAACCAGAGCTCTGATACCAATTGTTGGGAAATTAGGGTGCCCGGATCTATTCGAGATGATTTTTAAATACATTTTTAAATTAAACAAATAATTACTAACATGAATTAATCCTAAATTAATTCAACATAATAATTAAACAACATGCGTACACATAATTCACGTAAATCCTAAACATGCGGAACTAGGAGCTACAGAATTACTAACCTCTTGTAGAGACAAGCTTTGAGATGATGGATCAACCCAAGAGCCTTCCCAAATATATCCCCAAGTCCACGAAAGTAACCCGGTGGGTGGATTTGCACGAACGATTTTAATGGGAGAGAAATTAAATATTTTGCTACCACCTTTGTGGATTTCTAATATTTCCAACACATGAAATTGTACTTGGGAATGAAGAGCTCATCCCCTATAAATAGGGAGGAAGGGGCGAAAATTAGGGTTAGGAAAATAAGGAAGAAAATCTTTTCTTGGTCTTCAAGAAATCTTGAATATATCTTCTATATTCTTTTCTCCTTAATTAAATTTTCCATAAAAAATTATTTCCCCTCTTCTACCTATGATTTTCGAAAATCACAAGATATTAGGAGTCAAGATTTGACTTCTTGAATTTATGGGATAATTATGTATTCCTACAATAATTATCTCTTTCCATAAAATATCTACAAGAAAATCAAGACAATCTTTTCTTCCTAATTAACTACAAATTTTCGAAAATATTAAGTGGAAATATAACAAGAATATTTTATTCTCTCTCTCATTAATTGGGCTTTATTTTGGGCTATTTGAGTGGCCTTTAGGAGAATTAAGATTAGACCTTCAATGGACTATGAAGCTTTAATATTTTGGGCCAAATATTATTCAAGTCCATTAATATTAATTTACTCCACTATAAAATTAATATTGAACTATCCATCTTAACCCATATTACGATTTCACATATAACATGGCTACCGGTCATTATTTCCCGTGTTTAAGATTATATTAGTCCATTAATTAATTAAGCCACTGAACAAGCTTTATATTAATTAACATCTTTGTCCTTGGAGTAAAGACAGCTCAACATTATTATCCATACCGGAAATAAATTTCCACTTGCAAAATTTGGTATGATAAAGGTTCTGAGCCCACCAAGGGGACAAATCAAGCAAGACGTACTTGTACGCGATTCTCCATATTAAATGTCAGCAATCGTCATGTAATTAATAATATTGCCCAAGATATAAGATATCGAATCGCATTGACTCTCTTCCCATCATAAATCAAAGCAAAAGTTATTAATTTCACACGATCCTATATAAGGGACGGAGATTAAGAAATAACGCACCACTAAGGTCTAATTCTTGTATATTCAGTACCAAAGAATTTGTCCTCTTGTAGGTCCTCATTCAACGCACCTAAATGCGCTAGTGTGATCCCTTGGTCAAGACAAGCCAATCTAGGTCTCACACTTCAACCGTTCATGATGGTTCGTTCATTTCCATCTGGGTTGTGAATTTGTACTTAATTACGAGGGTTGTTAATTTGATCTTCAGTGATCGGGTATCACCAAATTAACTACAACGTATATCATCTTGTCTTATTGAATGGGTTTGCAATAAACATATATAACATTCATTCATATTTAATGCAACAGAGATTAAATAATTTATTTCAGTAAATAAATAAGAAACTTCAGTTTGGTTATACAAAGTAAAAGCATACTTTTCAGTATAACCCCAACAGATGGCCACCAGTGGAAGCGCGAACCTTGCCCTTGAGCTCCTCTTCATTGCGGGCAGTCCTGAGGGCCAGTTGGAGATCGCCTTATTTGCCAAACCTAAAAGGAGAAAAGAAGGAAGGAGGTGTACCTGAAGATAGCTGGCAAAGTTTCCTTCCAAGTCTCGTCCAATGGCACCACAGGGTCTCGGTCCAGAGGGTCAAGAGGCTTACATTCTGTGGCGAGGGTTGGTCTTGTAACCGATGATCTGGTTCTTGCTCCGGTCATTGATTTTCGTGAGTTTCACATATCTTTAGTAAAATATGTGAATTTTTCCCACAGACGACGCCAAATTGTTGTAGTCGGAATTTACCTCCGACGTACAAACAATCAAATATGATAATAAAAGAACGGAAAGCAAGAAATAAGATAGAATTTGGTGACCCGGTTCGTCGGAATTCGGCTACGTCCGGGGGCAATACCCAGCCAGGAATATATCAATAATATGTCTAAGAATCCTAGAAGTTCCCTCCTCTACAACGTGTTATACAACTAGTATTTATAGATTACAAATTAGGTCAAGAAGCTTCATGGGCCTTCTCGAGAAAGGCCTCTGGACGATAATTAATGCAGGGGATATTCCGGGCATGAATCCCTTAATTTGGGGCCGAGATCGCCTTCGAGAGATATGCTTTCCACGTTATCACCTTGAAATTCGCTTCCTTAGTTACTCTGAATCCATTCCCTATTTGTGATGGGCGACCACTGATGGATGGCCACCAGTGTCTAGTCGTCTGGGCGGCCACCAGTGGATGGTCTTCTAGTCGTCTGGGCGACCACCAGTGAATGGTTGTCTGGGCGGCCACCAGTGAATGGTTGTCTGGGCGGCCACCAGGTGATGGTCACTGGTAGATGGCGGCCACCAGTGGATTGTGGGCATGGCCACGGTGGTCGCCCCTCGGGTAATTGCCTTCCTCTGGTCAGGTATGTCCCTCTTGCCTCGAGACAACGATCCAGTCACGGCGATTATGCCACATCATCAGTCGGAGGTCACCCGATGACTATCGGGCTACAACAATTGCCCCCTAGGTCGCCAGTGAGATGGTCGCTGGTTGTCCTGGAATAAGCCCACCTCGGTCCCCGACGTCTGATAGTGGCCGCTCCGTATGTTCGGTGAGCTTGATAGTTGCCTCGAAAATACTCGACCGCCGATGTTGTCCTGCGCCGAGGTAATGCTCGACATGTCTGGGTTTTTGCAATCTTTCCCCAATACTAAAAACTGACGTCTTTTTTTAGACAAGGATGCCGACCTTACCCACGGAGTGATCTTGAGGGAGGTCACTCGTCTTTGTCTTTGTTCCGCTGCTAGGTCGCCCTACGGGGGCCGACCTTGACTTCTTGTACTTCACTGCTAAAACTGGTCCTGGTGGCCATGTCGTCACTACTTGCCATGCAGTCGTATTCTTTGCCCACATGCTTGTTCAGAATGTCTTCGTGAGGTCTTGACCGTCAAAAGCTTGGTGGCAACATTTATGGTACTTCCTTCGGATCTGGCCATGTTTAGCAGGATTGACCCTTCCTCGTGCCCCATAGTTGGAAGATCTCTTGGTTGTTCTTGTTTGTTGAGATGAGCTTCTTCGTGAAAGATGAGAAAAGGAAGTCCGTCATGACCAAGGCCGAGCTTGACTTTGCTCGTTTCGAGTACGGGATATCGGACGACGTGTTCTTTCATATGTCCAATGATTCTGAGAGGGCTGACCAAGCTCTAGCTGGGATGATCGGAATTCACGGGGCATCGACGGATGCCGGTCTTTGTTTTCCATCGCGTCTTGCTATTCTGCTGCTTTTTTCCTATCTGAGACAGTGCCCCCTCTCCAATAACTCAGGATGGGTGGAGCTATATATTTTATTTTTTTTTTTTATGACCACTATCTTGCTCGACTGGGCCGGGTTGTTTCGTCCGCCAACTCCGATGGAAGCGAACTATCTCTGGCCTCTGGTCACCTAGAGTAGTCAAGATGGTCATTATGCTTTTAAAGACCGCCCTGGTCGTCGCCTGATTTGGGAAATATTGGGATTATAGTTCCTATTGTTTAAAATTGATTACAGTGAAAAAGTGGTAATAGATCCCAATTTTCATCCAACCCACTATATTTATTTTCATAAAAAAGAATTGAAATTACCAATTGTTATTGGAGATAAGAATGATTGTGCGAATAAAGTAGGAACGATTTAAGCATAAAAGGACTTCCTAACAATTTGGTTTAAGAAATTTCAATTTTGTGGTCCTACCATAAAAATTTTCTTGGTCCGCCCCTCTTCCTATAAGATTTTAGCTTTATATATTTTGATTCCTTTTGGTGTTAATTTTACTCCTTTTGATCATAAGTTTTTTGTAATTTGATCGTAAAATGGTCGGAAATATATTAATTTAACATAAAAAATGTCAGAAAAAGGTATTCGAAATGAGTTCAATGAGGAAGATAATATGGTATAGGTTTCGACCACCGACTCAATGTAAATCATTCGAAATTTGTCACGAGAATGAATGAAATTCGTGATTTTGAAGTCGCGATTGACGGTGTAGGTGTAATCAAAACATAAAATTTATTGAAAATTTTATTTTCTCCATAAGAGACAATTTAAAGGAGAGTGGTGGTAGCTATAAACTTGATAAGAGATAAAGGTTAGGTCAATTTCCAATCTAATTTCAATTTTCGGTAAAAATTATTAAAATTTATATCTAAAGGATCAAAATTTATAAAATAAAAACTTAAAAAATTATTTGTGAACACAAAAAAATTACAGGACCATTTATGATATTTTCTCAGTGCACATGTAGTAGGATGGTTGATATAATGGTAGTTATATCAGTAGTGCATTGTCCAGATTTGCCAATTTGCTTTGGAAAAGGTCAAAACAAGTAATATGTGTTGCACAATAGTCATGTAAAATGTTTTGGCCATTTGTAAAATCATCCTAGCCGTTGGTTTTTATGTGGCTATGTTGTTTGCTTGATTGTTATCACAATTATGGTTGAAATGGTTGAAAAATGTTGTTCATTTTTGGATGAATTAGAAATTAATTTTCAAAGTGGTTGCAATCAATTATTGGAAAGGAAAAAATAAAGAGCATTTGTCTCACATTGAAAAAATACAAATGAGGAAGTGAGTTTGCCTCGTTTTATTTCCCTTTTAATTGATGGCACATAACGACTGTTGCAAGTTAATAAGCAAAAATATTACGTACGTTATGAATTTATTATTGTGATGGCTACAACAAATTAATTGAAAGTTTAAAACCTGAAATAATGGTTAATTGTTTAGGTTGTCAATTTTATTTTGAGGCCATTAGTGGCTCATAATGCCGAACATTTCCAACGATGTTAGAAGTAGCACTTTAGTTGAAGTTGAAAAAAAGACGAGAAACGACTTGGAATGACATGAAATGAATGAATTGAAAATTCTTACTGATATTATTCCAACAATTGCTAATACTTTTTTGCCTTCATTTTGCTATTGTTTCATTCTTGTTCCGATGATATTTTTCAAGTAACATCTCGGTTCTCCTCAAACAAGATAGAGTGTTAATATCGTTGTTCTTAAGTTATTGTATCCTGGGAAACAAGTGTCCTATGATTCACTTGCACCACGAGTGAAGGGCATATTTTTTTTTTTAAGGAAAGCTTGTTTGACACGTGCCTCGATTATTCGTTTATTTTATTTTCAGCCATCTACGGTGCACATTTTCCTACATAAATAGGCCAAAATATCTTGTCTACTTAGTTATAGCTCAACTCGACTCGTTTACTAAATAAATTAGGTTCCGGTATTTTTAAAAGTTCTTAACCTTGAATAGATCAAATTTTTTAAAAATTGTAAACCTTTTAAACTCAACAAATCGATATATTTAACTCTCTCTATATATAAATATATAATAAATAAATAAATACATAATAGTATAATAATATTGAATAAAATAATAATATATTCAATTATAAGGTGTGTTTATTTTTTCTATTTGTTGTTTTTCCAATATATTTAAATAATGACATGCATCACATGCAGACTCTTGTGACTCCTGTGCGAGATATGAATGTGAATATGGAAGAGACTCATAATCTGGAGGAGACCAGTGCTGAAATGGTGAGTTTTAATTATCCATTTCTATCACCTTCTCACCGCGGGTATCTTCTCTCGCATGATTGTTTTTGGTTTTGTTTCCCGTGGTCACATGATTGATATCTATTGCAAATCCTCGAACTTTAAAATATTGTTGTGTTTATTTTCTTTTGTTGCTTTTCCGATATATTTAGATAATGACATGCATCAAATGCAAACTCGTGTGAATATGCAAAGGCCTCGTGTTCTGGACGAGACCCCTGCTGAAATGGTGAGTTTTTGTTCTCCATTTGTATCACCTTCTCGCCGCGGGTATTCTCTCTCACATGATTGTTTCTAGTTTTGTTCACCGTGGTCACATGATTGATATTTATTGCAAACCTCAAACTTTATTATTTGTTGCTTTCCCGATATATATAAACGACATGCATCAAATGTAGACTCATGTGCATCGTGCGCTAGTTATCAATACGAATATAAATGTGAATTTGAATGTGGAAGAGATTAGTGTTTTGGAAGAGCCGAATCTGATCACCGTTTGTATCACTTTCTCTTGATAATCTTGAAAATTATTTATTCTTCTGCATTCTGACACTTTGCTTTCACTCATTGATCTTCAGGAACGCAAGAAGGAAAGAAAGATGTCTTCATTGTATAGGCAATCGACTCATGTTAGAGAAAGACCCAATGTTGAAGTGGTGAGTTTTTATTTCTTCATTTGTATCACCTTCTCGCCACGGGTATCCGCACTCACATATTGTTTCTAGTTTTGTTCCCCGTGGTCACATGATTGATATTCATTGCAAATTCTCAAACTTTAAAATATTATTGTGTTTATTTTCTTTATTTGTTGCTTTCTCGATATATTTAGATAATGACATGTAGGGGCAGAGGCACTTGTTATGCTGGGGGGCCCTCCCAATTTTTTTTTTACTATATACTATATATATTTATATTATATATATATTATATTTGTAAAAGCTGAAGGGAGTAGAGGACTTGAGTTGATTGTGGCCGGCCCAATTGCTTAATTGACCATTTGACATTGATACTTAAATAAGCCCAATACTTTGCCAAATTGTCAACCCACTTTAAATTTAATAAAATTTAAAAGGTGTATGTGAAAATTAATTAAAAACTTGAAAAGTTAGGATCCAACTTCATCTTCTCCATGACGGTATCGCGTGCGCCAGCTTTCCATCCTCTCGCCCGCTGCTCGCCAGTTTTCACAGAGGTAATTTTTTTTTTCACAAAAAAAGTTTAATTTCATTGCTTAATTATTTTGTTTATTTTATGGTTTTCAATTTCAGATTATTATAAAATCTAGTGTTCGAGACTTGAGAAAAATTTGTGCATAGTTCAAATTTAATCATAGTTCTCACTTCTTTATTACGATAAGTTCTAGTTCGCCACTCAAATTTCTTTTTCTTTATCTATTATAATGGTTATTGGTTACAATTATTGGTTACAGTTACTTTCATTGAATTATTGGGTTCATTTTTTATTTGTTTGGAATTTATTAAATCTCATTTTGACTTATTGTACATTAAATAATGATAAAATTTATATACTCTTGATATTTATATATATTAAATGAGTAACCTTTGTTACTCTCTTTTTTGTAGATGAAAAAACTACAAAGAATTGATTCGTTTTTTCAAAAAAAGAATGCCCGGACATCTCAATCAAATCCGATAATTGAAAACAACAATTCAAATCCTAAAGTTCGGCCTACAAAATCACCTAGAGTTGAAATTATTAAAAATTTTGATGTTCAATCATTAGTATGTGATCCTGGACTACGACCACCAATATGGGAATATCCTATTGAAAGGCGTGATGAAGTGAGGAGAGCTTATATTAAAGCTGGACCATTTCAATGTGTACTTGTCAAGTACCCAAAGACAAGAGAAACATATTCTTGTTGTTTTCAGGCATCGTGGTTTAAGTTATTTCCATTGTGGTTGGATTATTCTCCTCATATAGATGTTGCATTTTGTCTACCATGCTATCTATTTCATACTAAAGACGGGCTTTCTGGATCAGATGCATTTACTATTAATGGATTTCGATCATGGAAGAAGGTACGAGATGGAAAGAATTACTAGTTTTTAGGACATCTTCGAAAAGATCTTACTTCACCTCATCAAAATGTTGTGAATGCATGTGTAGATCTCATGAACCAGCAATCACATCTTATACATAGTTTTGAAAAGTTCACATCTCAAGAAGTTGCTGAGAACAGACTTCGTTTGAAAGCTTCTATTGAGGTGACTAGATGGCTTGCATTTCAAGGATGTTCTTTTCGAGGTCACGATGAGTCCATTGTTGGAAATTTGAATGGAAAATGGTGTAATTGAAACTTGGAAATTGTGTAGGAAAAGGGGAAGAGGGAAAATGTGAAATTCCCATCCCACATTGGAAAATGAAAAGGAAATGAAAGGGTATAAAGCTAACACCCCATGTGGGGGTTGTAAATACTTGTCTTGATTATGCTCCAACCTCCACGCGGGCACGCAGGGAGGGGTGCAAATCATGGACGAAATTGCCTTCGGGGCGTGAACTTATGTGCGAGCTCGACCTGCGTACACGAATGTTGCACCGATTTGGTGGCGGAAGGGCAAAACTATTTTTGCCTTTAATCTATTTCCTTTTTATTTTTATTTTTCTGCATGTGCATGTAACTGTTCATATTCAAATGAGCAGTTTCGAAATTTATTTGCATGGCAGTTTCTGGACCAGAATTCAGTGCCTGCAAGAGTTACAAACTAATTCAAAATCTGAATTAAATTGTGGCAGTTTTGGTCAGCCACGTTTATGGCCCTTAAATACCATCTAGCAGTTTCGATTCTTGGAGCTCTATATAAAGAGCAGTCGAAACAGTAGCAAGAACACGAATTTAAAAACTTACAGACACTATTCCAGCACTTTGCTATACACATATCTCCTGCATTTTCGTTGCCCCTCAGGTGGTATAAGTTCAGACGATTTTCCGGTTCGCCAGAGCAGAATATCAGTGCTACATATTCTGTTATACTTGTTGTATCCTGGAAAGCGGACGTTCCAAGAGTCACTAGCACCGAGAGTGAGGGACATATTTCGTTTTAAGAAGATCGTGTTTCACGAGCCTCAAGTTCATTTTGTTTGTTGTTTAATTTTTATTTATTTTCAGTCATCTTCGGTGTAATATTTTCCCTACATTCTTAAAACGAAATATTATCCTTCGAGATGGCTAATACCAACAACACTCAATCCTCTGCATCCGCTCCTGCTTTTCCATCAACCGTAGCATCTGCCTCCATTCCAGCTGCGGTTTCTACCTCCATTCCAGCAATGGTGTCTGCCTCCATTCCAGCTGTTGTTTTTGCTTCGATCCCATCCATGGTGACTACGACCATGGCTGCTGGTGTTGCTCCTCATCATCAGGTTACCATACCGATTAACCATCATGATAAGCCCGAGAAGTTCAACGGCTTGAATTTCAAACGGTGGCAACAAAAGATGTTGTTCTATTTAACAACATTGAACCTTGCGAGGTTCTTGAAAGAAGATCCTCCTCGTTTGCCCGAGGATCCAAATGAGCAAGATTTCCAAGTTGTGAATGCACTTGATGCATGGAGACATTGTGACTTCTTGTCCAGGAACTATTTGATGAATAGTCTCTCAGATGAACTGTACAATGTGTACATTGGGGTGCCCTCAG
Source organism: Stenogyne calaminthoides (assembly GCA_037126765.1). Classification (NCBI taxonomy): domain Eukaryota; kingdom Viridiplantae; phylum Streptophyta; class Magnoliopsida; order Lamiales; family Lamiaceae; genus Stenogyne; species Stenogyne calaminthoides. The sequence goes on from JBBCBC010000024.1 coordinate 24,645,296, forward strand.
CGAAAGAGTTGTGGGAGGCCCTTGACAAGAAGTACAGCACCGAAGATGTCAGTGCAAAGAAGTTTATCATGGGTAAATTTCTTGATTATAAAATGGTGGATACTAAACCTGTTGTTCAACAAGTGCAAGACTTACAGGTCATAATTCATGATATTCATGCCGAGGGCATGGTGTTGAGCGAAACCTTTCAAGTGGCAGCGATTATCAAAAAATTACCACCCGGTTGGAAAGATTTCAAGAACTACTTGAAGCACAAGCGAAAGGAGATGAATGTGGAAGAACTTGTTGTTCGTCTTCGTATTGAAGAGGACATCAGGAGTTCTGAAAAACAAAATGGTGGAAGCTTCGAGCACAAGGCCAATGTAGTTGAACAAGGCCAAAACTCGAAGTACAAAGGTAAAGGAAAAGAGAAAGATGGTGCTGGTCACAATGCTAGATTGGGACCGAAAAATCAAGAATTTAAAAAGAAATTCACCGGGAAGTGTTACAATTTTAATAAACCCGGTCATCATGCAGCCGATTATAAAATGCCGAAGAAGGAACAAGTCAACATGGTGCATGGGGAAGACCTTGTTGCTGTTGTGTCCGAAGTGAACATGGTGGGTTCAAACTCACGTGAATGGTGGATTGATACGGGTGCTACCCGCCACATCTGCTCATCTAAGGAGTTGTTTAACTCCCTTGATGAAACTGTGACCGAAGAGAAGCTCTTCATGGGGAATTCAGCTACTTCTGAAGTCAAAGGCAAAGGCAAAATAGTGCTGAAATTCACTAGTGAGAAAGAATTGACCCTACTAATGTATTGTATGTTCCGGACATTCGTAAAAAATTGGTGTCCGGAGCTTTATTGAACAAGCATGGATTTTGTATCGTAATTAGGGTCGGATAAGGTTATCTTATCCAAGAATGGTGTGTTTGTGGGTAAAGGCTATAAGTGTGATGGCCTATTCAAACTCAATGTAATGACTATAAAAAAGAACATGAATAAGAACGCGTCTACTTCTGTTTATTTGATTGAGTCATCGATTACTTGGAATGGACGTTTGGGACATGTTAATTTTAATTCATTAAGAAAATTGATGAATTTAAATTGTATACCCAAACTCAATATAGACACAAATCATAAGTGTGAGGTTTGTGTAGAAGCAAAAATGACTCGATCATCTTTTCAAACTATTGAAAGAAATAGTGAACATCTTCATTTAATTCATACTGATGTGTGTGACTTAAAATCCGTGCAAACACGTGGTGGAAATAAATATTTTATCACGTTTGTAGATGATAGCACAAAATATTGTTATGTGTATCTTCTAAAAAGTAAAGACGAAGCTTTTGATAAATGAAGTTGAAAATCAACTTAATCGAAATATTAAGATGTTGAGAAGTGATAGAGCTGGCGAGTATGAATTTTCATTTGCTGAATTTTGTGCACAACATGGAATTAAGTATGAAACTACTGCACCTTACTCACCTCAACAAAATGGTATTGCGGAACGTAAAAACCGAACTTTAAAAGAAATGATGAATGTAATGTTATTAGATTCCGGTTTGCCTCAAAATATGTGGGGAGAAGCAGTATTGACTGCTAACTACCTTTTAAATAAGGTGCCTCGAAAGAAAATAGATAAAAGTCCATATGAACTATGGTATGGTCAAGCGCCTTCCTACAAATATTTGAAAGTGTGGGGGTGTCTTGCAAAGGTGGCAATTCCACCACCTAAAAAGGTGAAGATAGGCCCTAAAACTGTTGATTGTGTATTTATCGGTTATGCACAAAACAGTAGTGCTTATAGATTTATTGTGCATGAATCTAAGATTGATGATATCCATAAAAATATGATTATGGAATCAAGGAATGCTTCATTTTTCGAGCATATATTTCTTTGGAAAACATGCATTGAAGCTAGTAGTGAAGCTAGTACTTCAAAAAGGCATGCAGATACGACAATAGAAAATATTGTTGAAGAAGTAGAGGTTGAACCTAGAAGAAGTAAAAGGGCTAGGGTAGAAAAATCTTTTGGTCCGGATTTTCTAACCTATATGCTTGAAAGTGAGCCTCAAAGCTTCAAAGAAGCTGTAAATTCTTCAGAGGGTCCTCTATGGAAAGAGGCGATTCAAAGTGAGATTGATTCCATCTTACAAAATCACACTTGGGAGTTAGTTGACCTTCCTCCGGGAAGTAAACCACTAGGTTATAAGTGGATTTTCAAAAGAAAAATGAAAGCTGGCGGGACCATTGATAAATACAAGGCAAGACTTGTAATTAAAGGTTATAGGCAAAAAGAAGGTCTTAACTATTTTGACACATATTCTCTCGTGACGAGAATTACGTCAATAAGATTAATAGTAGCAATAGCTGCTTTAAGAAATCTTGAGATACATCAAATGGATGTAAAAACCGCCTTTATAAATGGTGATTTAGTTGAGGAAATTTATATGGAACAACCTGAGGGTTTTTCAGCTCCCGGGCAAGAGAACAAAGTGTGTAAATTGGTGAAGTCTTTATATGGTTTAAAACAAGCGCCAAAATAGTGGCACGTTAAATTTGATAATGTCATGTTAGAACATGGATTTCGAATAAACGAATGTGATAAACGTGTCTACATAAAAGAGACAATAAATGGGTATGTAATCATGTGTCTTTATATAGATGACATACTTATCGTTGGAAGTAATGATAAAATGATAGAATCCACTAAGAACATGTTGAATTCAAAATTTGACATGAAGGATATGGGAATTGTTGATGTAATACTTGGGATTAAAATCCATAAGACTTCAGAAGGAATTGTTTTGAGTCAAGCTCACTATATTGACAAGATTCTAGAGAAGTTTGGTAAAGGCGATTCAGGTCTTACTAAAACTTCAATAGATCATAGTCAACGCCTAGTCAAAAATAAAGGTGAAAGTGTGAGTCAAGTGGAATACTCAAGAGTGATAGGCAGTCTAATGTACTTAACGAGTTGTACTAAACCAGATATAGCCTATGCAGTAAACAAACTAAGTAGATACACAAGTAATCCAAGTGAAAGTCACTAGAAAGCTATTGTACGAGTACTTAGATATTTAAGACATACACGAGATTATGGACTGCATTATATGAAATATCCAGCTGTAATAGAAGGTTACAGTGATGCAAATTGGATATCTGATATGAAAGACACCAAGTCAACGAGTGGATATGTCTTCACTATTGGCGGTGCAGCTATATCATGGAAATCTTCCAAACAAACAGTAATTGCAAGATCCACTATGGGGTCTGAGTTTATAGCTCTAGACAAATGTGGTGAAGAAGCTGAGTGGCTTAGAAACTTTGTGGAAGATATTCCATTGTGGACGAAACTGTTGGGAAATTAGGGATGCCCGGATCTATTCGAGATGATTTTAAATACATATTTAAATTAATCAATTAATTACTAGGATGAATTAATCCTAAATCAATTCAACATAATAATTAATAAGCGAATAAATAACATGCGTACATGTAATCCACGTAAATCCTAAGCATGCAGAATCTAGGAGTTACGAGATTACTAACCTCTTGTAGAGACAACTGATGAGACGATAGATCAACCCAAATAACCTTCCCAAATATGTCCCAAGTCCACGAACGCAATCCGGTGGGAGGATTCTCACGAACGATTTTAATAAGATAGAAAACCAAAAATATTTTGCCACCACCATTGTGGATTTATAATATTTCCAACACATGGAATTGCAGCTGGGAATGAAAAATTAATCCCCTATATATAGGGAGGGGGTGGCCGATTTTTTGAGGAAAAAATAAGGGAAGAAAATCTTTTTCTTGATCTTCAAGAAATCTTGAATATATCTCCTATATTCTTTTCTCCTTAATTAAATTTTTCCATAAAAATCTTATTCCCCTTTTTACCCATATTTTTGAAAAATACAAGGAGAAAGGAGTCAAGATTTGACTTCTTGAATTTATGGGATAATTATGTATTCCAAGAATACTTATCTCTTTCCATAAAATTTTTTCAAGAAAATCAAGAAAATCTTTTTTCTCCTTAATCCTACAATTTTCGAAAAAATAAAAAATATTAGGCAAGAATATTTTCTTCTCTCTTTTATTATTTGGACTTCATTTTGGGCTATTTGAGGGGCCTTTAGGAGAATTAAGATTGAACCTCCAATGGACTATGAAGCTATAAAATTGGGCCAAATATTTTTCAAAGCACATTAATATTAATTTATTCCACTATAAAATTAATATTGAACTATCCATCTTAACCCATATTACGACTTTACTATAATATGGTTCCCGGTCATTATTTCCCATGTTTAAGATTATTTTAGTCCATTAATTAATTAAGCCACTGAATAAGCTCTATATTAATTAATATCTTTATCCTTGGAGTAAAGACAAATCAACATTATTATCCATACCGGAAATAAATTTTCACTTGCAAGATTTGGTATGATAAAGATTATGAGCCCACCAAGGGGACAAATCAAGCAAGACGTACTTGCACATGATTCTCCATATTAAATGTCAACAATCGTCATGTAATTAATAATATTACCCAAGATATAAGGTATCGAATCGCAATGACTCTCTTCTTATCATAAGTCAAAGCAATAGTTATTAATTTCACACGATCATATTTAAGGGACGGAGATTAAGAAATAACACACCACTGAGGTCTAATTCTTGTATATTTAGTACCGAAGAATTTATCCTCCTGTAGGTCCTATTCAGCGCATCCAAATGCACTAGTATAATCTCTTGGTCAAGACAAGCCAATCTGAGTCTTATACATCAACCTTTCATGATGGTTTGTTCATTTCCATCTAGGTTGTGAATTTGTACTTAATTACGAGGAGCTGTTAATTTGATCTTCTGTGATCTGGTATCACCAAATTAACTACAACGTAATACGTACTGACTTATTGAACGGGTTTGCAATAAATATATATAACATTCATTCATATTTAAATGCAACAATGATTAATAATTTATTTCAGTAAATTAATAAGAAAATTCAGTTTGGTTATACAAAGTAAAAGCATACTTTTCAGTATAACCCCAACAATCTCCCACTTATACTCAAAGTCTGATTTTAAGTATACTACAACATGTCTCGTGTACTATGTGACATCTAATGTCACCCTACACAAACCTAATAATTTCTCCCACTTATACTCAAATCAGATTGGCAACGTTCTTGACACCCATTCCTTCCATATGTCTCTCGAATGTACTCTGAGGCAGACCCTTTGTGAATGGATCTGCTAGGTTGCCTTCCGATGCAATCTTTGCTACCTCAATGTCTCCTCTCTTAAAGATTTCTCATATAAGATAGTATTTTCTTTCATTGTGTTTGTTGGCCTTGTGTGCTCTTGGTTCCCTCGAATTTGCAACTGCTCCGGTATTATCACAGTAGACCGTGATTGTTCTGGGCAAATCTGGGACAACGTTCAAGTCCACTAGGAAGTTCTTGAGCCAAACCGCTTCCTTCGTTGTTTCACAAGCAACTACGTATTCGGCTTCCATGGTAGAATCGGCGATGCATTTCTGCTTTACGCTTCTCCATGTCATGGCTCCTCCCCCATGCAAAACACACTACCCGAGGTAGACTTTCTGGAGTCAACGTATGATTGGAAATCCGAGCCCGTGTAACCGATGGGGATTAGATTGTCTGACTGGTAAACCAACATTCTGTCCCGTGTCCTCTTCAGGTACTTCAGAATGTTTTTTACCGCAGTCCAATGCGCTTTCCCAGGGTTACTTTGATATCTAGCTACCATGCCTACAGCAAAGTAGATATCCGGTCTCGTGCACAGCATTGCGTACATGAGACTTCCCAAAGCCGAAGCATAAGGAATGCCTCTCATGTCATCTATCTCATTCTGTGTTTTGGGACACATTTCTTTGGATAGATGGATTCCATGTCTGTAGGGCACAAAGCCTTTCTTGGAATCTTGCATGCTAAAGCGTTTCAAAACAGTGTCTATGTATGAGGCTTGCGAAAGCCCGATCATTCTTTTCTTGCTATCTCGAGTGATCTTGATCCCTAGGATGTGACCGGCTTCCCCTAAATCTTTCATATCAAACTATTTGATAGCAATGCCCTTACGTCCGATAACACCTTTACATCATTCCCGATGAGCAGTATGTCGTCTACGTATAGTATCAAAAATACCAATGCAGTTCCGTTACGCTTTTTGTAAACACAACTTTCAAAGTTGTTTTGATCAAACTGTAGGATTTTATAACTTGAACAAAACACTGGTTCCAAGCACGGGATGCTTGCTTCAGCCCATAAATGGACTTCTTAAGCTTGCAAACCAGATGCTCTTGACCCTTTTCAATGAAGCCTTCGGGTTGTTGCATATAGATTTCTTCGTCAAGACTTCCATTGAGGAAAGCTGTCTTGACATCCATTTGTCAGATCTCAAAGTCTAAATGCGCAGTAATCGACAAGAGAATGCGGATGGACTTGAGCATGGCTACTGGCGAAAAGGTTTCCTCATAGTCGATCCCTTCTTTCTGAGTGTACCCTTTCGCCACTAGTCTTGCTTTAAATGTTTCAAACTTTCCGTCCAGTCCCCTTTTTCTCTTGTATACCCACTTGCATCCAATGGGTTTTACCCCCATTAAGTGGTTCGACTAGCTCCCACACTTTATTGTGATCCATTGAACCCATTTCGGCTTCTATTACTGTTTGCCAAGAGGTTGCATCTTTGTCTTAGATCGCCTCATTGTAGGACCAGGGATTTGATTCTTCGCCTGAGATCAAGTCTAAAGACTCTCCAATCCCTAAGAATCGCTCGGGTTGTCGGACAACCCCCCCATTACGACGAGGTTCCGGTTGTGAAGGCGTGATGTTTGGTATATCATTGTAATGTGAAAAAAACATGATCAGTGGATCCCGTATCCACTACCCACGGATGGGCAGCATACTCCACCAAACAAGTTTCAACAACTAGTGAGTGAGAATTACCTTTCTTTCCATTCCTTTTGGGTTTGGAACAGGCCGACCTCCAATGTCCTTTTTCACCGTAGTTGAAGCACTTCCCCTTAGCTGGACTCCTTACTCCACCCTCCTACTTCACCTTACCTTTGCCCTTGGCAACACTTGAGTTAGCTTGGCTTTCACTTTTGGTTTTCTTCTTCTTCTTGCCTCCTTTTGGCCTAGAAAAAGAAGATGGACCAAATGCCGCTAAAGCTTGGTTGCTCTCTCCTAATATCCCTTCGGCCGAAACAAGTGCTTGCAGCAGGTCAGGCAAGGTGAACTTCTGATTGTTCATTTGATAATTCATTCTGAACTGCTCAAAGCTTTTGGGCAGGGAATGGACTATGAAATCGATTTGGGTCTCGATGTCATATTCAGCTCCAAGCACCTCAAGTTTGTTAAGGTGAGCCATCATCTGGAGAATATGATCCCTTACGGGTGTTCCCTCCACCATTTTCATTGAGAGCATATCTCTCATGGTGATCTGGCAAGCTACACGGTTCTGATGTTGGAACATCGCTTTAAGATTGATCATGATGTTCGCAGCGGTCTCAACGTTTTGGTGTTGGTGTTGCAACACATCTGACATTGAAGCCAAGATGGTACACTTTTCCATTTCGTTAGAACGCTCGCAGTCAGCATATTCTTTCTTAACCGTTTTTGTAGCCTCGTCTGATGGCTTCTCTGGTTTGGGTGTAGTTAGAACCCAGTTATGGCTTTGTGCAGTGAGGACAATAGTGAGTTTTCGATACCAATCAACAAAGTTTTCTCCAGTAAGCAGGTTGTTTTTTAGTATATTGAACAGTGGATTAAAAGATTGCTACATGATGAAACTGAAAATAAACATACATCTTGTGTCAATATCCGGATCAACACAAAGAAAATCACATAATTTGATCACATGATTCATATTAAAATCTCAAAAAAAAATATGAACATGCATCAGCCAACATCTCAAAACAGATTTAAATGAGCCTCTTGGGAGGGTCATCACATTCAAGCAGGTTACAAACAAGAACAGTTACAAACCTTTAATTTGAAAAATTAATAGTCGGCTCCCACTTGACCAATATAAAATTGACAGGGACTACGGTGAAGTATATGCATATTAATTTTATACCTAAGTAATAACCATGATTAAATACAAAATTACTACTTTGTTTTGATCGAGCCTCGTGGGAGGGTCATCATCGCCACTAATAATAATTCACAATCATCTTTTTGAGAATTTATTCATGTGAAAGTTATCTTTTGACCGTCCCGTAGGGGAATTTCTCCAAAAGATTTCACAAATAAATAAATCATGGAGGTCAAAATTAATTCGATTCAAAACCAAATTAATTATTAAAACATACTTAGTAATTTTTGAATTTGAGATTTTTCGTTGAGCAATTCTCATGCAAACACATTTAAACAAATTAAATAAAGCATAAGAAAATACAACAATAAATCAAGCAAAGCAGAAAATAAACACATTGGTTAGCATATTATCCAACTTAATGCGGTTTGATTTTCCTTAGCTTGATCTTTGAAAAATATCATCTTGAATTTCTCCCAAAACCGTTAGCCTCGAAAAGAATTCCCTCTGAATGCCACGCCATGTACCAGACGATGCACACCAAGATCCGCCGACTGGGCCGGAAGCCATGACCACTACAAGACCTAGCGCACAATACGCCTATGCGGTTGCTCGGGTACCGGCAATACGGCAGCGCTGGCGGCAGTAGTTTAGCGCGACGCGTGCGCTATGGTCTATCGCTTTTGCTCTCCGCCCCCGCCGCCTATGCGCTGCTGCCCCTGCCGCCAAGACGTGTCGCGTCGATCCTTCCCTTGCGTCAGGCGCTAAGACCGTTTCGACTACCGACGTCAGACGCGCTGCGTTCTCCTTTGAGACGCTTTTGCGCGACGACGCCGCCTACCGATGGTTCTCGATCGCCTTTAACTCCTCGTCTCCGCTTTTCGCTCTTTCGACAAAGTTACAATTTATTTAACAAAAAATAAATACACCTTAAATCTAGACTAGTCTATTACATTAATCAAATCAAATAGCCTAATCTACTCGTGGATTTTCTCACGAGAAAAATAAATCCGAACGAGTCGAATTAAAAACAATTCATTCATACGCATGAAGATTAAACACATTAAATACCATGACAATTGGATACCTGCAAAACAGATCTAGCAATTATACAATCCAATTTTCAATTTAATGTCCAACATAATTTAAATAACAATTTAAAACTCAGAGCTCGAAACCAGAGCTCTGATACCAGTTGTTGAGAAATTAGGGGTGCCCGGATCTATTCGAGATGATTTTAAATACATATTTAAATTAATAAATTAATTACTAGCATGAATTAATCCTAAATCAATTCAACAAAATAATTAATAAGCGAATAAACAACATGCGTACACGTAATCCACGTAAATCCTAAGCATGCGGAATCTAGGAGTTACGAGATTACTAACCTCTTGTAGAGACAACTGATGAGATGATGGATCAACCCAAAGAGCCTTCCCAAATATGTCCCAAGTCCACGAACGCAATCCGGTGGGAGGATTCTCACGAACGATTTTAATAAGAGAGAAAATCAAAAATATTTTGCCACCACCTTTGTGGATTTCTAATATTTCCAACACATGGAAATGCAGCTGGGAATGAAAAATTCATCCCCTATATATAGGGAGGGGGTGGCCGATTTTTTGAGGAAAAAATAAGGGAATAAAATCTTTTTCTTGATCTTCAAGAAATCTTGAATATATCTCCTATATTCTTTTCTCCTTAATTAAATTTTTCCATAAAAATCTTATTCCCCTTTTTACCCATATTTTTGAAAAATACAAGGAGGAAGGAGTCAAGATTTGACTTCTTGAATTTATGGGATAATTATGTATTCCAAGAATACTTATCTCGTTCCATAAAATCTTTTCAAGAAAATCAAGAAAATCTTTCTTCTCCTTAATCCTACAATTTTCGAAAAAATCAAAAATATTAGGCAAGAATATTTTCTTCTCTCTTTTATTAATTGGAATTTATTTTGGGTTATTTGAGGGGCCTTTAGGAGAATTAAGATTGGACCTCCAATGGACTATGAAGTTATAATATTGGGCCAAATATTGGGCCAAATATTATTCAAAGTCCATTAATATTAATTTATTCCACTATAAAATTAATATTGAACTATCCATCTTAACCCATATTACGACTTTACTATAATATGGCTCCCGGTCATTATTTTCCGTGTTTAAGATTATTTTAGTCCATTAATTAATTAAGCCACTGAACAAGCTTTATATTAATTAATATCTTTATCCTTGGAGTAAAGACAACTCAACATTATTATTCATACCGGAAATAAATTTTCACTTGCAAGATTTGGTATGATAAAGATTCTGAGCCCACCAAGGGGACAAATCAAGCAAGACGTACTTGCACACGATTCTCCATATTAAATGTCAGCAATCGTCATGTAATTAATAATATTGCCCAAGATATAAAGTATCGAATCGCAATGACTCTCTTCCTATCATAAGTCAAAACAATAGTTATTAATTTCACACGATCCTATTTAAGGGACGGAGATTAAGAAATAACACACCACTGAGGTCTAATTCTTGTATATTCAGTACCGAAGAATTTATCCTCATGTAGGTCCTATTCAGCGCATCCAAATGCACTAGTATAATCTCTTGGTCAAGACAAGCCAATCTGAGTCTTATACATCAACCTTTCATGATGGTTTGTTCATTTCCATCTAGGTTATGAATTTGTACTTAATTACGAGGAGCTGTTAATTTGATCTTCTGTGATCTGGTATCACCAAATTAACTACAACGTAATACGTACTGACTTATTGAACGGGTTTGCAATAAATATATATAACATTTATTCATATTTAAATGCAACAGTGATTAATAATTTATTTCAGTAAATAAATAAGAAAATTCAGTTTGGTTATACAAAGTAAAAGCATACTTTTCAGTATAACCCCAACAGAAACCAGTGCCACCAATATGCATTCACTATGATAGTCAGGCTGCAACTGGAAGAGCACAAAGTAATTTGTATAATGGTAAGTCAAGACATATTCATCGTCGACACAATACCATTAGACAACTACTCTCAACTGGAGTTATCTCAATAGACTACGTGAGGTCTAAGGATAATATTGTGGATCCACTAACCAAGGGCTTAAATCGAGAGTTAGTTAAGACATCTTCTACAGGAATGGGACTAAAAGCCTTAACAGAAAGAGTTGAGGTGAAGGATAAACTTACCTAGCTGACTGGAGATCCCAAGAACTAGGTTCAAAAGGACAACCTAATCATCTAAACTCGTGCATCACTGTAATGTGGGGGATAATTCCCAAGAGCCCATTGCCTATAGATGTGATAGTGATGTTTAGTGAGGATTAGAAGAAGGCTATTAATGATTTCAGAAGAGTATTGAGATACTCTTAAGATAAATCACCTATGTAAGAGAGAAGTGGGGCCGCTTCGAAGGAAATATTGTAAGGCATATTTCTAAATACTCTTACAGAACCAGGCGAATGTTCATGGCCAAAACGAACATAACCGAGAACTAGATATCGTTAGAAAGACCTTGAGTGGGGTACATTAACGTTTACACAGAACAGTGTATAGTTCAAAGACATTGCGTCTACTATCTAACTAGTAAACTAAGTGTACATTCACAAGGGAAGGTTCAAAGGGTAACACCTACCTATCCTGTGCAAGGTTCTAACGTTGACTTATATCACCAAAGCTTTTTTCTTTTGGTGTCTGTATGATTTCTCATTCATGTGGAGGACTGTTGGAAATTTGAATGGAAAATGGTGTAATTGTAACTTGGAAATTGTGTAGGAAAAGGGGAAGAGGGAAAAGGTGAAATTCTCATCCCACATTGGAAAATGAAAAGGAAATGAAAAGGTATAAAGCTAACACCCCATGTGGGGGTTGTAAATACTTGTCTTGATTATGCTCCAACCTCCACGCGGGCGCGCAGGGGGGGTGCAAATCATGGATGAAATTACCTTCGGTTCGTGAACTTGTGTGCGAGCGCGACCTGCATACACAAATGTTGCACCGATTTGGTGGCGGACGGGCAAAACGATTTTTGCCTTAAATCTCTTTCCTTTTTATTCTTATTTTTCTGCATGTGCATGTAACTGTTCATATTCAAATGAGCAGTTTCGAAATTTATTTGCATGGCAGTTTCTGGACCAGAATCCAGTGCCTCCAAGAGTTACAAACTAATTCAAAATCTAAAAGAATTGTGGCAGTTTTGGTCAGCCACGTTTATGGCCCTTCAATACCATCCAGCAGTTTCGATTCTTGGAGCTCTATATAAAGAGCAGTCCAAGCAGTGGCAAGAACACGAATTTGAAAACTTACAGACATTATTCCAGCACTTTGCTATACACATATCTCCTGCACTTTCGTTGGCCCTCAGGTGGTATAAGTTCAGACGATTTTCCGGTTCGCCAGAGCAGAATATCAGTGCTACATATTCTGTTATACTTGTTGTATCCTGGGAAGCGGACGTTCCAAGAGTCACTAGCACTGAGAGTGAGGGACGTATTTCATTTTAAGGAGATCTTGTTTCACGAGCCTCAAGTTCATTTTGTTTGTTGTTTAATTTTTATTTATTTTCAGTCATCTTCGGTGTAATATTTTCCCTACATCCATTACCTCGACTAATCAGGGCAATTTTTTAGAACTGTTGAGTTTCATAGGCTCTTTCAATTACAAAGTAGCACAAGTTTTGGATAAAGCTCCACGAAATGCATCATACACATCACCAACAACACAAAAGCAAATTTTGCATGTTTTGGCAACTAAGGTCAAGAATGACATTCGAGAAGAAATTGGTGATGCAAAATTTTGTATCATAGTTGACGAAGCACGAGATGAATCTAAAAAGGAGCAAATGTCAATTATCTTGAGATTTGTTGATAACAGTGGTTATGTGCAAGAACGTTTCTTTGGTCTTGTCCACGTTAAAGACACTGCTGCATCTACGTTGAAAGAAGGTATTTTTTATGTTCTATCTCGTCATTCTCTTGATGTTTAAAATATTCGAGGACAAGGTTATGATGGTGCAAGCAACATGCGTGGTGAGTGAAATGGATTGCAAGCTTTAATTATGGGTGAATGTTGTTATGCTTATTATGTTCATTGGTTTGCACATCGTTTGCAATTGGCATTAGTTGCTTCATCAAAAGAAGTTATTCCGGTGCATCAGCTTTTCATCAAGTTGAACTCCATTATTAACATTGTTGGTGCCTCATGTAAGCGTAACGGTCAATTAAAAGATGCTCATGCATCAAATATACCTTACTAGCTTGAAATTGATGAGCTTGAAAGTGGAAAAGGGCTTAATCAAATTGGTACTTTGCAAAGAGCTGGTGATGCTCGTTGGAGTTCTCATTTGAAATCAATAAGTAGTCTGATGAAGATGTACAGTGAAGCATGTGAAGTTTTGCTTAATATTATTGATGATGGAGCCACTTCTACTCAACGAGGAGATGCAGATGTAGCTTATGAGGAGTTGACTTTTTTTGAATTCGTCTTTATTTTGCATATTATGTAAAAGGTTTTAGAGATTTCAAATATGCTTTGTCGAGCTTTGCAACTTCTGTCTCAAGACATTTTAAATGCAATGCATCTTGTATCCTCTACTAAGTCTCTTCTTGAAAAATTAAAAGGCGGTGGATGGGATGAGTTAGTTGCAGATGTTAAATCCTTTTGTCAAAAAGTGAATCTCCTTGTGCCTGATTTTAATGCTAAATATGTTGCAAGAAGAGGAAGAGCTCGTCATCAACAAGATGAAACTACCATTGGATTTCATTACAAGAATTTCATTTTTAATTTGGTGATAGATTCTCAATTGCAAGAGTTGAATGACAGATTCAATGACAATACAGTGGAGTTGATTGTTCTGAGCATGACACTAGATCCAAGGGAAATGCGTCTATCACTCATGATTAATGACATTTTCATGTTGGTAGAAAAGTTCTATCCAGAAGATTTTGATGAAGATATGTCGAAATTTAAAATGGAATTGGGTCATTTGGATCAAGTGCGAAAACTTCCTGATTTTGAGGCATTGATAACAATTTCTGATTTATGTCAATGGTTGGTGAAGACTAGGAGATCAAACCACTACCCGTTGTTGTTTAGATTGGTAACACTTGTTCTCACACTTCCAATTTCTACGGCTACTACGGGGCGATCTTTTTCTGCTATGAGCTTAGTCAAGACTACACTTCGAAACAGAATGGAAGATGAATTTCTTACAAACTGTTTTTTAGTGTATATTGAGAAGCAAATTGCAAAAAAAAATTGTATAGACTCAGTTATAGATGATTTTCGTGATATGCAAAAGAGACGTTCTAAATCTTAATAAAATGACATATTTATATATGTTAAAATTATCTTAATTTTATTATCGAACTTTTATTAATTTTTAATTTATACCATTTCCCCCTCCCCCCTAAATCCTGGCTCCGCCTCTGATGACATGCATCAAATGCAGACTCATGTGAATATGCAAGGGCCTCATGTTCTGTACGAGACCCCTGATGAAATGGTGAGTTTTAATTCTCCATTTGTATCACCTTCTCACCGCGGGTATCCTCTCTCACATGATTGTTTCTGGTTTTGTTCCCCGTGGTCACATAATTAATATTTATTGAAAACCTCAAACTTTATTATTTGTTGATATCCCGATATATTTAGATGACAAGCATCAAATGCAGATTCATGTGCATCGTGTGCTAGTTATCAATACGAATATTAATATGAATTTGAATGTGGAAGAGACTAGTGTTCTGGAAGAGCCGAGTGTGATCTCCGTTTGTATCACTTTCTCTTGATAAACTTGAAAATTATTTATTCTTCTGCATTCTGACAATTTGCTTTCACTCGTTGATCTTTAGGAACGCAAGAAGGAAAGTAAGATGTATTCATTGTATAGGCAACCGGCTCATGTTACGGGAGGATCCAATGGTGAAGTGGTGAGTTTTTATTTCTCCATTTGTATCACCTTCTCACCGCGGGTATACACACTCACATGATTGTTTTTTATTTTGTTCCCCGTAGTCACATGATTGATATTTATTGCAAATCCTTGAACTTTAAAATATTGTTGTGTTTATTTTCTTTATTTGTTGCTTTCCCGATATATATTTGTTGCATATTTGTTGATTGATATTTATTTGTGCTTATTTTCTTTATTTAGATAATGACATGCATCAAATGCAGACTCCTGTAAATATGCAAGGGCCTCATCTTCTAGACGAGACCCCTGCTGAAATGGTGAGTTTTAATTCTCCATTTATATCACATTTTCTCCGCGGGTATCCTCTCTCAAATGATTATTTCTGAGTTTGTTCCCCGTGGCCACATGATTGATATTTATTGCAAACATTGAACTTTATTATTTGTTGATTTCCCGATATATTTAGATGACATGCATCAAATGCAGACTCATGTACATCGTGTGCTGGTTATCAATACGAATATGAATTTTAATTTGAATGTGGAATAGATTAGTGTTCTTGAAGAGTCGAATGTGATCTCCGTTTGTATCACTTTCTCTTGATATGCTTGAAAGTTATTTATTCTTCTGCATTATGACATTTTTCTTACTCATTGATCTTCAGGAACGCAAGAAAGAAAAAAGTATGTTTTCGTTGTTAAAGCAAACGACTCATGTTCCTGAAGGATCCAATGCTTAATTGGTGAGTTTTTATCTTCTCCATTTGTATCATCTTCTCTTGATAAGCTTGAAAATCATTTGTTCTTCTGCACTCTGACAAACTTGCTTTCCCGCATTGATCTCCAAGGACGTGGGAAGCGACAAAAAAATCAATGGCGAAATATGTTGGGGTTATACTGAAAAGTATGCTTTTACTTTGTATAACCAAACTGGATTTTCTAATATATTTACTGAAATAATCTATTAATTACTGTTGCATTAAATATGAATGAATGTTATATATATTTATTGCAAACCCGTTCAACAAGTTAAGTACGTATTACGTTGTAGTTAATTTGGTGATACCAGATCACAGAAGATCAAATTAACAGTTCCTCGTAATTAAGTACAAATTCACAACCCAGATGGAAATGAACAAACCATCATGAAAGGTTGAAGTATAAGGCTCAGATTGGCTTGTCTTGACCAAGAGATTATACTAGTGCATTTAGATGCACTGAATAAGGACCTATAGGAGGATAAATTCTTTGGTACTGAATATAGAAGAATTAGACCTCAGTGGTGTGTTATTTCTTAATCTCTGTCCCTTAAATAGGATCGTGTGGAATTAATAACTATTTCTTTGACTTATGATAGGAAGAGAGTCAATGTGATTCGATACCTTATATCTTGGGCAATATTATTAATTACATAACAATTGCTGACATTTAATACGGAGAATCGTGTGCAAGTACGTCTTGCTTGATTTGTCCCCTTGGTGGGCTCAGAATCTTTATCATACCAAATCTTGCAAGTGGAAATTTATTTCCGGTATGGATAATAACGTTGAGCTGTCTTTACTCCAAGGACAAAGATATTAATTAATATAAAGCTTGTTCAGTGACTTAATTAATTAATGGACTAAGATAATCTTAAACATGGGAAATAATGACCGGGAGCCATATTATAGTAAAGTCGTAATATGGGTTAAGATGGATAGTTCAATATTAATTTTATAGTGGAGTAAATTAATATTAATGGACTTGAATAATATTTGGCCCAATATTATAGCTTCATAGTCCATTGAAGGTCCAATCTTAATTCTCCTAAAGGCTCCCTCAAATAGCCCAAATTAAAGTCCAATTAATGAAAATGAGAAGAAAATATTATTGCCAAATTTTCCTAATTATTTTCGAAAAAAATGAGAAGGAGAGAGAAAAAGATTTTCTTGATTTTCTTGGAAAGAATTTATGGAATAAGTATTCTTGAGATACAAGTTTATCCCATAAATTCAAGAAAGGAAAAAGATCTTATCTCTTCCTATTTTATTTGATATTTTCGAAAATAATGGACAAGAAGGAGAGGAGAAGATTTTGTTGAGAGATATTTTGGGAAATAGAATATATTGGATATATTCAAGATTGTGTCTTAAGGAAGAAGCAAGGAAATTTCTCAATGACCCAACTAGACCTAAATTTCCGTCCCCCCCTAGTCCTATAAATAGGGGATGATTTTTTCATCCCCAATGCAATTCCATGTGTTGGAAATATTAGAAATCCACAAAGGTGGTGGCAAAATATTTTATTTTTCTCTCTTGTTAAAATCGTTCGTGTGAATCCTCCCACCGGATTACGTTCGTGGACTTGAGACATATTTGGGAAGGCTCTTTGGGTTGATCCAACGTCTCAACGGTTGTCTCTACAAGAGGTACGTAATCTCGTAACTTCTAGATTTCGCATGCTTAGGATTTACGTGGATTATGTGTACGCATGATTGTTTATTTGCTTATTAATTATTATGTTGAATTGATTTAGGATTAATTCATGTTAGTAATTAATTGGTTAATTTAAATATGTATTTAAAATCATCTCGAATAGATCCGGACACCCATATTTTCCCAACAAAATATTCTTCCTAAATTTCCTTTCCCGGATTGATCTACAAGTTGATGACGGTCCGGCAAAATGGAAGCAACTACAGGAACTTATGATATATTGGAAGCAACTCACACGTACATATATGGTACGCTGCAAAACATAAATATGTACATAAATATGAATATATTATTTAAGTGACGGTTGGACTTCTTGGCTCCCCTGTAAAGCTACAAATAATACATCATATATTATTGATACACATGTAGTATAGTTACTAGATATATTGTATCAATGGTATACATATGCTATCACTGCAAAACATAAATATGTACATAAATATAAATATATAATTTAAGTGACGAATAGATTTCTTGACTCCCCTGCAAAGCTAAAAATAATGCATCACGTACATTGATACACATGTTGTATCGTTACTAGACATATTGTATCTCTCCTATATATATGGATGGTATCTTTGCAAAATATTTTTTTATATACAAGTCAAAATTATTATATTGAGTAATAATGTGAAAGAATTTTTTATTTTATTAATGAAAATATGAAATTATTTTATTATCAAGTATGCATTATCTATAAAAATGCCCATAATTTATTTTTTTTACTAACAGGTTTAGGGCTCATAATTTTTTTTAAGGATATTAAAGCCTATAATTAAAATGAATATATTGAGCTTAAATTCTACAGACGTACAGTATGACTACAGTACATCACGTATCATTAATACACATATAATATTGTTACAAGACATATTGTATCTCTGCTACATATATGGTACCGCTGCAAAATATACATATATAATTATTTTTTTACTACATGTCTACAATACAAATAAAATACATCACGCATTATTGATACACATCTAGCACCGTCACAAGACATATTGTATCTCTACTACAAATATGGTATCGCTGTAAAACATAAATATAAATATATAATTTAAGTGACGGTTGAAAGTAATACTTTCGTAAGTAACACTTAAATTGTCAAAATAATAGTTTAAGAAATAATAGTTCCATCGTGGAAGTAAACCGTTCAAAATTCAAATTCTTCTCCTCAGCTTCTAGCGTCCCCTCAAATTATTCCTACTTACACCTTACTCTCATCATCAAAATCAGGTACTTGGAATGATACATTGTGCTCATAAGGTGTTTTATAAATTGTTTGAATGACTTGTGGACATGTGCATTAGGAGGCTTAATTCCTCATTTTATTGATGTTATAGTTTTGCATTACTTTCTGCATAATGTTGCCTAGAATATGTTTTATATTGCAGAGAGGATCAACACAGTATAACTACTTGGTATAATTTATGGTTTTTAACATCCAATTAGTCTTTTTTCAGGCTTTATTTTAGTTTACAATTTGGATGATGGTGAGTTCAAAGTAACTTTTGTGGACTCTTGAGTACTCCTATTCAGGAGTATTCCTTTGTTCGGGCACTGTTGATCAACAGAGTGTCATTGTTATGAATGGTTCATTGTTAATTGCTCAAAGTGATACAAGTGTCTTAGGTATTCAATAGTATTTAAGGTCACAGAAGAGGTTGATCAAACTGTTTTTTTTTTTTTACACTATAGTAATCTGATTATTGTGTAATAATATATTTTTTTGTAATTGTACATAGCTAAGTGTTTGGTGCTGCATTTTGCATAATTACATGAGAAAATGGTGTAATGGTGCAATGATTTTCATGTGATGCAAGTATGCTTTATTAATTTAGTTTCCTTTTGCGGCGATACAAAAAAGTATGTGTACCGATACTTGGGAATTTGTAGTGATACTTGGGCTTTCTAGAAACAATTTTGCGTTTGACTGATAGCATCATATTGGGTAGTAATAAACTAAAATGTTTCTTTTAATATATCTTGCAACGAAACCATATGTGTAGCATAGCTACATGATGTCTTGCAGTGATACCATTTGTTTAGCAAAGATACAAGAATTGTAATCCCAGTACATTTAGGGCTTGTATTGTACTAATTCAAATGTTATAATATGATGACTGTGTAGCCACTTAATGAACATGAATATTATATTTTCATATTAAATCAAAGCAGAACTAGAAATAAAAATAGTATTAGTTGAGTTGTAACAGAAATTGATGAAGCAAGCAGGTGTTGCTTAGATAGCCCTAAGTATTATATATAAAAAAAACCTATCAAAACACCATTTTCAATTCCAAAGCTGCGGATGGAAAGTGGGATGGAAGTTATACACCTCAGGAAGAGCTCTCATCCTGAGCACATACAACATACTTTCAGTGTACGGCGTAGATGATCCTAGTCAAATTTTATTGAGTCTGGCTTGGATTTGTATTTCACATATATATTTTATTAAGTTTGAAACTGTCTGTAATTCCTATCTAGATTAAAATATAGAGAATTTCATCCAACTTCAAGAAAAAAAATTGGAGTTTGTTGAGAAGAGGGATAGGATGATGGCTGAGATTAAAGTATATGCACTAATACTTAGGCATTTGTAGTGATACCAACGTATCTGCATCAATACTTGGACATTTGCAGTGATACCAATGGACTTTATTGTAGAAACAATTTTGTCAAAATCTAGAACACTGAATTTTTGTTATAGAATTTATATTTTTTTAATTTAAAAAATAATCAATTTGCATACTTCTCAATTTCTATCTTTCGAATTGAAACAAGAGAATTGACAGTTGATCTCAAATGATAATAATAGAAATGAACGCCACATGCCAAACACATTTCTCATCCAACTTCTTATATAATATTCTTAACAAGTTGTCAGATTGTGGAAAGCTTCAGTTTTCGAGAGTCATGCTTCGGGCATTTCCTCGACTTGGATCACAAATTTAAAACACGTGGACAGCTACTCATTTTCTTGAAAAAACGTCGAATGGATACCCGAGGTTCAAGGCCGCACGAGCTGTGGTTTTGTATTAACAGCACAGATGACAGATCTGAGGTATGCAAAACAACACTTTTGCATGTACACGGGACTGAAATTCGGTAGGTCATCGTTCGATCCGAATGTTATGCATGATCCACCAAGAGGTGGTGTTTATATCAACTACTTTGAGGGCAAGACTCTGACTGCTTAGTCTATTAATATGAAAAATAAGTTATATATTTCAATATAAATAAGTTACATATTTCAGTATAACAAATTGTATAACTTTAAAATACACTATGGAATGCATTGTACATCTGGTGCAAATGAGACCAATTCGAACTCAAATAATGTTTAGGCATAAATCAGACTACTCATTTTGTATTTGACTATGTATAACACAATTAATTCTATTGCAACTTGCAAGAATCCTCTCACTATATGACGAACATGATATCAATTACTTTTGGCAATCTGAAAACTGAATTATATAGGGGTGAGTTTGTGATCAGCTTTACATAGAAACAAGAATTATTTTTTTTTAGTCAACAAAATATATTTTTTTACATCAATTCATTATTTCAAATTGTATAATCATGTATACATATCGTATCACTATCATTTAATATTTACATCTTGTATTACCATCACTTCAACAGCGTACCACAATTATTTCAACCTCTACCACAATTTAGAACTCGCACTATCACTAATACACATTTGGGCTTGGACAGCCGTGAAAAATAACCTTGAAGAGCGGTTATAACTGCTCTCCAAGCATCAGCTGTCCAAGCTTGGACAGCTGATAAAAAACCGCTGTCCAAGAAAAGCACTTGGATAGCGATTTTTAACCGCTTTGCAAGTTTAAGATTGGTTCCAAGCTAATTTTTTTTTTAATTCGTTTATTATTTTACATAGACAGCTGTTGAAAACCGCTGTCCAATATCTTTTCTTTTTTTTAATTATTAATTTACATTTTAAAAATCCTATAATAAAACTATAAACCAAAACTTATATATACGTCAAATACCATATAACATAAACCAAAAATCCTATAATAAAACCATAAACCACATATATATACCAAAACATCGAAATATATAAACATACAATCATAAACATATGTCCAATACACCAAAAACATGAAATATATATCATCACAAATATATAATTTAATTACATGCTACCAATATTTCAAACAACATTCTCTCAATATTGATCGTATGAATATAAGAATCGATTGTAAAGGTACCCCGTCCAATCGTTTTTCCATTTCTCCAGTCTTTTCTTAGAGCAAGACTTGAGCTCACGTTCATAGACAAACTACAAACAACGAATCAATCAATATAGTATGAATTTTTATTCAATCAATAATAATTTAAATAAATCAATAATTGACTTACATTGGGAGGAATGTTCGTTATAGAAGCACGGATTATATCTTCTATAAAGCAACACACAAAATGTCCACAATGGTCATTATCTCGCTGCCTCGGAACCTCGTTGATTAACAATATAATCACGATTACAATTATGATTTCTTTCTATTAATTAGTTTGATAATTTACTAAATTAAATTTACCTTAATGTTAATCCAGGTTCACTTTATTTAACCCGGATCTTGAGCCCCCCGACTCAGGCGACTCGATACATCCTCATCACACTATTATTATTATAATTAAAAAATAAAAATAGATTAAATATGCATAATTTTAAAAGTAAAACAAATCATTGTATAGAATATTAAAAATGAACTTACGCTTCCATATATGAAACGAGATCAGTATGATTTGAATAAACTCCATCATGAGCTGGGTCCATAAAATACACACTTAATGTATTCATGTGTATGGCGACCACCCAATGGTCCCTATATTATATTGAGAGTATTAAAATTAACGCAAATTTAGCATATATATGTGCAAATATTATAAACATGAATACAAATTTTAACGAAATGTTTATCACTCACCCCACATTTTGTTGGCCAAAAAATGAGATGATCGCCTCCCGAGTTAGATTCAAAGATATGATTAACGAACTCATCCATGGTCTCCACTTATCACCCATTATCTTTAGACACTTGGGGAGACGAAGGAGTACATTCCACTTGCTCGGTTATCTCCGGAGAGATATAGCTCACCCAAATATCTTTAACCAACATATATACGCTTAATTAATATTTAAAAAGAAAATTAAACTATACTTGAATATTGAGAATTAGTAAACACATACCGAGGTAAAGGGCTATGGTGGTTGCACTCAACCACTCGTCATTCAAGATTTCACACATGTTCCTCATCAATCGAAATTCTTGGAAAGTATTCTCGATGAAAGTGAGCAAGCATGGGAACCGTGATTATCGAAAAGCATTAGACGATACCATCCGGTGCACCCTAGATCATTATGATCATTGTGATCTAAGTCTCCAAATATGGGATAACCAAGTCTTAAGCAAGGGGAGTCCCTCGATTTAGCCTCATGTGGGGTCGACAGATTCTACAATTAATTTGCAATATTATTTAGAACCACAAATAAGATAATGAACTTTAATAACAAATATTTTACCCTCATGGTGCTTAGAGACCAAGTTGTTCGCCATTCGATGAAGTGCCCGATCACGTTTCCGACCGCGGGCGGCTTCATCGATTGGTTTTGGCACCGCCAATCCTCCTCTCCTATTACGGGTACATCGAGTGTGACCCTCACGAAACCGAGGAGTGATGGGATGACCATGAATCATTTCATGGGAGTCATTAACGAAATTTGGGCCACCAAACGATAGGGATCCTCCGGATAAAGGTAGCAAAAGGTTTATTGGTCGTTAAATAAGATATTTAGTTAGAAAATTTTAATACACTAGTCTTTAATTAAAACAAATGTGAGACATGCATATCCGATGCACGGGAGACGTTTTTGAAGTGCCTCAATAAAGTCGTCCCTAGGGTTAGTTGAAAAAACATAGCATTAGCGACACTATGTTCACAGCTTGCTCCACTCGAAGGCATTCTGTGGCTCGATCTTCTCGCAGACCTCAAACGTTCCACATCTTTAGCCAACTTGGCAACCTGTTCCGTTAGTATACCCACCATATTCATGGCTTGAAGACCGAATTGTCATTGCTAAAGATGTCTTCACACGCCATATCCGACATTCCAGAAATGTAGGGATGCTCCCCACTAGCCCGTCCCAAACAGATCATCGGGGGCGATCATGCGAATGTCATCGGGCGTCATGGTCTGAGATAGACGCTCCTGAATCACAAAAACAAAAGATTATTATTTAATTATTTATTTATAAATAATAGTTTGTAATTGAAAGATAAATTAATGGATAGATTACCACTTCTTCGATGATGCGTTGTGCCTTCGATCGTGAATATTCCCGCCTCGACCCTTTACGGTAGTCCGAAATAAGTCAAAATCTGTAACAATAGGCTCACTTTCCATTTTTTTTTTCTTTTCTTCTTTCTACGATAAGTGATGAACGTGTCCCTTTATTAGATATATTAAAAGTGAATATATAAAAAAATTAAAAGTTAGGATTTTGATCTCACCATATTTTCTCTTATTCGTTAACCTTTGTTCGATCCACGATATCGCTACTCCATCGACTTGGCTTGATCGCGATTTTTATTACTTCGATTCTACAAAGATACTAGAAAATATGATAAACATTAAAAAACTTAGGGCATTAGAAATCGAGGAAATGACATTGATCAATTTTACAAATCATCCTCCATAGCTCGCTTCACAAACTCCTCCCAAAGATGGAGCCACCATAGGGCTATTCTGACACGCTGGAGGCGGACTAGCCGAGTAAAGACCAGTTTGATCTCGTGTGTTACTTCTCAACCAAGTCCTAAAATTATTGGCCATTACTCCAAATTTTTCATGACAATATTTGCTTTTTTTTGTGAGGTCAAGACCTCTCAATGTAGTCTATACGAATAACATAACAATTTAGTAAATTTAAGGATCATACTACAACTTTCAATAAATATATAATTAACATACCGTAAGCTCGTCCCCATAATCTTTCCTTCAAAGGAGTCATTTGGGGCTACGCTGATCCTTGGGCCGGCAAAGACGATAGGGATCACGCTCCCCGATCGCAGCTCCAATGTAGAAGGACAACGACTCACTTTTTTTCCTATTGCATGTCCAAACTCATTGAACGATAACTTCAATAACATAGTATTTAATTAGGTTCAACGATCAATCAATATATTTATCGATTTCAAATTGTTCAATTGTAATAAAATTACCCAAGTGTTTTCCTTGCTACGAGCTCTCTTAATAGATGACATGGTGACTATACCCTAGTGTGCTTCTCCCCGAGTTGCTTAGTGGTGGTGGGAGCATCGGTGTCACACTCTCTCAAGTCATCATATGCACCATGATCATATGCCATGATCTCCATCATATCTCCATCATCTCCTGGATATGGCAAATGAGACATGATCCTATAAAGCGAAGAAACAACATTTAATAAACAATATTCACAATCGGATGTTTCATGTATTAACAACATTTCTATGTGGCATAGCCAGATTACATCACCGGATGTTTCATCTCTTATGACCCGACATCGACCAAAATATTTTACTCTGTTTCTACAAGGTACAATCATACATAGTGTGGCGGGGGAGGATGTAATGGTGTGTGATTTTACAACACTAGGGCGTTTAGGAGAAAGACCTTGTATAGAAACCATAACATGGTCCTGATAAGAACCTAAATCGCATTATTACATGAATATCCCCACAACTTTCTACCAGCACAATAATCATGCATCACATGGAAACTAAAAAAAAGAACCGTGAATTACTTCATAGCAGAAAAGTATTCTAGGCCATAGACCTGAGAACATTAACACTTTCCGATAAGAACTATCTATGCACGATACATGATACATCTACTTATAAGTTACATCCTCATCATAGTCATGGAGGTACACGAGATGGTAAATTAAAATTTCAAATGATAGCAGACTCTTATACTATGAACACATGTGTATTAGGCTTGAATGACATTGTCTTCTCGAAGTAGATCGACCAAAGAAATTAATTCTTATACCATGAAAGACACAATTCAAAATGATACCAATCCACCGTGAAAAAACAAGAGCAACATAATATAAACCAACAAGAGCAACATAATATAAACAAAATAACAACAAGAGCAACATAATATAAACAAAACTAAGATTGAAGCAAAATATGTAATTTCAAAAAAAAAAAAGCCAAAAGATCCCACAATCCACCATGTTTTAAGTGTTATGGAGGCGACATGAGGGCGGGGAGGCAGTTGGAGGGAGGAGAGGGAGGAGGAGGGGCGACGATTTGGGGAGAGGGAGAAGCCGACAACTTACAAAACAATCAATCATCATTTGTTTGGTTGAAGGAAACCTGACCAATTTGGGGGAGAGGGAAATGGAGAGAAAGAAATGAAAGAATCTCGAGAGCTAGGTCTCTTTACGAATATATATTAGATATATAAAAAAAAAAATTATTAACCATCGTCCAAGTAGTTTTTTAGACAAATATTGATAAATCACCTGATTTTAGACAGCGGTTTGAAAACCGCCGTCCATTTATTTTTGGACAAATTTCAAAACCGCTGTTTTATTTATTTTTTTTTTTTTTAATAAAACCGCTCTCCAAGTTCATTCTTGGAGAGAAATTGCTTAAAAAAGGGTTGTCCAAAGTCTTGTTTGCAAACTCAAATGTGTAGTAGTGTATCATTTATTTCTTGTTTTTATTTTATTTTATTTAACAATCTGTTAAATTATTATAAATATTTTAATAATAGAATTACTAATTATTGTGTACTTCATAATACTTTTAGTCGTAGGCCTTACAACTTATAATTAAATATATTATTATTTTATTCAATATTATTTTACTACTATATATTTATTTATAGAGAGAGTTAAAATATATCGATTTGTTGAGTTTAAAAGGTTTACAATTTTTTTTTTAGTCTGATCCATTTAAGGTTAAGAACTTTTAAAAATACCCGAACCTAATTAAAATGGACGAGTTAATGATAATACCAAATCAAATTACATCCAACAATTACAAAATTAACCAAGACATCATATAGGGTATAGTTGTTCAAATTAAATTCAGGCTTAATGAGCAACACTGAGAAGTAGCATTTTGAAGTAAAAACAACTCGAAGGGAATGAGCTGGTTAAGTAAAAACAACTCTCAGGTCAAGTTCCTCATCATACTGTTTCTTGATGGCCAACTTTTTCTCGCACTTCATTTGCTTCTCTAGCTCCTCCACCTCCGCCAACATCCCATCCCTCTTCTCAATGAACTTCAAATTTTTTTCGTGAAGCTAGATGAATTTCTCCATATCTTTAATCTAGATATGAATTACAGACAGTTTCAAACTTAATAAAATATATATGTGAAATGCAAATCCAAGTCAAACTCAATAAAATTTGACTACGATCATCTAAGCCATAAAACTGAAAGTATGTTGTATGTGCTAAGGATGAGAGCTCTTCCTCAGGTGTATAACTTCCATCCCACTTTCTATCAGCAGCTTTGGAATCGAAACATAGTGTTTTGGCAGAGGTTTTTTTTTTTTTTTTATAATACTTAGGGCTATCTAAGCAACAGCTGATTGCTTCATCAATATCAGTTACAACTTAGCTAATACTACTTTTATTTATAGTTCTGCTTTTGTTTAATATGAAATTATAATGTTCTTGCTCATTAAGTAACTACACAATCATCATATTATAACATTCAAATTAGTACAATACAGGCCTTTATCATTTTCATCCTTTTTATGGTTTGTGTTCCTTATCACCACCATAGGTTGCCACACTATCTGTTTGTCAGCTGAATGATTTACGCCTGAGCCGTTTGAGCTCATATTGAAAGATTTGTTTAGTTTTTAATTAGAGAAGAAGAAGGAAGCAGAGAAAGTTAATAATGAAGAAATACCATAATTATAGTAGCTAACCAAGCGTTGGTTGAGATTAGATGTTTGACAGTGTGAGTAGAGATGAGTCTGATGCTTACTTTGCACGGGACTCAAGAAATCCAACCGTCACTTAGAATATATATTTATATTTATGTATATATTTAGGGCTATCTAAGCAACAACTGATTGCTTCATCAGTTTCAGTTACTACTTAACTAATACTGTTTTATTTCTAGTTCTGCTTTTGTTTAATATGAAAATATAATATTCTTGTTCATTACGTGACTACACAATCATCATATCATAACATTTGAATTAGTACAATACAGACCCTAAATATACTGGGATTACAATTCCTGCATCATTGCAAAACAAATGGTATCACTGGAATACATCATGTATCTATGCCACACATATGGTTTCGTTGCAAGATATATTAAAAGAAATAATTTAGTTTATTACTACCCAATACGATTCTATAAATCAACCAACTAAATGCAACAAGAATGTTCTATTTTTTAGTCTTAACACTGGATCTAACTTTTGAACGCACCTCTTATTTTTCTTGTTGGTAGTGTTTTTGGATCACCGTCTTCATAGCACATTTGTCATTCAGGAAATTGCTCAATTCAAGCAACGGCTTTTCATTGTTCTTGAAATATGTCAGCTGCTGGTTGAGCCTATTCATAATCTTCATTCGATTCACGACCATCTCACGATATGAGCACATGTCATATTTCAACTTGGAATTACCTATGCATTATGGAGAATTTTGAAACAGCCACATCAATTAGTAAATTAATGACAACAGTTCAGTGGCATTGACATGGACGGGGGAGGGAGATGAACCTCACAGACCACAAAATAATCACACAAAACACATTCACACATATGTGAGTGTGTGTGTGTGTATATAGAGAGAAAAGGAGATGGAGCATCTTGGTAGTATTGGTTAAAATTATCCAAGTCTTGCTTCTCAATCATGTATCCATAGAGTGGACGTTGTATTCCAGAGTAGTTTAGATGTCGATCAAATTTCTCCCAAGCGTTTCTGTCTCTAGAGTTATCTCAGAAACTCGTGCTTAGGCGTTCAACTTCTACATACCCCAAAGTAGAGGCCTGAAAAATCAACACACTTAAGTCATGGTGTCCCTGAGGTCCATATGAATTCCTTGCACTTACTGCATTATATTCGCTAAAGAAATCAAGAAGCTCTTGATTTTCCATCCCTTTCCACTGAAAATGCAGTTTAAAACAGAGAGATTTAGTGTATCACAAATACCAAAAAATAGAAACAAAATACTAGAATGTCATACTTTATCATTTTCATCTTTTTCATGGTTTGTATTCCTTATCACCACCATAGATGGCCACACTATCTGTTTGTCAGGTGAATGATTTCCGTCTGAGCCGCTTGAGCTCATATTGAAGGATATGTTTAGTTTTTTATTTAAGAAGAAGAAGGAAGCAGAGCAAGTTAATAATGAAGAAATACCATATTTATGTGCATATTTATGTTTTGCAGCGATATCATATATGTAGCAGAGGCACAATATGTCTAGTAACGATATTACATGTGTATTAATGATACGTGATGTATTATTTGTAGCTTTGCAGAGGAGTCAAGAAGTCCAACGGTCACTTAAATTATATATTTATATTTATGTACATATTTATGTTTTGCAGTGATACCATATGTACAACAGTGATATTATGTGTAGTAACGATACTACATGTGGATCTATGATACGTAATGTATTGTAGTGATATTGTACGTGTGTAGAATTTAGGCTTGATATAACATATATATTTTTTAATTATGGGTTTTCATATTCTAGAGATGGATAATAAGAATAACACATTCACGGAAGAAAAGTAGAACAAATATTTTGACCAAATATCATGATGATAGGATTGAAAAGAACAATCATTCAAAATATTACAAATATTTACCGACAACAACAATTGAAAATGTCAACTCAGCCAAAATGAAAAATTGGTAAGAAAGAACTAATGTTCCACCATTGGGCTTTTACCCAATTTCATTATTCTTTTCTCTTTCTGATGTTGTCTCTTTACGATATATAGCATGTGCACGTGCCTTGTGCTTTCTCCTTCTAATTTCAATTAGGGGTCGTCTGATAGGCAAGATTAACATGTTATCATGCCCGAATCGTGGGTCAAAACTGGAGTTTTGTAGATATGTTGAGAAAATCGTGAAGGCCCACGATTTGAGAGAGACCCGCGTCATAACAATGTTCCACTCCGGCCGAGTAATCGCGTCAAATTAGGTAAGATTTGAAGTCATGTTGGAATAGTAACACGGGTTTTTTGTGAAATACCAAAAAAGCCCCTTGCATGTATAAGCTTGTACGGGCTATAATCGTCCCTTTTTTCTCTCGAAGACGACAACCAAGAGACATTTCGACACCCATTTGGTTTGACATTCTTGTCGTCACTAGTTTGTATATGCAGATCGAACAACAAATCGAAACCACCGTATTTGAAACTGGTATTCTCTACGTTTATTCATCAGTTTATGATATCCGTAGGTTTGTTCGACAACAATACTTCTCGAGTTTGGGTATTTTACTGGTTTATGTAATTGATATGCATCGTTTTTTGTTATGATTTTGGGTAGTTGTTTAACTCGTATTCTCATTCTGCATTTTGTAGCTTGGATTCTTATGGACCACCGTCGTTTTCAGTGGGTAGAACAAGAGTTTCGCAACATTCAACAAAATCCAGGTAATCCTCATTTTCTTTCACGAAATCATATGTTTTTCAGCCAAATGCATGTCTGTATCTGTTTATCTCCTTGAACCTAATTATGATGGGATGACAGTACGCGTTTTTTGGCCCACGGTTATAGTACTTGATGTTACATAAAATAGGGTTTCACGCATGCATTGATGAATATGTGTTCTTGATGGTTGTATGAGTTTTGTCTATGATAACCGGTTCCTTACTATATATTTTTGGTATTGGGATTCTTTCTATCTTTCTTTTGAATAGGTTTTTGGTATTTTTTTTCTTCTGGTTGGATTTTATTGGTTGATGTTTGAGTGTTTATTGAGTAAGTTGGTATGCTTTTCTATGTGGTCTATGTGGGTTTGTGTTAGAAACAAAATGATGTTTATACGTTATTGATGATTGATTGTTCATTGAAACTCTGTTTTTTCTCTAATTATCTCATGTACTCACAGAATTTATGGAACCCCCTCACCGCAGGAGAGAATTACTAGTAATTTAATAATACAACATCATTTACTCTTTCATGAATAGTAATAAAGATGTGTAAACTTGACTTCTAACTTTTTTGTATGTTTGGTTGATAAGATATGGCGTATGTTTGATTGATAGGATGTGCTAGGGTAAAATTAATATAAAAATAGTGAAAAAGCAAGTGATGGTGAAATTATTATATTGTGTAAAAAATAATGAAATACTTGATTCAAGTATTTCAATAATTAAGAATGGTGATATGATATTCACACTGTTAGTGTATTTGTCGCACAATAGTTAAATAAAGTATACAATAAATGGTTGGTGGTGGAGGATTAGGAGAATGATTGAGGATAAATGATTATATCGAAGGTGAAATAGTTAGGGGTGTTTGCAAAAAAAAAAATGTTATGGGGAAGTGATTTTATTTAGTGAATGTGAGGAACAAAAATTGTTTAACAGTGAAAGTGAGAGAAAAAAATCACATATGGTCTTGTAACTTTTTCCGTGCCCACAATTGGTCATATAAGTTCTTACTTTATCAATTTTGGTCTTTTTGATGTCAATTTTAGTCCTTCTAGCCGGAGAACAGAAAATTGATCGGAAAATTGACCCAACCTTTTATTTTGATCATATTGGCGGTCGCTAACACTTTCATTTGAACTGTCTCTATCAAGGAATAAAAACCTCAATCAGTTTTATGTTTTCATTACACATCCCACGTGAATCGCGAATTCAAAATCACGAATTTCATTCATTCTCGTGTCTAATTCTGAGTAATTTATGTTGAGGCAAAGGTCGAGTCCTATAATATTCTCTTCCTCTCGCGGGACCCGTCATTTCAATATCTTTCTAGTGTCATTTTATTTGCTATAACATATTTTCGGCCATTTTCCTGTCAAAATTCAAAAAAAATCGGGAAAAAGAATTAAAATTGATACTAAAAGGACCAAAATTGATCAAGTAAAAACTTATATAACTATGACCATTTTGTGATTTTTTTTTTCTCGTGAAAATGATGACTGTTTGGAAAATTTGTATGAAGTGGATGTTTTATTTGGTGAAAGATTTAAATAGAGTAAATTACTAGTGGGAAATCATAATCAGTTGAAAATACCCAAAAAGGCTTCAACACACAATGCTAAGCAATTATAATCAATCAAAAACAGCCCTTAATCAAAATAGGATAATAATTACATTATTAGGAGTGTAAGGTACTAGATTGATCATCTTTTGTTCATGTTAACCATCATACTTACTCTTAACTCGTTCTAAATTGAAATTGAATAATGATGATAGTGATGATAACGAATATTTTTATAATTGTATTGTTTGATTGATGATGTGAAAGAAATTTCTACTAAGTATGCTAATTCCTTCAAGAACTCCTACCCAAATTGCAAGCCATGCACAAACGGCGTACTAGCGTATTCGATATAACTCATCCTCGTTTGATAAATTAGTCTGTTATGGTCTTTAAAAATGCTTGATTCAAAAAAAAAAATTATATGAATATTAAACCTGAGTCAATTCAAAATAAATTAATTTTTATTGAACATTTTGGACCAAAATCTATCATTTGATTTACCTCTATAATTTTATTTTATTTTTTTGGAAAAAAGCATTATTTTGGTTTATTATGTAACACTACAAGAAAATGAAGTTGCCTACGAAAATTTTCAAATGGCTACGAAATTTTCTTACAAAAATAATTTGGTCCTTAAAAAGTGAGGATTGCCCACACGATTTGCCTACCAATTTTTAGAATAATTTTTGAAAAAAAATACCTACACAAATAATTCTCTAGGCAAAAAAATTATCTACAAGGAATCTACCTACACATTTATAATTTTTGAAAGCAAACTTACCTACACAGATAATTTTCTATTTGTTCATATATTCTGAAAAATTGGCCATGATTGCTATTTGTTTTCTTCATCTAGAAACTTATCCAATATTCATGGAGTGTTTTCTTCATCTAGAAACATAATCGATATTCTTGAGTTATCTTGAAATTATCCAATTATCATAAGTGCTTTCTTCATCTAGAAACTTATTCATGAGTTGCCTTTGCCTCGGCTCGCAGTCAATGATATATAGGGGCATTAAGCCACTAGGGTTAGACATCTGAAATGTAAATATTTTAATATTTTAACTTATACTGGTAGTATATTCATAATTATCAATACTTATAGAATAATATTTCACAAATTCTCATGTGAAACTTGTTCATAGCATAAAATTCATACCATTACGCTTATAAATTAATACTACTATTTTATAAATTAATATTTATAATATTTAATATTATAATTTCAATTTATAAGTGTAATGGTACCAGTTGACGAGTGTAATATTAGTTTGTATATGTAGTCGTATAAATTTGATAATATGAACAAGTTTTACCGGAGACATACTCCTATAATATTTGAAAAAAATATAAAAGCAATAGATAAGAAACTTCTAAAATTTCCATTATTTTATCTAAAAGTTTGTAGTATTGAAACGAACTTATTAAGAATCAAATATTTTTATTAATACTAGAATTTTGCCCCGTGCAACGCACGGTCTATTATAGGTTTATTTTTAGATCTTTAATTGACTCAAATTGTGGTATTATATGTTTGTTTATGGATCTTTAATTGACACAAATACTTGAGGGTGACTATTCTGGAATCTAAAACCCCATCACAGTAATTGACTAAAATCAAATCAAACATGAATTAAAGATTACATTTGCATTCTCTGAACTTTAAATTTCAAAAAAATCACGTTGGTGTTTTTATAGTTTTCTTGCATTTGTAGCTTCTGAAATAAATCAGTTTTAACTACTGAAAATTCATATCTATGTCCCATTAGTAGTAGTAGAACTCAAGGGGTGCCATAAATAGTTTTATTCACTAAATGAGGAAAGAAAAGGAACCATGATACATATCTAGAATAATCATGAGGAAGAACCAAGATTATAAAGCTAGCAAGATTGCATGTGATTCCTAAACTTTATGAAACAAATTAAATTCTGTATCCACTTTTTCTTATTTTCGCAAGGATGAATCAGTTATTTTCTTTAGATCATAATTTAGAATAGATCTCAATACCAATCGAACTAAAGAGTATCTTGATTCTCACCAACCTTGAGCTTGAAATAAAAAAACATTCCATAGCATGAATATATCATACCAGTAAATTAATATTCCATATAGGTCTGGGATGAAAAAAATTAATAGTCTATTACTGGATAAGAAATGTTTTAATAAACTGAATAAAAGATCATGTCTTGAAGACACACGTATATCGGGTAAATTGCAGAAGTAAATATGAATTTGCCCACATGAAAATGATCCTTTTTTTTAATAAAAATGGTCTCATAAAATTTTACAAGCAAAAAACAAAGGAATTTTTTAGACCTATGTGCTATTCTATAATTTAAAAAAAAAATAGTAAATTAAAACTAGTCTGAAAAATTAGAGAGAAAGTTCTCACCCCCAACTTAAGAGATTAATGTCATAGTCCCTCTTCAGTCCATACTCCAATAATTGTTCTCTCCCTTTTCACATAGAATAGATATATAGAAAACTATCTAAATTGGGAGCAATGTCATTTGCATCAATAGTTCAATGCATATGCGTCCAAGGGTTTTGATGAGAACCGCATGCTGGCAAGCGATTGATTGGTTTTTGACAAAATTGCCAAAGAAAAGTTAATTTTATTCATTGATTGATTCAGAAAAAATGTTCGCCACATATTTAAAGGAAAAAATGGACCAAAAGTCTACCCTAAAGGACCAAATCAAACTAAATCTAGAAGATATCCTAAAATAAAAGAAAATAACCGAAAAAAAAAAAAAAAAAAAAAACTTGAGATTCTTGTCAATCTTGTGTAATCTTGCGGATCTTGCTAAAATATGGAACACTATCTTTGATAAATATAGGACAATTTCGCAAGTAACAATTATGGGACAATTTCACGAATAATCTTGCACTTATTCTTGGACCCAAAACCCTTGTTCGCATCAGGCTTCCTCAACATGATCCCTCACCTTAATAACCAATGTTTCCAAATAGAATCAACACTTCATGAGTATAACTTTGTACTTTGAAAGCACTGTTCAAAAAGTGTTTTTTTTTTTCAATAACAACTAAGACAACTATTTAACCAAAGAGAGTTGAAAATTAAAACCCAACTCCCCAAGGAGATTCCTAACCCTCCAGAATTGTTTGTATATATAACAACTTAATACTTAAAAACAAACTTGAATGATAGATTAAAAAACTTTATACCATTAAATGCACTAATTGTGAGGTTCTTTTAAAATTATACATGTTCGGTGTATTTTGATGTATGGTGTAGCGTTGATGGTTGTTTATTATGTTTTTCTTCATGCTTCTTTGCAAGAATTATTTTCTATGCAACTCTGGATAATGACAATTGTTGTGCTTATCTGAGTATCAAACATTGATTACTATGGGCTATGGCTCTTCGCAATATGAAGATTGCTCAATCATTGCCAAAAGATTGTGGAAAATTAGAGCAACAGATACACATTATGTACTGTCTGCTTAGATGGGAAAGAGAAAGATGAAACTCGTATCAAATTTGATAATAAAATTACTAATTAGATCTTAAGGTGAAAATTTAATTATTCAAACAAAATATCAGGAAAATTAAAAAATGAATTAAGCCTATCATGAGTATGAAGATCATAATATTGCAAGACTTCCTAATTCAGAAAAAGAAGAGGAAAAAATTGTCAAGACTTTCATTATTTAAGCCTGTTTTGCAATTTCCAGATGATGGCGTCATAACTGAATTAAGTTAATTGAGTGAGCAAATAAGCACTCAAACCAGTGCAACTTAATTAACAATTAAATGGCAGCAACAAACACACACACATACAAAGCCAAGAATTCCTATACAAATTGAAAAGCACTCAATAGAACAACACAAACCAACAAAATGTACTCCTCCTAACAGTAATGAATATAGCAATGCCCCAAACTCATTATTATTAAGTTCCCTTCAGCATCCCACACACAACCTCACACACACACACAAAAAAAAAAAAAAAATCTTACTTCAACTTAAGCAGTTTCAATGTGTCACCTCGCAAGGGGAAGGAACCGTTGTAGCATTGCATCAATAATTAGCTTTGCAACACTCCTTACCTTCATTTGATTTCAAGTTTTCCCACCCAAATGCATACTACTTCCCAACTTCAAAATTTCAGCTCAACTCTGAAATTGTTTTTCTTCCACTGTGATCCCAATTGAATTCTTATAGGCAATAATCGACCAAAGAACA
This sequence comes from Stenogyne calaminthoides, assembly GCA_037126765.1. Classification (NCBI taxonomy): domain Eukaryota; kingdom Viridiplantae; phylum Streptophyta; class Magnoliopsida; order Lamiales; family Lamiaceae; genus Stenogyne; species Stenogyne calaminthoides. Next base: position 24,681,210 of record JBBCBC010000024.1, read on the forward strand.
TATAAATAAATTTGCTCCAGAATTAAATACATATTTTTAAACTTGGAGAATTTAAAACGAATTCATAATAATTTGCAGATAATATTAGACCCCATAATTTGGGCCTCAGACATATCTAATACCTGCATGTACTCAAGGGTAAGATTCTCCGCCCTTCGTGATCCATCCTCAGTTAAGCTTTGTCCTTTTTTTCCCGATATGGAACACTTGTGAGAAATGTGATAAATAATTCCTTCCATTCATTTGGGAGCTAACTACATGTAATATTGAAATTACTAAGATCATGTCATTGTGAATTATTTCAAGTTTGATTTTCATACAAATTGGTAAATTTTGTTCAGTCTTTCAAATTTCTCTATTTATAAACTATGGTACAAAATAGCATTTACACTATCTTGCTCTTTCTATTATGAGAAATTTAGTCCATTAATCGTAAACATGAATTATCGAGGATATAACGTTTCAAGAATCGCATAAACCACAAATCGTAGCAAGTTGTAGAGAAATAAAGTGATATACACTGAAGTCGTAGTTTGGATTCAGCACAAATGTGTCTTCAAACTCTCCATATAACTCCCCAAGTCCAAAGTTGTAAAGATTTTTTTTTTAAATTCCAATAATTTTCATAGTAATTCAAAGTATAATACAAAATAAGCATAACATTTTTCAACATAAAGCTTCAAAGAGATTAATGGGATAATGAATTGTCCAGAAGACTTTAATCTTATAAAACTTACACCCAACTTTTTGTCTACCTTGCTCAATAGAGCCATCAGTTGTTAGTGTAACATTTATGTCATTTGAATCTATATAGGCTTGCAAATTTCGTTCCACATCAACCGACTCCGGTGCATAAACGCATTAATTGTTGTCATCTTGCATGAAAAAGTGGATGGAGTAAGATAAATGTCTAATAAACTGTAGTGAAAAACTTCGTTGTAGACAATGCATGTAAAAATGTGTAATAATTTATTAAGTATAAATTGTGGCATAAATCTTTAATTAAATTGGGAAAAGCCACCTAATAATAATGGTAAACCTATAGCTAAAAAGCTAATTGATAAGTTAACGGAGAAAAAGAAAAAGAGTATTGATGCCTATAAATCACAATTATTGAAGCTTAATATTCAAATATGTAAAAATATATTCATTGAACTATATTTTATAATGCTTTTTAAAAATTGAGCTCCTTTTTGATTGTTTTCTTAGTTAATTTAGTGAATTTTGAATCCACTAAAATCTTATCCTCCCCAAACATATCAAGGCCTAATGACAATAATATAGTATTGTTCTACATGATATCATATTTACAGCAGTAATAAGATGGATGCAAAATGTTGCAATTCGAAAGAACCTTTGTGCCAATGTATAAACATAATAAAATAACTTCGACCCACCTTCCTAGGCTGATGCAATAGTTTTATTCTTCTGACCTCTCGTACCTCTTCAATTAGTTCCTCCAATTGCTATCCTCAAAAGATCTCCGATCAAATTTACTTTCATATACGATACAAAAGACACAGAATTCATTTACTAGTACTACAATATTCAAATTCCATTCATGCTAAACAAAATAAGCACATTTAACTATAAATGAATTGCCAAGCAAACTCATTATTGCACATTCTTCATTGATTATTTTCTTAATTATATTCTTGCAAAATAGTTACCTTAGATGATCCTTGATTTGACTCCACTAATTCCATAATTCGTGCTAATGTCTCTTGAGAATATTGATTCCAGACGTCGTTCCTCCCAATGGCGGATCTTCTTGAGGGCTGGGCCGGGCTGTAGCCCGCCCTGATTTTTGGGGAAACACAAATCACCTTGGGGGAAAAAAAAAAGATTTCGCAACATAGCTCAACAAGAGTTGAACCTACAACCTTTCAACAAATGTTAGCAACCCTTTGCCACTAACCTACTTCAGTCTTTGTTCATAGTTTGCAAAGTATAAGTATAATACTGGTAAATTAAAATTAAAATTAAATTAAAGTCCTAAATTAAACCCAAGAATTCGTGATCTCTGTATTTATTACAAGTTTTCAGCCCCCTATATATTTATTCAGACTTCAGATTTATTTTAAGCTTTTCAATAAACAATTTGATCCTGGATCCGCCATTGGTTCCTCCAGAAAGAGTCGTCAAAGCACAAGGCATAAGAAATTGAGTATGTTATCTCAATCATGAACAATAACAAAATTACCGATTACAAAGCTGCTTCAGCGCGGTGGAATCGTAGACTTTAAAAGTAGAAAACGTTTTAATAGAAGCAGACCACATAGAGGGTGAATCGTAGACGGCTTTCGAGACGGAGAACAGCAGTAGAGAAGGCCATGGCAGCCTGCGCAAAATAGGAGGAAAGACTCATATTCACACATGGCAGCACCTGGTTGAAAATAAGTTGCCGCACCTAGTTAAAAGCATCCTCTTATTATAATATAAGATTTTTCCTTTTATATAATGAGTTGGTATGCTGTAGGAAATTTGTTCACCGTGAAATTGATTTTTTTTACAGACATACACTTTAGTAATATAAGTCACACACTTTAGTAATATAAGTCACACACTTCAGTTATCACTTCGACACTCGTTGATATAATATAAGTCATACCCTTCACTTTTATGAGTAATACTCTTTATAGTAAAAAGTCACACTTTACAGTAAAAAGTCACACACTTTAGTAATATAAGTCACACTCCTTAACCAGTTTCACCGTAAAACTTATTCACACTATACTTTGTCATATATAATATATCACTCATTTGTTATTTTAATTTATTTCAATTATTTCTATTTAGTTATGTAGTAATATATATTTTAATTTATTCTCAGTTATTTCTATTTAGTTATGTAGTAATATATTTGAACAAATTTCGTGTGATGCGAGAATTAATCAGAGAAAAAGATGGGTCTCCTACAGTGTCGCAGATATTTGCAGTCTCGTATAGCGTCGCAGATATTTGCAACATTAAGATGTTGCCAGTTGTTGAGCATAAGGTTCAACTTTCAACTGTGTCCTTTGCGTCTATGAAAAATGACTTGAGTTGAGCGAAAAGAAGAAACACAATATACAAAAATTATAGTACAGTAATTTTTCGGTCATCTGACTTGAGCACCAAAGTGCCCGAGCCGGAGAATCCTCTAGTGTGCTTTTCAGATACCTTCTGGTGCTGAAGAAGAGCTTTGGCGAGGTGATATTCTAGCTATTCCACTCTATGATTGTCTCTCCCTTATGTATCTCTCATAAATAATATAGTACAGTAATTTTTATATCTTTATATATCCATTTTTTTTAAGATTCATATTGCAAGTATATGCATTCTCTCTCCCTTACGCATGTATCTCTCATAAATAATATTCCCTCCGTCTCAAAGTTATTACCCTTTACTTCTAATACAAATTTTAATGTGAAAGTTATTTATTAGTATTTAAAGTGATAAAGTGAATTTTGATTGTAATCTTTTTTATTTTATTACTCACTCCATCTCAAATATATAGACTTGTTTGACTTTTCACACAGATTAAAAAATTGTATTGGGAAAATAAATTAAACAAACAAAATTTATATTATATCCCTATTTATTGATTGTTATAGTTTTCAACATAATTAATGCATAATGTTATATTAGTAAATTAACTAGAAAAAGTTATTTTATGTAAAAACTGTTGGGGAATGAGTTGCACAGATCTATTCGGGGTGAATATTTAAATATAAATTTAATTCATTAATTATTACTAGCATGAATTAATCCTATATTAATTCAAATAATAATTGCAACAACATATCATGCATATAAAAAGCCACGTAAAACCTACGCATGCGAAATCTCATCGGTTTACGGAACGCATTCTCGATGGCAAGGGCTTTGGTCGACGGACTAACCAAAAGGACTTCCCAAGTATTCCTTAGCCCTTGCTCGACAATCCGTGGAAGGATACTTTGAACAATTAACAAAAAGGAAAAATAAACTTTGTTGCACCACTTATGTGAATTTGCTAATATTTCCAAAGACATGGAATTGTCTTTTAATGAACTAATCATCCCCTATTTATAAGAGGGAGGGTGGACGAAAACTTTGTAATATTCCAATGGGATAAGACTTTTCTTGGTTACCAAGAAATCTTGAATATATCTCATATATTCTCTTTCCCATAATTAAAATATTCCACAAAATTCCACCTCCTCTATTTTATGGAATTTTCAAAAATATAGTGTGCAAGAATCCAAGATTTGGATCTTCTTGAATTTATGAGATATTCTTGTATTTCAAAAAATACATATCTTCCATAATATCTTTTCAAGAAAATCAAGAAAATCTTTTCTTGCCCTCTATTTTCCAAAATTTCAAAAATCTCACTATGAATAACCAAGTGGGAGATTTCTTGAATTTAATGAGATAATCTTGTATTCCAAGAATACATATCTTCATTCCATAAAAAAATTCAAAGAAAATCTTTCTCCATCTTTTATCCATAATTTTTGAAAATTAAGAGGAAATATAAGCAAATAATATTTATTTTATTTTAATCACATTTTCGCTTATTGACTATATGTTGGGCTACTCAGGGGGCCTTTAGGAGAATTAAGATTGACCTTCTAATTGATCTTGAATATCTAATATTTAGCCACAATATAATTCAAGCCCATAAATATTAATTAATCCCACTACATAATTAATATTGCACTATCCATCTTAACCCATATTACACAATATGGCTCCTGCTCATTATTTTTCCGTGTTTAAGATTATTTGGCCCATTAATTAATTCAAGTCACTGAAATAGCTTTCCGTTAATTAATATCTTTTGTCCTTGGTCGAGGAACGGTTCAACATTATTATCCATACCGGAAACTAATTCCACTTGCAAGATTTGGTATGATAAAACTTATGAACCTCCCAAGGGGGGCAAATCAAGCAAGCGCATTTTGCACACGATTCTTCAGATTAAATCTTAGCAATCACATGTGACCAATAATATTGTCCAAGATAAAAGTATTGAATCTCTCTCCGATTCGCTACCCATGATAAGTTAAAGCAATAGTTACCAATCCCACGCGATCCTATTTAAGGGATTCAAGGTTAAGAAATAACGAACCAAGAGGTCTAATTCTTCCTTGTTCGCCTCAAGATTTTATCCTCTTGTAGGTCCTATTCAAATAAGATCAATCATGCACTAGTGTAATCTCTTGGTCAAGACAAACCAATCTGAGCCTTACACCTCAACCTTTCGCGATGGTTGTTCATTTCCATCTAGGTCGTGAATGGCGTGCATTTATAGTTACAAGGACTCAATTTAATCTTCGTGATCGAGTATCACTAAATTAACTACAAATGTAACACGCATTTAATTATTGAACAGCTTATGCAAAAAATATATATAACATTCAATCATATTTAAAGCATCGCTGATAAACAATTTATTTCAAGAATAAGTCTCGAAATTCGGTTTTAGATACAAAGTAAAAACATACTTTTCAAAGATAATCCCAACAATCTCCCACTTATACTCAAAGTCCGCTTTTTAAGTATACTACAACACGCTCGAGTCGTCTGTGACATCTAATGTCACCTACACGAACCTAATAATGTCTCCCACTTATACTCAAAGCAAAAAAAACGTCTTCTTGACCCATTCCACTCACATGTCTCGAATGTATTCAGAGGCGACGCTTTGAATGGATCTCGCTAGTCATTCCCTCCGGACGCTATCTTTACCACATTTATATCTCCTCTCTTAACGCATTTCTCGTATAAGATGTCTTTCCTTTAATGTGTTTAGAATGACTTCAGGGACTCTTGGTTCTCTTGAATTTGCAATCGCCTCTTAGCAGATATTACTAGACAAATTGTAACACCATCCAAGTCCACTAAGAAGGTTCAGAGCTCAATCGGTTCATTCACCGCTTCACAAGCAATTACTTACCCGACTTCCATGGTTGAGTCATTGATGCATTTCTGCTTCACACTCCCATTTGATGGCTACACTTCCCAAATTGAAACACACTAACCGAGGTAGATAATTTTCGAATCTATATCCGATTGGAAAACCGAGTCCGCGGTAATAATGGGGGATTGGAGTATTCGATCGATAAATCAACATTCTATCCCGAAGTTCTTTTTCGACACTTCGTAATGTTTTAACTGTCATCCATTAACTTTCCCCGGGTTACTCGATATCTTGCTACCATGCCTATGGCAAAGCATATATCCCGGTCTCTCCGCACAAAGATTGCATACATAAGGTTTCCTACAGTTACAAGGAATGCCTTTCATGTCATCTATCTCCTTTTGCGCCTTAGGGGACATTTTCTTGATAGATGGATTCCAAGTCCGAAAGGTACGAATCCTTTCTTGAATCTTGCATTTGAATTGTTTCAAGACAAAGTCTATGTATGAAACTTACTAACCCGATCATCCTTTTTCTTGCGATCTCGAAAGTGATCTTGATCCCAAGGATGTGTCCGGGTTTTCCCTAAGTCTTTCATATCAAACTATTTTGAAAGCCATGCCCTTACGCCCCGATAACACCTTCACATCGCTCCCGATGATCACAATGTTATCTACGATAGTACTAAGAATACCAATGCAGCCCGACACGCTTCTTATACACACAACTTTAAAACTCGCTTTTGATCAAACCCATAAGACTTCATAACATGATCAAAACATTGGTTCCAAGCTCGATGCCTGTTTGAGTCCGTAAAATGGACCTCTTGAGCTTAAACCGGGTGTTCTTGGCCCGCTTCAATGAAAACTAAGGGTTTGTTGCATATAGATCTCCTTATCAAGACTTCCGTTAAGGAAAGCCGCCTTGATATCCATTTGCCGATTTCAAAGTCGAAAATGTTTGAAAGAATCGATAAGAGAATACGGATGGACTTAAGATGGCTACTTCATAATCGATCCCTTTCTTTCTCGAGTATAACCTTTCGCCACTAGTCTTACTTTAAAGGTTTCAACCTTCCCGCCGCCCATTTTTTTCCTCTTATATACCCACTTGCATCTAATGGGTTTTACCCCATTAAGTGGTTCGACTAGCTCCCACACTTTATTATGAAACATAGAACCCATTTCGGCTTCATTGTTGTTTGCCAAGAACCTCGTGATCCTTATCTTGGAGTGCCTTGTCATATGTCCATGGGTCCGATTCCGAATCAAATCCGAGGACTCTCCTATTCCCATGAATCTCTCGGTCATAACAACCCTCCCACTATGACTAGGCTCTTTGTGAAAATGTATCGCTTTGGTATATCATCTAAGATAGAGTTATCGAGGTTTGCCCTCTAAGCTCATTTTAAAGGTAATCTCACTTTTTTCTTTGGTTCATATAGTTTACTTCCAAAATCTAAAGTGGGTGCGGATGTCCACCTTTTTGATCTTCTAACTATAGAATCATTCACCCTTTTTGTTCCTCGGGTATCCTACAAAAACGCCTTAATTCGACGAGGATCCATTTACGGTTTCCTTGTCCAACACGTAGGTCGGACACCCCAAAAGTTCTCATGTGTCTCATATCGACTTGCCGTCCACAATTCTTTGGGGTTCTGGGAACCGATTTGGATAGCACCAAGTTCGTAATGTAAGTCACAAGGCATGACCCCGTAATCGACTTTGAAGATCCGTGATAACTCATTATTGATCTAACCATTTCCAAAAGAGTTATGTTGCTTCGCCTCGCAAAACCCCGCTTTTGTTGAGGGGTTCCGGGGTGAGTCGATACAATCCTTCATCGATAAGTAGTTCAAAAACTCATCGGCCGAGGTATTCGCCTCCACGATCAGATCGTAGAGACTTGATACGTTTTTCCATATGATTCTCTGTTTGAGCCTTAAATTCTTAGAATTTCTCAAAGGTCTCAGATTCATGCTTCATAAGGAAAATGTACCTTGAGTAATCATCAATAAAATTACTCATAACCTCCTCTTGCTTTGGTTGACATTGAACTACGACATCCGTAAAACGATTTCTAACACTTCTTTGGCCCTATTCCCTTGGCTCCAAATGCCCTCTCTAATCATATTACTCTCCAAACATGATTCGCAGTTGGAATAGGTTCAACTTGGAGAACACCCTAGTGAACCGTGTCTCACCAACCTTTGATCCTCTTTTTGATTTATATGACCCTAATCTTAGATGTCAAAGAAGTGTCTCGTTCACGCCTGATGAACGTTTTCTTTTCTCGGAAACAGTTGATGTGTTATAGGATACATTTCGTGAGTGGTGTGCACAATTAATTGTATAGAGATCATTCAACAACGTTCCATGACAGATAAATTTATCAAAAAAATGGTAACAACTTTTATTAAAAAAGTAACCAAAATATCCATCATAAAAGTTTAGAAACCTAAAATGAATTCTTTCTAAAATATCCTAACGTAAAGAATATCTCAAAATTAAAGCATCGCCTTCAAAAGACAGATGCACTTTCCCATCGCTTCACCGCCACTCTCAAGAAGATCACCCAAAGGTGATGAGGACCTCACTCCCACTAAGTTGTTTATCCGCTTGAACCCCTCGAATGTGAAACAAACATGATTAGTGGATCCCGATCCACCACCCACGAATGGGAGGCATAAAGCCGCTAAACAAGTTTCAACAACAAGAGCTGAGAATTACCTTTCTTTCCATCCCTCTTGGGTCCGGAACAGTCAACTCCAATGTCCTTTTCTCACCGCAGCTGAAGCACTTGCGGGCTTGTTCACTCCACCACCCTTCTTCACCTTATCTTTGCCATTGGCAACACTTGAGTTCACTTGCTTATTTTGTTCCTTTTCTTGTTCTTACCACCCCTTGGTCTAGAAGAAAAGAAGGTAAGGTCCGTTAGGCTTGACTTTTTTCCTATCGATTTCTGAGACTAAAGCTTGCAAATGATCGCATCGAGAACTTCCGATTATTCATCCGGTAGTTCAACCTTGAATTGTTCAAAGCTTTTCGGCAGAATGGAGCACGATATCGATTTGGGTCTCGATATCGTTCGTTCCAAGTACCTCAAGTTTATTAAGGTGAGCCATCATCCGGAGAACGTGCTTTCTAAACGCGTTCCCTCCACCATTTTCATAGAGAGCAAGTCCTCATGGTGATCACGAGCCATTAACGGTTACGATGTTGAAACATCGCTTTAAGACTAGTCATGATTTCCGCAATCGTTCAACGCTCGGTGTTGGTGTTGCAACACATCCGACATAGAAGCCAAGATGGTACACTTAGCCATTTCGTTAGACCGCTCCCTCAAAAGATACTCTTTTTCTTAACCGTTTTAGTGGACTCATCGATGGTTTATCCGGTTTAGGTGTGGTCGAACCCGTTATGGCTTTGTGCGATGAGGACAATAAAGTGAGTTTTCGATTCCAATCAACAAAATTTTTCTCCAAAGAGCAAATTGTCTTTTCAAAGATATTGAATAAAGGATTAAAAGGTTGCGGACATGATGAACTCGAATAAACAATAATATGCATAAGCACAAATATATCACAAGGTTTGATCACATGCATCATATTAAAATCTCAAAAAAAATATGAACATGCATCGCCCAACATCTCAAAAAAGTTTAAATAAGCCACGGGGTGGGTCATTATTTAAACACATTCAAGTGTTACAAACAAGAACGATTATAAACCTTTAATATCCAGACAATAGTTGGCTCCCCCTTTTCGACCAATATAAAATTGACAGGGACTTGGGAAGTATATGCATATCAATTTTATACCTAAGTAATAACCATGATTAAATACAGATTATTATTTCGCTTTGATCGAGCCTCGTGGGGAGGGTCATCGTCGCCACTAGTAATAACCCACAATCATCCGCTTGGAATTCATTCATGTGAAGCCTATCTTTTGACCGTCTCCGTAGAATTTCTCCAAAAGAATTCACAAATAAATAAATCATGGAGGTCAAAACTAATTCAATTTTATTATCCCAAATAAAATTGTCAATTAATTACTTAAAACATACTTAGTAATTTTGAAGTTGAGATTTTTCAATTTGGCAACCCTCATGCAAACACATTTAAACAAATTAAATAAAGCATAAGATAAAGACAAATAAAATCAAGCAAAATTAATAAACATATTGGGCACAAATTATCCAATTGCCATGGTTTGATTTTTTTTGCTTGATCTTGAAGAAACACGCCTCTCAATTTCTCCCACTGCTCGTCTCGAAAAAATACTGCCTCGAATCGCCACGCCAGAGATGCACGCCAAGATCCGGCCTATTGCAGATGTTCCTCAAGAACGCCGACGGGTTTGCTTCGCCAGCTGTTCTCGTATAAGCGTTGCCGACAAAGGCCGCAGAGATCTCGGCAGGCGACGCCACGCGCCGCCTTCACCTCCCTAAGAACCCCGTTGCCTCCGGCTTCACTCTCAGCTTGCAGACGCGCCGCAGACGCCATCAAAGCTTTCGCCCCTGGCTGGGGTCGAGCTGACCGCCCGTCTTGTGTGCGTCGGCCGCCTCCCTGCGCCTGCATGCCGGTAGCAATACATATGACTGCCTACGCTGTTTCGATTTCGAGCTTCGCTCTTCGTTCCGTCGATCCGTTACAATTTATTTACAAAAATAAATAAACCTAGATCTAGACTAGTCTATTACATTGATCAAATCAAACAAATCCTAGTCTACTCGTGGATTTTCTCATATAAAACAAATCCGAACTAATCGAATTAAAAAACCACATAACTTTATATGCATGCAAAATAAAACATTAAAAACCATGACAATTGGATACCGCAAAAACAGATCTAACAAGTTCTACTATCCCAATTTCAAATTTAATGTCCACAATTAAATTACAATTTAAAAAATTCATCTCGAAAATGTGGCTCGATACCACTTGTTGGGGAAACGAGTTGCACAGATCTATTCGGGTGAATATTTAAATACAAATTTAATTCATTAATTATTACTAGCATGAATTAATCCTATATTAATTCAAATAATAATTGCAACAACATATCATGCATATAAAAAGCCACATAAAACCTACGACGCGAATCTACGGGTTTACGTGAACGCATTCTCTCGGGATGGCAAAGGCTTTGGTCTGACGGACTAACCAAAAGGACTTCCCAAGTATTCCCTTAGCCCTTGCTCGACAATCCGGTGGAAGGATACTCATGAACAATTAACAAAAGGAAAAAATAAACTTTGTTGCACCACTTTATGTGGATTTGCTAATATTTCCAAAGACATGGAATTGTACTTTGGAATGAACTAATCATCCCCTATTTATAAGAGGAGGGTGGGTGACTAAAACTTTGTAATATTCCAATGTGGGATAAGACTTTTCTTAGTTACCAAGAAATCTTGAATATATCCCATATATTCTATTTCCCATAATTAAAATATTCCACAAAATTCCACCTCCTCTATGTTATGGAATTTTCGAAAAATATAGTGTGCAAGAATCCAAGATTTGGATCTTCTTGAATTTATGAGATATTCTTGTATTTCAAGAAATACATATCTTCCATAATATCTTTTCAAGAAAATCAAGAAAATCTTTCTTGCCCTCTATTTTCCAAAATTTCAAAATCTCAATATGAATAAATCAAGTGGGAGATTTCTTGAATTTAATGAGATAATCTTGTATTCCAAGAATACATATCTTCATTCCATAACAAAATTCAAAGAAAATCTTTCTCCTCTTTTTATCCATAATTTTTAAAAATTAAGAGGAAATATAAGCAACAATATTTATTTTATTTTAATCACATTTTCGGTTATTGGACTATATGTTGGGCTACTCAGGGGGGCCTTTAGGAGAATTAAGATTGGACCTTCTAAATGGATCTTGAATATCTAATATTTAGCCACAATATAATTCAAGCCCATAAATATTAATTAATCTCACTACATAATTAATATTGCACTATCCATCTTAACCCATATTACAAATAATATGGCTCCCGTCATTATTTCCGTGTTTAAGATTATCTCGCCCATTAATTAATTCAAGCCATGTAAAATAGCTTTTCCGTTAATTAATATCTTTTGTCCTTGGTCGAGAAATCCGTTCAACATTATTATCCATACCTTTAACTAATTCCACTTGCAAGATTTTGTATGATAAAACTTATGAACCTCCCAAGAAATCAAGCAAAGCGTGATTTGCACACGATTCTTCAGATTAAATCTTAGCAATCACATGTGACCAATAATATTGCCCAAGATAAAAAGTATTGAATCTCTCTGATTCGCTACCCATGATAAGTCAAAGCAATAGTTATCAATCCCACGTGATCCTATTTAAGGGACGGAGGTTAAGAAATAATAACCCCCGAGGTCTAATTCTTCCTTGTTCGATTCTCAAGAATTTATCCTCCTCAGAGGTCCTATTCAACAAGATCACCATGCACTAGTGTAATCTCTTGGTCAAGACAAACCAATCCGAGCCTTACACCTCAACCTTTCGCGATGGTTGTTCATTTCCATCTAGGTGTCGTGAATGGCGTATTTATAGTTACAAGGGATAATTTAATCTTACGTGATCGGGTATCACTAAATTAACTACAAATGTAACACGCATTTAATTATTGAACAGCTTATGCAAAGAAATATATATAACATTCAATCATATTTAAAGCATCAGTGATAAACAATTTATTTCAGTAAATAAGTCTGGAAATTCAGTTTCGATTATACAAAGTAAAAGCATACTTTTCAGTATAATCCCAACAAAAACAAACATATATATTTGGGACATTCATAAAAGGAAAACAAGCATATATAATTGGGACGGAGAGAGTAATATTAAAATAGATGACTTTTATATAAAAATAAATCTATATATTTGGAACATCAATAAAAGGAAATTAAGCCTATATAATTTGGACAGATGGAGTATTAAAATAGATGAATTTTTGTGGGTAAAAGTAATGACATGAGATATAATATTGAGATGTTGAGAGAGGATAGTTGAAAATGGTATATTTACTTTATGACAAAACCTCATATGAGATGGTGTCATACATGGGACGAGGTATAACTTAGCACAAATCACACTCACTCCTCCTAAAGTGTTAAAGCGTTGATGCCCAACTTATGTCTCGTTTCATCGTGAAACCGTCTCATACAAGTGTGTCTCTTACTTTATTGTCTTTTATGGGAAGGGGTAAATAAGTTTGGAACGAAACTTTTGAGAAAAATGAGTAAATAACTTTTGGAACGGAGGGAGTATAGTAATTTTTATAACTTTATTGTCTTTTATGGGAAGGGGTAAATAAGTTTGGAACGAAACTTTTGAGAAAAATGAGTAAATAACTTTTGGAACGGAGGGAGTATAGTAATTTTTATATCTTTATATATCCATTTTTTGTGAAGATACATATTGCATTATATATCCATTTTTTTGAAGATTCATATATTGCAAGTATATGCATTCTCTCTCCCTCACGCATACATGTATCTCTCATAAATAATATAGTACAATAATTTTTATATCTTTATATATCCATTTTTTGCGAAGATTCATATTGCAAGTATATGCAGGTTTCTTAGAGATCAAAATTTGTAAAATGAATCGACAACAACCATATGATAGGACAGATTGGTTTCGGCCTCCATAAAAGGCCATAGCTTCTCATAATTAAACTTCTGGAATTTAATACACCAATATTAAAAATACATTGTTTTGAACCTTTGACTTTTGGAATTATTGTATTTTGCAGCAATTAAAAGATTTGAAAATGGAGAATCAAAGAGAATTCATGTCTTTTATAAGTTAGTAATGGGGAATTCATGTCTTTTATAAAGTACTGCTATAACATAGTGTTAAAGAATTTTTATCAGACTTAGATTTTTTTTTAACACAATTTGGATTCTGGTTTTAATTTATTTTTGCCGAATTTGTATTCGGTTTCTGTGACTCATCCGTTGTTATTATTTCTGAGGCGAATTCAAGGGGTCGGCTCACCAGGCTCAAGTCCACCCCAACTCTTCTTCAAGTTCTTTGTATTATATATATTATACTCCCTCCGTTTCAGAAGACTTAGCATACTTATTTTTTGTTCGTGTTTTTGCGTGCGAGTTGTTTATTAGTATTTGAAATAATAAAGTGACTTTTAAGGTGGTGTATGATAGTCTTACCCCTCCTCTGTCATACGCATTTCTTAAAATTACTTTATCATTTCAAAAATTAAGTAATAAAAAACTCTCTCGCTAAAACACGAGCGGAACAGTAACTGTGCAAAGTCTTCCGGGACGAAGGGAGTATGTAATTAATTAGATTGTTATGTTTTTAGTCCAGTCTATCTAAATTCAATTTATTTCTAACTCAATTAAATTATTTTTTTTTAATCGAAAATACTCAAAATCAACACACTAATTTAACAAAAATCTCAATCTCAATTTTTTTATGTATTAATTATGTACCGTCCGTCCACGTATTTAATTAATTAACTCACTCATAGATTAATTTTGCACCTGGTGTATACAAGACTTAACTTTATTAAAATTATATTGCCTAGCCCACCACTCCATCAATTTCTAGATCCGCTTATTATCGAATGGATTTCTTCTTAAATTCGTTTCCACTTGGGTTTCCTAAAAGCTCGTTGCTTATTGCTTCTCTCCATAGGAAAGAGGACCAATGAGTGAACAATTTTAAATGGGTTGAGTGTTTTTTCACTGGAATTGAACACATGAACATATGATCTGGGATGAGCCAGAGACTCTAATACCATGAAAAAATTATGTCTAATCTAAAAAGCTCAAGCATGTATAGAGGTGTGAAATTAATTTGTTTCCTTTTCAAATTTCGGCACAATCTTCTTAATTTCGTGGCTTCAATGTATGATTATCAAATTTAGATTGCAGATTTTAGATTAATATCTTCTTTGGGAAAAACTCTACGGTAATGGTGAGGTTGGGCTCTATTTTAAGACTCTATAAGACCTTTAAGAATATTTATTTTCGTATGAGATCTTTATAATTATTTACTTTCGCATGTTGATGCTAAATTCTCATATAATCGGGAAAAGATAAACAAAGAAAATCTCTCTTACGAGAAAGAAAAAGGAAAAATTATCTAGATATACACACTAACTAGGGGTGGGAATAGGTCAGACTATCTGACAGATCTACGGCCAGACCTATTAAAACCTAACTCGTCTCGACTCGTTTAAGAAATAGATCAGACTCAGATATTTTTAAAAGTCTATTTACTTAAATATGTCAGGTTTGAATTTTTTTTAGGCTAAATTTTTTTTAGGCCTTTTATAATAAATAGGTCAGACTCAGACATTTTTAAAAGATTATTTACTTAAATAGGCTAGGCTTGAGCTTTTTCGCAATTCTTTTAAACCCAACAAACCAGTCTATTTAACTATATATATATATAATTATATAATTATAAATAATATCTAACACTAATAACTAGTAGTAGCATAAGCCTAGCCTTTTCGCAGGTCTTTTAAACCCAACAGACCATTCTATTTAACTATATATATATATATATATATATATATATATATATATATATATATAATTATAAATAATATCTAACACTAATAAACTAATAGAAGTATAAGCGTAGCCTTTTCGCAGGTCTTTTAAACCCAACAGATCAGTCTAATGATCGCTGCGTAATTTTTTTCAATATTTTTTATGTTTAATTAAAAAATATAATAAATATACACCTACAAAAACTTAAACTATACTCAATATCCAATAAATACAAACCCAACAGATCAGTCGAATGATCGCTGCGTAATTTTTTTCAATATTTTTTATATTTAATTAAAAATTATAATAAATATACACCTACAAAAATTTAAACTATACTCAATATCCAATAAATACTAACATGCGCATGTCATTGGGAATGTAAATATATACTATGCATATATATATTTATACTTTAAATTTTGATTTTACTTAATTTGTCAGTAATGCCCACCCAAACGTGTGTATCTACAAATCCACCTTCCGCCTCACACCCAAATCCCCGATTTCCCCCAAAATCAAAACCGTATCACAAAATTGAAGAAACAGTAGACAAAATCCCAAAATTTCCCCAAAATCAAATCCGCCGCACAAAAAGAGAAGAAACAGTAGACAAAGTGAAACAAGAGCTGAAAACAGCTTCCTCGTCGCCGGAATCGGCTACAAGGGCTTCACCGTCCAGCAATTTCAGCAACTCAAGAACCCAGCTCCCTGAAACCACCAAAATCCTAGTCGCGAAAAACACCCTAGTACTCAAAGCAATTGAGAACACAAAATGGGAGGCTTTGACACCCTGTATGACGGGCATGAACGCGTGGCTGTTCGAAATCACGACGGTGTTGAAGCCGTACAGGGCGGAGAAGAAATTGGAAGAGAATGACTTCACGGGGTTGTTTTCGAAGGGAAATTTTATGGGTCGGAGGAATTTAAGGCGTTGGAGAATTTGCCGATGAGGGATTTAATTTATGCAAAGCTTTTGGGTTCTTTCAAGGGCTCTGCTTATGCTGTTGTGGGCACCATTCAGGCGACGACATAAGCCCTAAAAATCCTAATTAGGTAATTCTTGAGGCTTAGTCCGGCAGCCCCATCCCTAACACCAACTTATTTATTCTTTTGAATTGAGATATATAATCACGTAATTATAGTATTATCGAAATAATCAAAGCAATTTATATGAACAAAATCTAGATATAAAATAACTTTTATAAATAAAATATCACAGGATTAAATTCTATTATTTTATATCCATAAATAAATAGATTATGTCGGGTCCTAGAAATGCATATATTAAAATAAGGTATAGTAGGGCGAGAATATTACCTTAAATATCTATCAAAAAGATTTCCTAGATTTTCAAGAGAGGCGGTTAGTCACGAAGTATATCCAATCCAAAAGTTAAACTAGAATATTATTATAAATAGGCCTATTATCTCTTCCATATATATGTGATTATAAGTACAAATATGTCAATCTATATACTCTATATATGTTTTTCGATCTTTGTTCGGATATATAAAACGAATGTGGCTCTATAAATTTATAATTACTGGTACCACGTTTGTGCATATGCTTAACCAGATGGGTGGATAATTTAGGTCATGAACGATATCAGAAACGAAGAGGGAAAAGAAATTAAACTATTTGGAGCTTCAATCAGTGTTCAAAGCGACGACGTTGTTGATACCACCTTAAGAATGAACGACAATTCTGAAACTGTGCAACAACTCAAGAGAGGTACGATACAATTATTCGGAGTTTAAAACTAGAATATATATTATATATGAGACATACTTGTGCTAGACGGTCTCATAATGAGACGGGACATAATTTGGTCATCGATGCTTTTACATTTTGGAAGTGGTGGGTGTTGATTTGTGCTAAGTTGTACCCCGTCTCATACGAATTTTTGATATATATATATATATATATATATATATATATATATATATGTGTGTGTGTGAGTATCTTGTTTTCGGTTCGGATTGTTAAAACTTAGAGAAGCTATGTTTACTTTTGGAGTTTGGTAAACCTGGTTTTTTATTTTAAAATCGTAAATCGGTTTTGCTTCGGATTTTATAAGTTGATTTTTAAATTTACCTCTATCAGCCTATAAACGCTCTCACAATGAGGTTGAGATAATTTAGGCAAAAGTTTAAAAAGGAATGGGTGTAGATTTGTGGCTTAAACATAATTTAAGTTAAAGCTTGAAAAAGGATGAGTGTTGATTTGTGGCATGAGCATAATTTAGGCAAAGCTTGAAGACGGATGAGTCTTGATTTGTGGCGTGAGACTCTCACAATGAGATGGAGTATTATTTAGTCATACAACGCTTTAACACTTCGAAACTTTGGAAATGGTGGGTGTCGATTTTTGTGTGAGACTCTAACATAATTTAGGCATGACGCTTCAACACTTTGGAAGTGGTGAGTGTTGATTTTTTGCTACTTAGTACCCCTTTCTCATATATGAGCATAGTTGTTTTTAGTTTAGCAAAAAAAAAAAATTGTTTCTAGGGTTCATAATAGTGCACATACGTTTTTATCTATAAGTAGAAGTGTAAAATTAGAATTTTTACTAGTAAAATTAGAGATTTTACCTTCTAAGACTGAAAGAAAAATTACAGCTCTTCGCTTCTTTTTTTTTTTTCTTTTGTGTGTCATTTGTGTTCTTTTGAACTCCGATCTATCAGTTATTTAAATGCAAATATGTCTAATTTAAGTTTATATTAATTTTAGAAATTATGGACAAAAGGCTCGCACATCATTTAATCGTTACAATCTCACTATTTAAACTTTTTTGATTAATAATGGGAAAAATTATATTTTTTTAACTTGGTTTGCCAAAAAGTTTTGGGAATAAAATCAACTTATTTTATCTTTTTTGATTCTTTTTCTTTTGAATTTTTGGTGTAACACATTCCTCTTCATTCACTCAGAAAATACATGGACGGATGGTGAGCACATAAAGTTTTTAGAGGGATTGAAAAAAGTAGGCAGAGGCAATTGGAAAGAAATTTCTACCAAGTATGTTCCTACAAGAACTCCTTCCCAAATTGCAAGTCATGCCCAAAAGCATTTCAACCGAATAGACAATAAAATGAAACGACGACGTACTAGCGTATTCGATATAACTCACCCTCGTCCGGTAAGTTAGTCTTTTATGGTCTTTAGAGATGCTTGGTTCAAAATTCTCTTCAATCATTCCCTATATTCAAATTGAAATTTTGGACCAAAAATCTCTTATATTATATTATGTAGGTCTATCATTCAATTTACCTCTGTATACTTTTCGATTTTGTACAAAATATAAGTTTCTTTTATTATTTGCAGAATCTTGATTCTGACGAGGGAGATGAAATTCAAGTAATTATGTTCTCCTACTTATTTAACTTTTTTGTCATTGTATACATGTTAATAATTGATTTGTCTTATTTAACCTTTTTGCCCTTGTATACATGTTAATAATTGATTTGTAATTTGCAGGCTAGTGGTGTTGCTGGCGTACCAAAGAATGTGAGTGTTCCAGATTGCACCCTTAGTTTCACTTTTTATTTTTCATTATTTTCACATAGTTTTTATGAAAACTGACTCCTTTTTTGTCCTATAAAAATAGACATAAAACACATCATTTATTATACTTGAAGTTTTAAATTTTATCTATAAAATTCTAATTAAACGTACCTTTATTTATTGAATATAAAAAAGATAAGTGTTTGGATCCCTCCATGCACTTTGTGTTGTAAAATATTAGGGTAAATATTACTCCATTTGTTATTAATTAATTTTGATTAAGATATGGTTGCAAAATTCTTATTCAGCCCAGTTCACCAGCTAATGTGGCAAGGACTACTTCTGAAAAGCCCCCTCTTCCACAAGTCAATGAACCAAAATCCCCTCCTTCACAAGTCAATAAACCCGAAATACACCACCAGGTAAGTTAAACTTATTTTAATCATTATAAACTTAAATTTTTTATAAGCTATTGTAAAAGTTTATAAAAAGATTTAGTGGGCTTAGATTGTTAAAGTATTAATTTTGAGTAACAAAATTTATAAGTTCGTTCATAATTTAATAAAAAATTTAATTTAATATAAAAAAAAATTATGTCATTGATAGGATGGGTGGGGGTTGGATTGGATAGGGTAGGAGTGGGGTAGTGGGATAGGGTGTAGCTTATAATTTATATTTTTTTAAATAGAATTTTAATATTTATTTACTTTTATTATAAGCTGTAAAAATTTTGTGTTGTTAAAAATCTTATTTTCCTAAATAAATTTTGAGACTTTACAAGTTTCCAAACAGCTTATGAGTTCTCGTTGATTTAACAAGAATTACATCACCAATTAATACGTACAAGACATTTGTTATGATGAAATATGAAGCAAAAAGTTTAAAGATGGAGATCCAAACCGGTTTATAGCATTCTTATATTTTTTTTATTATTTTATATACAGCCAAGAGCATCGAATTCTAAAAGAGCGCGAAGATTTATGCCAGCTGTTTGTTGGATTTCAACAGACGACTATTCGAATGAAAGCACACTTATTCATGGATTTGTGGTAGAGCCAATACAACATCAGCCAAATGGATCCGCAAATATGACAACCAATAATGCCGGAAAAATCTTGCGTGAGATGGTGTTGTGTGACACGTGTCGTGAGATGGCGTTGCGGGAGGCCAACTGTGAACATATGGATACAAAGACGGTGTTGCCTAAGTCGACGGTGCTATGTGACTCGATGAATTGCGATGCGAATCCAAAGACGGTGTCGCCTGAGCCAGTGGCGTTACGTGATTCGACGAATTGTGATGTTAATTTAAATATGGTGGCGTGTGAGACGAATTGTGATACGAATCTAGAGGCGTCAGTTGCGGGAGACAAACCTAAAGACGGTGTTGCCTGACATAATTGCGGTGGACCGTGCAAATTTAGTGCAATTAAAGTATCGATTGTTCACCAATTAACGGTACAACTGGTGCTCCCGATAGAGATTCATTTTTTAAGGTAGAAAAATGTTTGTATACACATCAGTTGCATCCCGCAACTGTTGGTATATATTTATATATAGTATAAGTTAAGTTATTTTCACAAAACGTTTAGTTAGTTGTTTTTTTTTTTTTTTTTTTAACAATGCTAATTTTTTCACCTAAAAATTTTAGTTGATATATTATTGTTAGATGTTTTCACTGAACAACTACTAGTTGTTCATATTGAACAATATTCCTTGTGCATTAGTTGCACGGTGAAATTGGTTATTCACAAGCTTATAATTATTCATCTCATACCATACTTCTCCCTCCGTACATTAAAATTATATTCATTTCGTTTTGTCATTTATACGGAAAAGATAAATTAAGTACGTTTATGGATACAATTTTTTTTATCTTCATCGTTCAACAATCACTTAATTACTCAAGTTATCATTATACTTTACTCACAATCAATTATGTTATTCATAAATGGATTTAATTTATCTTTTTCCGTACAATATGTCAAAACGAAATAAGCATAGTTTTGGTGGCGGAGGGAGTATTTCCTTTTACATATATAATATCATAACTTGGTTCAAACTGAATGAATCTCATTCAATTTAATTATTTTGATATATTACTTGCCGCATTTATTGTGAATAAAGAAGATAATTTGTACTCTGGTTTCGAACTTGGAAGTGCTGCCATCCTCATACAGGGGCCTCACTGTTGGGCTAGGCCCCTAACCGTGTGTTGTGTAAGCATGCTCTCGCCCAATTTATGTTAGGTTATTTGCATCAATCGAATTGGTAAATACACCTTTCAGATTATAACTCTGTTTTAAAAACCCGGTTCGACCGGCCGGTCGGACCAGTCCGACCGGTGAACCGCTCTGAACCGGCCCAATAGCAGTATATAAAACCGCTATTGGGCCGCTATCCCTAAAACCGAAAAAATCGGTTGAAAATCGGTCAAAACCGGAAACCGGTCAACCGTTAAACCGGCGGTTTTGACCGATTTTCATTAAAATAATATATTTTTTTTTTACTGAAAATTAAACGTTCAGATCAGATTTCAGAAAACTAAGAAAACCCTCCTCGTTTCATTTCAGATTTCAGAAATCGTTCCTCCTCGTTTCATTTCAAAAAACCCTAAGCAACACAGCCGATCGCGGTGAGTTTCAGAAAACCCTAAGCAACACAAATACCGCCGACCGTCCGTCCGGTCGTAATGTTCTTGCCGACGCCGGACGCCCGAGCTCGCCGCCGATCGCGGTGAGTTTTTTTTTTTTTTTTTTCCACTTCTTAAATAAATCGATTGTAGTGAGTGTTATTAGCTTGATTTTCTGAATTCATATTGCAAATCACTCATAGGTAACTATCTCTCTTTCTATTCCATTATTTTCCAAACTACATTTCGTTATCATTTTTTTGATTCTCGACATTTTAGTTTAGAATCCATCATTTAAATCACTAGAATGGAAAATGACTATTGATTTGAGTTTGCCAACTTGTTTTTTTGTTTTATCATTTTCTATTTCTCGTGTTTTGGTGACAAATCTTGCTTATGGAGGTGTATAATCACGTGGGACGTTTAAGGGCTTTTTTCCCTCTTTTTTCATGTTTTTATTAATTTGCTAACCAATAGTAGGAACTAGGAACCCTGTTTTTTGCTAGATTTTTTCTCTGATGCTTCATGTTTAAAAATGAAAATGAACAGTAGGTTCAATCTGTATGAATTATGAAATCCACAAAAGGTAATTAAGCAACTTAGAATGTTGAGAGATGGTGTTAGATGAAGAAGAATTTCTCTGTCTCCTCTGATTTTCTTTGTGATTAATGTTAGCTCTAGATTTGCTAATATTTTTATAGAGAAATATAATGTTGGATGTTTTGGAATTGTTCTATGTCAGTCCAATTATTGATGAAAGATTATGAAACAGCAAACCCCTTTTTTCTGATTTTTATTCTTTGTAGTTTGTAGAAAAATGGATACTTCACAATCAACAGCTCATACTGTTCATTCTACTCCAGCGGCTTCTCCAACGGCATCTACAGCTGGTTCTAATCCTTCGTTGCAGTCGGGAACTTCAGGAAGTTCAGCTAATGTTCGACTTCGACCGAAGCTTGATCCAACTTGGAAGTATATCTCTATTGTTGATGCTGATAAAAATATTGGTAAGAACCAAAATCTCCTATGTTCTTTTTGTCGGAAAAAGTATAGAGGTGGGGGTATTCACAGGATGAAAGACATTTAGCACAAATTACTGAAAATATTTCTAGATGTGTTAGTGTTCCTCATGAGGTGATGCTTGAAATGAGAAAGCCGTTAGATGAATGTGCAATTGCTAAAAGGAACAAAGTTAAACCGAATACTTGTATGATAGGTGGAGAAGAAGTTGAAATTTTAATGACAAATGATTTGAGTGCCCCTGCTGCTAATAAAAGAAAAAAACTTGTTGGAGACTTTTTTGAAATCTAGTCCACTACCAAATCAGTCTCAGGCTAGCATAAAAGCTTCATGGCAAAGTAAGGAAAAAAAGCATGAGACTGATTTGGCTTTGGTAAATTGGTTTTATGATGCTTGCATACCTATGAATGCTGTGAATTCCAAGTTTTTTAAACCGGCTATAGAGAAAATAGCAGCATATGGTGCTGGCTATACTCCACCTAATTACCATGCTTTGAGAGTTCCTTTATTGAAAGAAGCTAAGACTTAAGTTATCTTGACCATTGATGCTCTTCGAATTAAATGGGGTGAAAGTGGGTGTACAATAATGGGTGATGGATGGAAAGATCAGAGTAAAAGGTCATTGATCAACTTTTTAGTTTATAGTCGATATGGTGTCTCCTTTATCAAGTCTTATGATGCATCCCGTGTGAAGTCAAGTTCGGAACTCTTGTGCAATTTATTTTCAAATATAGTGGAACTTGTGGGAAAGGAGAATGTTGTCCATATGGTTACTGATAATGCGGCTAACTACAAGGGTGCTGGTAACACCTATTATGCAAGAGAATAATGATGTTGGTACTTCACAAAACACAAATATTGGAGGTACTAGTTGATTGTTATTTCACTTTTAGTTTCTTGAATTTATAATGCAAATCAATAAAATTTTAAATC
This sequence comes from Stenogyne calaminthoides, assembly GCA_037126765.1. Taxonomy (NCBI): domain Eukaryota; kingdom Viridiplantae; phylum Streptophyta; class Magnoliopsida; order Lamiales; family Lamiaceae; genus Stenogyne; species Stenogyne calaminthoides. The sequence continues at coordinate 24,704,747 of JBBCBC010000024.1, forward strand.
TTGTTCTCTTTATTTATAGTCTTCATTTTCTTTATTGGTGTATATGTTTTTTATATCTGTTGATGTTAACTTGAATGATGCACCCATTGATAATGATGATGTTGATTTGGACAACTTTGGAAACTTAGACTTGGATGGCTTGGGCAACTTGGACTTGTTGGATGAGGAACTTGGAAGACAATTTACGGCATAAAATTTGGACTTGTTGTTCACTTTTATTTATTTTGCAATCATAAGACATTTGTGATGATGGTTTGAATTTCAAACTCTTGTATTGTATTTGACATCTACTATGTTTGCTTTATGTTATGACTTGTGACTTTTGTATTGTTGATGACATTTCTATTATGTTTGGAAATTGAAATTTGAAAGTTGGAACTATTTATGTTAATGGACATTTCTATTATGTTTAGAAATTTAAGTTTGAACTTTGAAGTTTGAAGTGATTTTAGATACTTTATATTCACTTATCATACTCTATATTTTGATTTTTTAAAAAAAATTATGCATATTATATATATATATATAATATTTATTATGACGTCATACCGGCTCAATTCGGTCCGACCGGTCCGACCCAGGTCCAAGCTTTTTTTTGGGGTCGTCCGGCTCAACTTCCGGTTCCAATTTTTAAAACATTGGATTATAATTAGAACACCTGCCGTTGCCGTAGGATTAGTACACCACCCCAAAATACTATTATAATTAGAACACCTGTCGTTGCCGCATGATTGGTATAACTGACCCAACAACAACCACAACAACAACAAAAAAAAAAATTACATACAAAAATTATCAAATGGCTTAGAAATTTTCCTACAAAAATAATTTGATCCCTAAAAAGTGAGGATTACCTACGATTTTGCCTACCAATTTTTAGAATAATCTTTGAAATAAATGCTCACACAAATAATTTCCTAGACAAACAAATTACCTACGAATCTATCTACACATTTGTAATTTATGTAAGCAAACTTAAATACATTAATAATTTTCTAGACAATTTACATTTTCGTAGGCAATTATATTTATAGTATAATTAAAAAAAATTATAGACACGTCGTAGGCAAGCCTTACTATTTAAGGACGAAATTATTTTCATTAGAAATTTCGTAGGTATGATGAAAAAGTGTTTGAAAATTTCGTATGCAATACACTATTTTCTTGTAGTGTGAATGGAATTACGACTGAATGGAGTGAATTCATGAACGAAATGAAGTTTTGAATGGAATAATTATTCTTACGGCCGGATAGGAATGAATTCATGAATGGAACGAAGGTCTGAATGGAATGATTATTCTTACTGCTGGATGGAATGAATTCATGAGTGGAATGAATATTTGAATGGAATGATTATTCTTACGGCTAAATGCAATGAATTCATTAGTTCCATCGATCTTGTATTGAGCTCTCAAAAAAAAAAATGTAATGAATTCATAAATGGAATACTTATTTTTATGATTGGTATATGGAATGAAGGTCTACATGTATGAATTTATGAATGGAATAATTATTCTTATGATTGGTATGATTCATGAATGAAATATAAGTATTGGTGAATATATTTGTCAATTTTTATTATTAATTATTGAAATTATACTTTAATATTAATATTATTATTGATTATTAAAAGAAAATTTTAATATAGTGTTGTGGCTAAATTTTTTATTATCATATACTTTTAAAGACAATATTTTTTATAATTACAAAATAATAATATTATCGTTTTCAATTATAATAATACATAATTTTAGTAATATATACTTATAATAATAATATATTTAATTATTGTTGAAAGTTTGAATTAATAATTACATAATATATATTTTTAATATTTTTATTAAATAATAGTATTTGTTATTATTAATATATTATTGAGAATTGCTTTAATTTACACACCAATTATTTTACAACATACCAATCATACTCTTAATCTTTTCCACCCTCCACCTTCATTTTTCTCCTCAACCGTGCAACACTCACCCCTACCTGCATAGGACCCGTGCGTGTAGGGGCGGATCCAAAAATTGACTAAGGGATGTACTAGAGAATATAATTTTAATAAATAATAATAATAAAATCTATATAAAAAATACATAAAATTAAATACTCAAAAGAAATTTTAAGATTAATCTACGTATAAAAAATAATACTATATATTACTATAATAGCATAAACCTGCCCAAATTTAGAAATCAATTGATTTCTCCGCAAAATTATATTACTAAATTGAGAAACAAATCTTTGAAAAAAATATTAATAAATAATAACGAATTTAGAAAAATATTGGAATAAAGAAAATTGGAATAAATAATTATTAACATCTTATAAGTTGTTTTGAGAGCTTATAAGATGTAATTTATAAGTAGCTTATAAGTTGTTTGGCTAATAAAACTTATAAGTTCTTTAATAATTTTCAAAAAATATTTTTAATTTTAAAATTAATATGATTTTTTTTAATAAATTTTTGTTTGAACATATTTTTTTTCAAAAAAAAAATTCGATTTTTTTTTTAAATAAATATATTTTTTCAGAAAATAATTTTTTTCCCAAAAACATAGTATTTTTTCCCTAATTTTTTTCCAAAAAATAAATTTTTTTTCGAAAATATATATATTTTTTTTCTTCCCAAAAAACTTTTTTCATTTTTTTTTTTTGCAAAAAAAATAAAAACAGACCGGGATGGGTTGAGATAGGATAGAACTTATATAATTTTTTTAAATAAGTTGGGATATCCAAACTTATTTTTTTGGAGCTTATAAATACTAAAGAGCTTATTTTTAGATCTTATAAGATGTTAGACATCTTATTTTACCAAACTAAATTAATGAACTTATAAGTTCCTAAACAGATTATAAGCTGTTTTAAAGAGCTTATAAGTTGTGCCAAACACCCCCCTTAATTTACACATCAATCATTTTACAACATACCAATCATACCCTTAATCTTTTCCACCCTCCTCCTTCATTTTTCTCCTCAACCGTGCAACACCCACCCCTACATGCATAGGACCCGTGCGTGTAGAGGCGGATCCAAAAATTGAATAAGAAATGTACTAGAGAATATAATTTTAATAAATAATAATAACAAAATCTATATAAAAAATACATAAAACTAAATACTCAAAAGAATGTTTAAGATTAATTTACGTATAAAAAATAATACTATATATATACACATATATATAATAACATAAATCGGCCCAAATTTAGAAATCAATTAATTTCTCCGCAAAAAAATATTACCAAATTGAGAAACGAATCTTTGAAAAAATATATTAATAAATAATAATGAATTGAGAAAAAAAATTGGAATAAATATTAACAAATGATAATGAGAAAAATCTTTGGTATGTAAATTAATCATGATTTTTATGATTTATACCCAATAATAAATCTCTTTCAAACTAGTTTATAAAAACACAAAGTTATATAATAATATGTTTTTTTCTTTTGGAACTCTTCATATTTATCTATTATATATTCACAATTTGATTACATACATGTATGATAAAAAATATTTTAATATTATAATATATTACAAATAAAATTATGATCAAATATATATATTCCAAATAAAATTAAGACCAAATCTATTGATTTCTAAAAAAACTTGCATTAAATTTCACCTGAATCTTTTGAATAAATATTAACCAATTATAATAGATTGAGAAAAAATATGTAGTATATTTTCGCAAACTCTAATGTTAAGTTGGAAAACAAATTTTTTGATTAAATATTAATAGATTATAATGGATTGAGAAAAATATTTGAAATAAATGTTAACAAATTATAATGGATTGAGAAAAAAATTTGGGAAAAATATGTAAAATATTTCCACATACGTTAATGTTAAATTGGAAAACAAATCTTTGGAACATGGGAAAAATCATTGGAATAGATATGTATGGAATAAATATTAACAAATTATAATGGATTTGGAAAAATCTTTGGAAAAAATATATAAAATATTTCATCTTAAATTTAATCTCAATTGTACATCTAAATATATATATTTTTTAAAAGCTTAACCTGATATATTAAATTTTAAGTTACATAAATTTCAATCTTTAAAATATCGGAATAAGTTTTGGAATATATATATGTATGGAATAAGTATTAACAAATTATAACGGATTGGAAAAAATATATAGAATATTTCATCTTAAATTTAATATCAACTCTCATGTCAAAAAATAAATAAATAATATCAACTCTATATCTAAATATTTTTTACCCTTTCTTATGTCTTTTTCTTCTTTTTATTCAATTGAGCATAAGGAAAATTCTAATAACACTTTCAATGTTGACAAAAACTTGTATGCAATATTGCATACAAGTGATATGTCTTGATTAGTTTTTTTTTTATTTTTTTCTCATGGGTCAAGAGGGGCGGGTTAGAGGCGATTCTTTGGTGGACTAATGGGTTTTCTTCATCTTCTTTCGTGTCATGACCTGACGGGCCACAAGTAGGTTTTCTTCTTCTTCCTCTTCTCTTCAGATTGTTGGCGGATCTCACGGGTTCTTCTTCTTCGTTCGTGCCCTAATTTCTTGTCCAATTTAATTTTCTTCAATTCGCTCCAATCACTGAATAAAATCAGGTTGTTCAATTTAGTTTTTGATGTGGATTCTGCTAGAAGAAAGGAGAATATGTGTGTGGTGTTTGAATTACCCCTCAACACAAAGTGTGTGCTGAAATTCAGATCTTTCTGCACTATTTTCACGTTGTTCTATAAATCTGTAATTTTAGACTGATGATTTTTTTGCGTTTTTACTGGTTTTTTTTCATGTAGTAACACTCTTTTGCTCATATGGTAACACTCATTTTGTTCATGTAGTAACACATCAAGTTGTTCTTTAAATCTGCAATTTTGGACTGAGATTTCTTTTCGCGCTTGTACTTGTTTTGTTCATGTGGTAACACTCTTTTGCTCATATGGTAACACTCATTTTGTTCATGTAGTAATACATCAAGTTGTTCTTTACATCTGTAATTTTGGACTGGGGATTTCTTTTCGCGCTTGTACTGATTTTGTTCATGTGGTAACACGTTTTTCTTCATAGGGTAACACTTTTTGTTCATGTAGTAACACATATTTTTTTAGTAATATGTAATAGTGTTCATAAATCGTCGTAATACTATGTGAATACTCATGTGTTACCATATGGACAATAATGTGTTACCTTGTGACCCATGTTACCTTATGAATATTTATGTGTTACGATATGTTTTATTACGTGTTACGTAAGATATGAAGTTTTTTCAATATAACAATGTAGTAACACTTATACATAGATGTAGTAACACACAAAAATTTGACAAAAAAAATAATAATTATGTGTTCAATAGGAATCAAACCCACAACCAAATTCATTAACAGTGAACCTGAACCACTGAGGCTACAACACATACTTGATAAAGATATCCTTCTATAAATACATATTCGATCTCGCCAACCTGAAGCCTAATGCTCGCGTGCTGCCCAAACCCGCCCGACCGCCCGCCTTTTGACCCTAGAATTTTGACAATTTTTACCTTATTTATGTTGTATTGCACATAACACTAGTGTACAATATTTCACACAAGACCTTCTCTTCAATGTTACTGAAATTTGCACGAAAGAAAATTTATCTCTAATTTTGACAATGATATAAAAAGTTCAAAATTCAAAGAAGATAAAACTGATCAAAGTCAAGATTGAAAAAGATTAGTTAAATATGAATTTATTTTTTTTATCTCTCTTGCCGACAAACCTAAACGTTTATTTGAATTTTCCAACAAGAACAAGTGTTCATTTTATATTAATTTTAAATTTTTAAATAGATTAATATTTTCTCTATTAAAAAAATTTGTTTCTTCAGAATGAAAAAAACACTTTAATATGAATACTTATAAAAATTTAATACAAATTAATTATGCAATCATAATCGTGCATCACACTGGTTCAGTTACTAATATATATATAATACATATATACACTTTTATTCTAATAAATACTCACGCCAGAAACTCATGCCTGATATTTTTTTTATCTGAATTTCTTAGCTTAGTTTAATATTTATTATTTTTTATGCTTGTATTTTTTTAACCATAATTTTTTAGCTTAATTTAATATTTATTGCTTTTCATGTTTGTTTTATTTGCTCGCTTAGTTTGTAATTAAATTGGATCATAGGATTTGGGGTTTTGCAAATTGAATTTATCGATTTTAGGTGTTGAATAATGAATTGAGATTTATTTTTACAAAGAACTCTCTTTTTCTTTAACGACTTGAACATGTAGGCATAAATTGGTTGTGAAGTTTATTTTAAAATATATAAAAAATATTTGTTCTCTTTAATTTGTAACTAAAGTGGATCGAAGGATTTATTCTGCAATTAGAATGAATTTATTTCTTGCAAGCAACGTGATATCTCGACTTAGTAAATAAATCACATTTTAATGTTGCTTTCAAGGGTTTTGTTTTATTTTTTAAGTGCGTTTTTTTTTTTTCTAATTTTTATATTTATTTGAAATAATTGAATATGATTATGTAAACAATAAACTCTTTGTTATTTGCGGAGTTGTTTCAAGTGAGTTATCAAAATTTCTACAATTTTTTCTCTAATAAAATAAAAAAAATAATTCCAAAAAACCAGATGGTGTATGAAGTTGTGATGGCATTGTTGGAGGCCAGAAGATTTACTAATATTTCAGTGATAATAAATACAACAAGAAGTTGGGACATGAAGCAATCGATCAGGCTCCACAACCCAATAATTATAATCGCGTTATCAATTGGATGGTACAGTGGAGGGAGCAGGTGCCTTAAGAACGTAGTTGTAACTGGTAAGTGGCAATGGGCGCAGCATCACAAATTCACGTCAATAGGGGTTGATGAGTGTGATTCCACGATGAGATGTAACGAGGATCGCGATTACCAACCACCATATAATAGCAACATTATTGTTAATTTAATATAAATCACACCAGTGTTATGAGTAAATCTATTTTTAGTAAAAGATTGTACTTTTTAACTATCACAATTAATACTTTTAATAATATAAGTCCACCCCTTGACTAGTTTCACAAATTTCTGTGAGAAACTTTTTCACTCTATATGTTGCCTAAAAAAAGAGAGAATTCACTCTATATGTTGCCTTAAAAAAAGAGAGAAATCTTGTCCAACGGCTATTCCGAGTTCTCTTGCGTACGATTCGGTAAAAGCAATAAGACAATTAACAGCTAGAAAAGAGAGAGATTTGATGGAAAACAAGATAGACACAAAGTAAAATATTGAAAAGAAATTCAAAAAACAACAAACAAACAAACCTTCTTAACTTAAAATGACTGTCCAAATAGAATTTGCACGAACTTGATGTCATACATCACGAGTAAATAATTAACCAATAAAAAATAAAACAATTTATTCAAAGAATATCCACTTTAAATGCAAACACAATCACATATTACATAATCATTTTTTACGAAAAGAGTCGTAAACTGTTGCAAACACTTAAAGACACTGTTCCCTATGGACTGAGCTAGCCAGAAATAAAAAAGCAAAATAAACAAACAAGATACTATTAAAGAGTCCATCAGAATTTGTACAGCCAGTTTAAGCAATCAAATATATTTTGAAAGAATTGAACTAATATAGGACGTAGCACTTGGGGGTTTCACCAAGGTTAGCCTTCCGTGAACGGAAAGGGGCAATAGGTGCAGTAAACCACGGGGTAAATGGCTATCCACTAAGAAGAGCAGCAGCCACTCTTCTGGGCAACGGGTTGTCCGCGAATTTGAACAGTAGGTGGCCTAGCATTGTTCGATGCAGGCTGGCTCGCCATCCTGCAATTCGTAACATGTGCAACATTGGCAAATGATAAAACAAAAAATCCAGAAAAAAATAATATATGCAACCGGTGCAATTTTGACTCAATTATGACCAAAGTTAAAATCGTATTCGAAAACCATTGAAATTTAAAATGAGAAGTATTAGCTCATATGAAGAAAGGGATTAGCTTATAGACTGACTGCACAATTTTAGTAATTTTCAATATACAATTAATACTTCTCAACAGTCATCATACAATCTGGTAATCACATGAACTAATACCTTTTGACTGTTTTTTTCCTATGATCCGAGAAATTTTTTGAAAGAACAATTCAGTTGATATATTTGGAACTTACAGTGTTAATCCTTTAAGTAAAATTCTTTCTTTTTTTGACAAGAGAGAATAAATTACCAATTATGTCCTTATGGTTTTGGTGGTCTAAGGACTAATAGATTTTGCAAGAAATTGTATGAGCATAATAAATTTGCACAACAAACGACAAAAAAGAAATAGCAAACCTGTTCTTAATGTCAGCAGACATTGCCATGAAAGCTTGTTCGACATTGGTGGCATTTTTTGCACTAGTCTCCATGAAAGGAATGCCAATTTCATCCGCAAATGCCTTTAACAATAAAAAATTTATAAATTATAGAAAGACTTCAGTCTATAAAGCACAGGTTTGTTAGCAAATCAAATGAAATTCCTACCTTGGCTGTTTCGTATGGCACAGCTCTGTTCTCAGCAAGATCGCACTTGTTTCCTACCAGAAGCTTGTTTACGTTTTCACTCGCATATCGGTCAATTTCATTCAACCATTGTTTCACATTGTTGAAGCTTTCTGAATCAGTTACATCATATACTATCTGCCAGAAAATTCCAAGTTGGGGATATATTTAATAACTCAAAACACAAGCTTTTTATTTGTGATAAATCAAGTTTATCTAATAGAAAGAGAATTACTATGATTCCATGTGCACCGCGGTAGTAGCTACTAGTTATGGTTCTGAACCGTTCCTGTCCAGCAGTATCCCACTGCACGTGTAAAAAATATGAACAAAATTAATAAAGCTCACATTTTAAATGATAACGTAGAAGAGAAAATAAAGGAACAATCCATTTCTTGAGAAAGACCATATTTTAGCTTTAATCAGTTTTGGGAAATGAAACTGCTAATTGGAGAGTAAAACTATTAGTGCATACGCATACTGCTAAAAAGCTATATTTGCTGAACTTAATACTGTTCCAAGAAACATAGCAATTAACAGAACTCCATTTAGTTTCTTAGATCATTTCAATCAGTGACTATCATACAGCATCAGCAGAAGGAATGCCAATTTTAACTCATTGTAGACACAGAACACTGCGTAAATTGTAATCATATTTCTCATAATTAAAACATCCATTAGTCTAATAAATATTGACAAAGAACGCATTCATGCTACAAAGTTAACAGAGACATGCACATGTCTTCTATCAAAAGCTTATATGTAATACACTTATCCTCAACAGTATTAAGAAGAAAAAGTAGAAAACTATGCAAAGAAACAGGCTACCTAGAATATTGAAAACAATTAATTATAATAAACAGCAATCCACAGGTAACACACTAATTCTAGAACTCTTAATCATAAAATATACAATCGAGAAATATAACAACTCACAATCTGAAGCTTAATAGTCTTCCCATCTTGCTCCACTGTTCGAATTTTCTGTAAACGTAAAAACACAATCAGAGATTCAGAATTGTACCTAAGCCAGGCAGAATTCTACAGAACAAAAAATATTTAAAGTCCTTACGAAGTCAACACCGATTGTGCTGATGTAACTGTCAAGGTAAGAATCATCCTGTAGGCAAAATTATAACAGAGGTTAGTAAACCATTCTGTACGAGAATCATAACAAATATGACTCACAGCTCCAGCTTTCAACATAACTTCCAGATAGAGATAAATGATTAATTAATTCACAGGTGAGCATTTCTTCAGAAGAAAGTAAAGGCATTCACAATTTATTGCTTAAAAACCACTTCATCAAAAGGAAACAAAAAATTTCATCCTAGACTCTTTCTTCCTTTTTTCTGAAAGAATTCAAAGACGTCAGAGGACCTAATTTTATTTGACATCATCTAAGCAAGATCAAATCGGGGTAATATAATTTGCATTACAAAACAACCAAGTTGATCTAGGCTTACAGCAAATCTCAGTAGAAGACATGACTTGCCAACACCTGAATCTCCAATTAACAGAAGCTTGAACAAGTAGTCACTGGAAGAAACAAAAAAGAGATAAAAAAATAAGATAACGTGTACTATTAAAGATGAAAAAAAAAACATGAATCTAAATTCCAGCAAATATTGAATATAAGATCATATGAGTCCAGCCTTAACTGAGAAAAGCATGACAATTGTTATTCCTTCAGTCCGTAAAATTAGAAGAGCACAGACTACTTTCTAGCATATAACCAAACTGATTAACGTTTTGTTAAATATTAGATGATCTCATAAACACAGACTCAAAATTAAACAGATCCATATATCACATCAACTATGCAGTGACCAACTCATTATTTTCTTAAAGACCTAGTCTGTGTCAAACTAATACTGCCCAATTTTGTACAAGTCCATATAAAAGAGGGCAAAATAGCCACAATTTAGGGAAAATCAAATTTCACACTTGTGCCAATCTAATAGTATGATCATAGATCGATCTACAACTACTGTAACTCCATCAACAGAGGGATCTCAAAAGATCTAAATTTTATCTACCCCCAATATCCAGATGGCACGATTGCCAAATTCGGTGTCGAAACGGACAACATAGAAATTAGCTCTACAGAAAAAATTCATCAATACACACATCAAATTTTAGCCACATAAAACCGATATTTCCTGGATCTATCATCATCATCACTTCATGAGAAAAGTAAACTGGATAATCAGAGTCCCCAATCAAAAACCTAACTGGATCTACCGAATTAAAGCTAATACGAAACGGAATTTGATCCTACAAACCACAGAATCTTCCCTAACCATTTCATACAAAAATCTTTAACGAGAGAGAGAGAGAAAGAGGAGATTTACTATTCCGGATTCATGATCGGGAGTTGGAAATCGGCGGCTGGGGAGTTCTCCTTCCGACGGACGACGATCGTACGCGAGAAGGAACGAGCGGCGGCGGAGTTGACCGGGTGGGAGATGAGGTTTTCGGTTCGCTTAGAATTGGAGAAAAGAGAAAAGTAAATGGAAATGATTAGGCGAATTGCAGTTGGGTTTATTTATACAAACACCGACAGCGCAAGATTGGTGAATACTTCGAGGAAGGGGCCCCTGCTGTAATTATCGAACGACACGCGCCACACAATATTGTGGACTAATATATTCTTGTTTTTCATTATCATCAATATTTTGATTAATTAAATTTCAGTTGATGAAAATATTTTTATTTAATAAACTAAATATCGATTAATTAATTTAAATTTTCTAAATATTTTTAGAGAGTAAAGACTATTACTATGAACATTTACGGGAATATATACCTGAAACAGTCGCTTTGATTTTTAAATTGATATTTTTCCATTTAAAAAAGATATTATGTCCTGGTATTTTGTCTTTGTACTTTATCGCATTAAATTATCATTGTTTTTCCTTTTGACCTCTTCCTTGAACGGTCGACCTCGGAAGAGATCGATCTAGGTTGTCGAAAGGTAGGAGTGAGTTCGAAATCATTGGGAGTTCGTCGTATCGTGCTGGTCAATGCTAAAATGCAGGTTGCCCTCGAGATGAAAATCTTTATCAGTTTTGACCTCACAACAATTGCCCCCAGGTCGCGTTTTTGCTTCAGCCTAACTATGCAAGATGCTTTCTTGAAAACCTTATGTTGGATAATGATGGGAGTCTTCCTTGAGACGCTTCGATGTGGTTTCTCAAAATTTGCGAAAGATAATTGTTGTCGTCAGTTTCGTATGTTGTGCCCTAGGTCTTAGGTAATAATGGTTTGTGTTCTTCACGCGTGAGACGCAAAGGGTCGTGTCTGGGCCGACGCATCCCACGCGATCACACGCGTCTCTCTTTTTGCCTCTATAAATAGAGGCCTTAAACCCTGAATTCATTTTTACTTTCTCTTCTGAATATGTGGTTTCCTAAGGTAATTTCAAATTCTTTCTTTTCGCTTCTCTTTGGTTTGTGAGGATGTCGAACAGAAACATTAGGACAAACGGTATGGTAGCGGTGGCACCGCTAGTGAGGAATCGTTGTGCTGGGAAGGCGGTTATGGTCGAACTCTCATCGAACTCTGTGTTAGGGATTAATGTGGCGGACCCTTAGCCACCTTGAAAATAAAACAGTGGGGCTTGCCGCTGTCGCCGTCGCTAGTGGGCAGGGGATGGATTTGAGAGGGTCTCCATGGAAGGATAATGATGGTAACGAAGACGATGAGAGTATCTCGGGCTCATTCGACAACGATGAATACGAGTAGATAGCCCACGATGCGACCAAGGTCGTTAATAATGTCATCCCCATTTGCTAAATTATTCTGATTACGTCGCTAAATTTCATTGTTACCAACATCCAAAGCCTGCTCGAGTGGCGGTTGAGAGTAAGTATTGTGCAAGCTCGGTTATTAACGTAGTGACCGAGGCCGACCTTATAGTATACTGAAGTAAATTTTGAGTTCCTAGCAACGTCTATTTTTTAGTCCCGAATACCAACGAGCGAGCCGATCAACCTCCCCCTGGATGTGTTGCGATCAACTATGATAGCATGGTGGTGGGAGTTCGCTTACCCTTGCATTCGAGGATTAGCCAGCTCCTCGCTTTTTGGAACATTTCCCTTACCCAAATAGCACCCAACGAGTGGAGTACAATTATCGAGTTGTTGACAGTTTTTGGACAAATTCAGCTCCGGTCGTTTCCCACCGCTGCCAAACTGAAATTATATGGCATCCTTGTTGAGGTCGGACGCGGTCGAGGGATGGTACTGTTTGAAAGCTCGTCCATTGTTAAAAATTATTGAGGATGTCGTCAAATGTGATAGCTATCAATGACACACTGGTAAACTCACAACCCCCTCCCCGAGAATTTACATCCAATATCATCACCATGACCATTTATGAAATGGAGAATGGATATAGTGGGTAAATTTCCTACAAAACTTGTATAAAAGGTATACATGTTGACTTTAACATATTATTTTTCTAAATGGATTGAGGCTAACTCTTATGCACAAAATCGTGATAAAGATAGTATTATTTGTTTTGTAGAAATAAAAATAAGTGTTTGTGGTTGTGACCCTTAGGATATTTTTTTTTCGGGATCTAGGTATACGGGAGAAATGATTTTGAAATTCTATGGATTTGAAATCTTGATGAATTGTAAAAAGTATGTGTTTGTGACGAAGTAGAATAGTTCAAGTGGTTAGAGCATCACTACTTATGCTGTGAGGTCATGAGTTCGAGTTAACATTTATCCGATTAAAAAAATTATATATGTGTTTATTATAATATTAGCTCAAAAAGGAAAATACTCTATGTCTATTCTCCTTGGTAGTTTTACTTTATCAAGAAAAATATATTTTTACATACAAGTATAAATTTATCATACTCTGTACTTCTTCATCCTATAAGCTAATATTTTTCATCAAATGAACTAATTTTTTTTTACTGTTTCTTTGTATGATTCACGAAAAAAAAAAAGACAATTTGGTCAAAAAAAAAATGTTGAAAATTGCATAATTGCAGTGTAACTTGTGCACCGAGTATTACTGATTAACTTATTCATCCGTACAAGTGCCAAAACAAAATTCTACCTCTCAGTCTCGAAATAGGTTAAATCAGTATATATTTCATAGAAGAGGAATAAAATGAGACCTTAAGACCTCTCATTCTTATTACTTTCCCAACTAATACAATGAAAAAAAAATCGTCTTATTCAAAACTCCAATTATGACATCTCTTTTCACACTTTACATCTCGAAACATATCAAAATAAATGAGCTTTCATATCTTCTTAACATGAAATGATCGGAAAAGGAAAACGTTCCTTTTTTAAGTGTACTCCCAGGAACAAATCGAGTGAAGATGGGGCGGGGCGCACATCCCCAAATGACTGTTATGTGTTTTGTGGGAAAATGGTTTTATCCTATGTTTTAAAAACCGGAACCGGAAGTTGAACCCCAAAAAAGGTGGGATCCTGAAAATCTCCGATGACGTCATAATAAATATTATATATATAATATGCATAATTTTTAAAAAAATTTAAATTACATCCCATTTCATTACTTTTACCCACAAAAAGTAATTTACTTTTTACATCCCATTTCATTACTTTTACAAAGTAATTTACTTTAATAATAAAGCAAAAAAGATTACAATATTTCCAACCAAAAATAACTTTACCACTCTAAATATTAATAAATAATTTTCACATTAAAACTCGTCTTTAAAAACAAATGGATAAATAAATTTGAACAAAGTTGTAATTAATTCTTTAAAATTTTCTCAATACTAAAAATATATAGTATTGAGATGATATTATAATTTTTATTTTTATTTTTTGACAGAAGAGATGATATTATAATTACACTTGAATTCATTAAATTTAATTTTTTAAAAATCTTCTAAAATAATATTTTAAAATTTAGAATACACTTAAATTCTTTTTTAAAAAAATACATATTAATTGTATTTTATAATTGAAAAATGAAAAGCAAAGCCCCAAATCTTCGGGCTGGGCTGGGCTGAAAAGCAAAGCCCCAAATGAAAAGCAAAGCTGGGCTGAAAAAAAAAACAAAAAAGTGGGCTGGGCTGAAAAAAAACAAAAAAAGGGGCCGGTTAAATAACCTAATCTTCTCTCTTCTCTTCCTAGTTCCTTCATTGACTCATTCTCCAGTTTCTTTCTTCTTCAATCGGCGCCGTCGCCCGCCACCCTCTCTCACGCCACCCTCTCTCACGCCACCAAACTCCCCGCCGTCTTCCAACCTAAGCCGCGCCACCGCCGCCGCTACTCCTCCTCCAGCTCCTGGGACACGACAACGACGTCGACGACTGTCTCCTCCGCCTTGGAGACCCCGCGGCGTCAGGCGGCGAGCGCGGCGGACGGCGTCCCTTTTTTTTTTTTTTTTTTTTTGTTGAAAACCGGTGAAAACTGACTGTTTTCGAACGATTTTTCCGTTTTTGAGGTGGGCAGTCCAAAATGGTTTTCCCCTCACAGGTTTTATCTCTTAGCATAAGGGTATCCTGAAAATCTCCGAGATGTAGAGGTAGATGTCCGGTGTCATCGCTAGCAAGGTCCCCTTTAGTTGCCATTCCTTGCAAGTTTTCTGCTACCAAACTTCCTTTCATGTCAATGTCTGCAATATATGCAAGCACGTGGAACATATGTTAAAATCCCGATTTAAAATCTCAACACAATTCAGTCATATTCCTATCATTACCATCAAATTAACACTTAACTTCCTTCAACCAAACAAAAAAAAAACACTTCAATTAAGCTTAGATTTGGTATAATGTGAAAATTGTTCACCGTGAAACTAATTCAAGCGTGATCCTTCATAAATCATAAGTCACAACCTTTAGTTATCACTATTAATACCTCCTGCTGTAATATAAGTCACACCCTTTAATGTTATCACTACAAAAAATACCTTATTTAACGAGGGAGTTTAAAGAAGAAAAATTAAACTCTCGTCATTGCAGAGGATTTTAACAAGAGAATAATTTAAAAAGATTTTAACGAGGAAATACAATCCACGTAAAAGGATAAGGGATTTAATGAGGGTCAATCCCTCGTTAAAGTGTTCATGAGGGCGGGTCCCCCTGGGCAAACTTAAATCGAAAATTAACGAGGGGATTTACCCTCTGCAACTTTGCCTGACACATCCCTGAGGGCTACTCCCTCTGCAAACTTTGACAAAAAATTGTTGAATTTTCATTTCATTTAACATTCAAAGCAGCCCATTTTCATTTCATTTCACACGCATCTGCTCTGCTGCTCTATTCCTTAATCTTCATCAAACACCTTCCAACTACCACTGCAATTTAAACAGAGGATGAACCTCGCATCATTGCAACCATCACAGGGCTTAATGGATCAGAGAGGAATCTCCTAAATATCTTCACTAGCTCGTCGGCTTCAAGCAATTTGTTCACCGGATTAGATCCGCCGACGTATTACCCCATGATGAACATCTGCTCTGCTGCTCTGTTCCTTATCTTCAGCCCTAATTTTTTTTTTACTGTAATTCCTTTTTGTATGTGGCGTTCAAGGAGATATCCTTTTGTCGATGTTTATGTGAAACCTTCGAAAATAAATCGAACGATGTGGCAATCTTGGAACGTTCTCCAAATTCCTCGGAGGATGGTGAATAAATTACGACCCTAACCTCGGTGCCGGGGAGTCGAATCGAAGAAGTGGAGGGCGATATGTCGAGTTTGGTGGATTTGGGGGAAGCGATAGGGAATATTGTGGTGCGGTGATGGTGTTTGATGAATTATGTTTGGGGGATTCAGAAATGGAATACAATTTCTTGACCTTGCCGTTGAAGGAATTCCTGGAGACAAAAAAGAACGGTTTGGCGGCGGCGGAGGAATTGACCGTCGATTAAAACCCACAATGGAATGCTTTTAAGGTTTCTGAGATTTATTTCCCATTATGTGTTTCTCTAATTAGTGAGAGCCAAGCCGAGGGATTCCACATAGATTTTGGCGAGGGTCTGCTGCCATCGGGAATCTGACACATGTCAGCCCTCGCTTTTTGTCGATGGTCCAATTTTTTGTTCGTTAATAAGTTAACGACGAGCATTTTAAAGAGAATCACGTTCCCTCATTAAAACCCTTTTTAAATCCCTCATTAAATTCCTCTTTTAATACCCATTATTTTATAGTGTATGAGTAATACTCTTTATAGTAAAAAGTCACCATTTCAATTATCACAATGAGTACTCTTTAATATTATAAGTCACATTTTTTTATCAATTTCACAGATTTTTGTGTCAAACGTGTTAACGGTATACTTTGTCTCTTAAGCTTATCATTTCTCTTTAACTAACCAATCGTTATTCCACAATTTCTATAACGAGATATATATTTTTTTTTAATAACAATGCAATTATAACATTTGTGAAATACAATCTTACTCTATATAATTACATAACAAGAAACAATTAACTTTTTAATTTTGATCAGCATTAGATTCAAGATTTTAAAAAAAAAATTGACTCCTCCAATGCCATTTAAGCCCAATCCAAATACCCCACGAATTGACGACGGATCAGACATGAGTAGTTTCGAATTATGACGTTTATTTCTTTTTTTCTTTTTTGCATTTCGTTTACGAATCTATATTGTTAATTACTACACTTTTAAATTCAATACACATTACATAAGGGCATTATAATAAATTTACCATTTCTTTCCACTGCAATTTTCATAGTCTATACATGTGCAAAATGAGACACTATATACATATTTGCCCCATGGATTATACTCATAGATATTTACAAAAAAATGATACCCAGACACTAAATTAAAGCTAAGAAAAGCCCAAGTTAATTGGTTACCCCATTTTTCGATTAATGTCCTTTTTTGTTTTCATTTTTCTCTTTAATCTTAAATTAGATCACAATTAAACGAAAAGTTGTATATATATTTTTTGGTAATTAAGCCTTAATAAAATCGTATACATAGTCATTTATAGAAGAAATAGTATGAGTAATTAACTAGAGATAGGAATGATGAGAATAAAATATAAAGGTAGCTGAATTAGAAGCGATCCAAAGAATGAAGGCACATAGGAGCAGCACAAATGGTATAGCATGAACCGCCTTCTCCGCAAAATTAGTGCGTACCTTGTCCTTTTTCGCTGCTTCGTACATTGGCAGCATCTCAATGTCCTGCTGCTGCAACAGCGCTCTCAGCGCCGTCGGACGCCGAGTTATAGTAGCTGCTGTACTGCTCATCCGAGAATCGGTTCGTACTTATCGATCGATACATCTTCCTTTAATTTCTTGTTATAATTCTCTCAATGCGTCTATTCTTGAACTCGTTATCGTTTTAGAATGTTAGTTATAACAATTGGAAAGAGTATGCGAAACTTGGCGGGCTTTGCGGCCTTGATCCATTGAATTGGCTTCATTTTGAGGAGATTTTGTTGCTAATAGATTTTGACTTTTCTTTTTCCCTTTTTGTCTACTTTTTTTATTGAGGTTGAGTAGTTTATATAAAACGTCTTTACAATTACATAAGTCTCAAAAGACATGCATCTCCTTAATTATTATGACTTACGTGTCATTCTTTTTATTTACTCCCTCCGTCCCAGATTAATTTTCACAATTGACTTTTACACACGTTTTTGCGAGCAAATTTTGTATTAGTAATTGAAATAATAAAATAATTTTTAAAGAGGGGTATGATAAATGAGATGCTTATGTATCAAACATCTCCTTAAAAGTCACTTTATCATTTCAATTACTAATACAAAACTCGCTCGCAAAAACGCGTGTAAAAATCAACTCTGAAAACTGATGTGGGACGGAGGTAGTATTTATTATTATTAGTAATTTACTGAATTCATTTAATTAATGTTGTTGATTGTTTATTTTTTGTTATCAGGCAAAATTGTTTCATTTCAAAGATTCTCTTGCTGTTTTTACAACATTGTTGGGAAATTGTAGGATATGATTGGTCGATTTTGTGAGTAATTGTGTGGTGCAATGGGTTGGTTTACAGTTCCCGTGAATGGATACATTTCATAATATATATATATATATATATATATATATATATATATATATTTTTTGACGCGGTGAAATTGGGTATAACTCGGTAGAGTGCAACATACACCCAATTGCAACCAACTATTTCTCTACACAAATATCTTTGAATTTAATATGTTAAGAGTTTTTGGGATGAGTTGAAAGTCATCCAAAATAGAGTGCGTTAGTCAGAGAGATATAATATGAAAATATGCGAATTAAAAGTTGTGAAGGTTCATAAGAAATCATTGGATCATTTTTTTTTATAATGGGAAAACACAAATGAATGATCTATATTATAAATGGGGCACATATTCACGAATTTATAAGTGCGCCCTTTATTCCACAATCAACAGTTAGTTAATCAATTTAAAAATCATTAGTTAAATTCGAAGAATTCTTTTTCATATATTTCGTTTTCTCTGTCTAAAAGAGTGTTCCAAGTATTGTTGGCCCACCAATACTTTCAGATTTAGTGTGCTATTATCTGAAACTGAAATCGGGGTTCGATCAATAGATAATTTAAGAATATTAATTTATACATACATAATTATTAGGATGAATGAAACTCATAACATTAGAAAGAAACTCACTAATATTAGAAGGACCGATAGAGAGCAAAAGTCACAAAGAAATTCATTGAACTAAAGAAGCCATGTACAAAAGACCCAACAATGCCATGAGAAATATGAGAGAAAAATTAAATGAAGAAAAATTAAAGTTATTGAATATTTTCAATAATTTTAATTAGATTGTATTCTTATACTGTTATACAGTAGTGTAGAACCCGTATAATTTTATATATATGCAGTATACATATTTAAATTTGAGAGTGCTCATATTGGGAAAACCATCAAAACATTAGATTTATTCCATTTAATTTAGATAAATTTCTCGATAAAATTCAAATAATTTCATCAATTATCTTAAAAATCATTAAACAAAAGTAATTGAAAACATTGCCCAAGATCTTATATCCAAAAATAAATGAAAGTAAAGGGAAAGTGTCTAGGGCCCAAAAAGCCACAGGCCCAACACTCCTCGTAATCTTGCAAGAAAATAGCTAATTCATAATGTAATATACATAATGTTAAGATCAGTGATTTTTTAACCGGACCGGACCGGCGGTTCAACCGGTTGAATTGGGAACCGGCCAGGAAATCGGTCCAATTACCTCTAAATAACCGTTTTTTCGGTTAAACCGGGATAAACTGGCCGAAACCGGATAAAACCGGTGAAACCGGCCAACCGGACAAAAACTCAGCCGCTCTGCAGAAAAAAAAAAAAAAAAAAAACCTCAACCGCACCGTCAATGTCCCTCTCCACGCCGTCACCGTCGTCGGCGTCTTCCACAACCCGTGTCTTCTCTTACATACGGCGTTGCCAGTTTTATTCGAAGAAGTTCTTTCTTTTTTTCGAACTGATCTGTTTCCCTTTTTTACTCCGATATATACATACATATATTACATATGTATGTGTTCAATGTTAATAATAGTTGTACACATTGCGTATTGTGCCTGATAATGGTTGCGTGTGAGATAGTAGTGGTACAGATTTATGGATAGTTGTGCCAAGTTTGTAGATAGTGGGTGTGTGTGATAGGATTTAATAGTTTATTTTATTAATTTAATATAGTCTATATATGTGCGTTAACAGTAAAAAATTAATAGTAAAATATTATATAGTAATTTATTTAGAATGTCAATTAGTAGTTATAGCTTATTAGTTGTTCATCAAAATTAACTATTAACCAGAATTGTTATTTTTAATGAGAAAACAAGAGTGAAATTTAATAATAATTATTATTATTTAAAAAAAAAATTCTACAAGTGATCAACAATCTAATACTTTAATTTAATACATTAAACGGTTGAACCACCGGTTAAACTGATTGGACCGACAATCAGTACTCAATCCGGTTTGATCATCGGTTCGGTTATGAAAACACTGTATAATATTAAAAAAAAAAAAGGATTTGGGGGTACAGTCTCTTAATAGGTCCGCCACTGCTCTGTAGATACATATATAGAAAAAAATTGTTTTACGGAAAGAAAAAAAAAAATCTAACTCTTTCCTCGATTAAAAAATTTGTCCTGTAATTTTAAGCGTTTCTTGAATCCTTTTATTACAGACATGATCAACCAACATTTACTCAAACATAATACTATATATTTATATAGAGTTCTAGTTTACTAACCAATGGAGTAACATACTTGAATCTGTTTTTATCTTTCTTCAGACTAGTATGAGTTTGCATAAGCAATGTATAAATACAATCCAAAGAATACAAGACCATGTCTACATTGCATATAGCCACTTATAAATTGACACCTAATTCACCCGAAAGAGAAAAAAAACTTGTATATATATATATTCAGAAAAATTTGTATGAAATTAGAGCAACAAATCCCCTGTTTCAGTTTAACATTCATCTTAAATACACGTCAGTTGTGATAACGAAATTATCAATTAACACATACTCATTCAGTCCCGATTTTAATTGAACATTTGTCCAAAAGTTATGTCTCGAATTAGATTAAACATTTACTAAAGTGTCAATAAAGTAACTCAATCAACTTAAAATTTTCCCTCCAAATATCCTAATATTACACCACACGATCATTACTTTTCTAACACTATAATCAACTTTATCCCATTTTATTTACATCTTATATTTTTACTTTATCATTTAACTCTCATTAAAAAACAACTTGTATTAATAAATAATTCTCATATTAAACTCCGTGCAATTTACAATTAAATTAGTATCAACGACCATCAATCATGGTGACTGTAACATTATTGATGGATGAACTACTCTTTTGGGTCTGCTCAGAACTCGTACCTGCAGTATCATAATTGTTGGACTTTATAGTATATGCTGACTGCTTTGGTTTAGGGAGCTCTATAATTTCGCTGCTGAGCATTGAGAGCACAGTCGAAATCGACGGCCTCTCGTCCGGACTCACAATAACCCGATATGTATGCACCTCTGTCGCGTAGCTTGACCTATTTAATTTCGGGTCAATTAGATCTTCGAAATTGTCGTCGTTCCACAATTTCCACACCTGCATTTAGTAACGGATTCAGAATTTTAAATTTAAAGATACGATAGGTAATTGAAAAAAAAATATATAATAATTATAATAAACAAATGTGGTGCAATTTGAATTTACAGTTGTACACCACTACATGCACTAAGCATCACATAAATAATTAGACAACGACAGATTCTTGTGTGTTACCGTGTTATTGACTTACGTGTCCCAAAAGGTTCAGAGTGCCATCTTGGCTGTAGAAGCTCGTGTTTCGTCGACCCGTGGCAATCTCTAGCACTACAACTCCAAAGCTAAAACCATCAGATTTTGTTGAAAACCGTCCTTCAATTGCATACTCAGGAGCCATGTATCCGCTGTAAAAAAAAAATACACATTACATATATAATAGCTTGTAGCTATCCATCTTTAACTTAGATATTCATTGAAATATTTAAATGAACACTATATATACTTACTATGTTCCTACCACTTATTAGGAGAAGTATTGAATAAGTCAATATTCCTTGTATATAGGATACACTTGTATTTATCCTTTATACTTGTATTTATCCTCTTAATTGATTTCCTATTATTATGGAGATCTTGTTGTAATCCCTTTGTATATATTAGTGGAATTCTCTTATCACCAATCATTGGTGATCTCATATCTATTCTCACACCACTCTTAAGGTGCTAACATGATCTTGCTTTGTTGCAAATATTCTGGCCATCCCAAAATCGGAGATCTTGGGGTTCCAATTGTTATCCAACAATATGTTGCTCGGTTTGAGGTCTCGATGAATGATTTTCAACCTAGAATCTCTATGAAGATAAAGGAGGCCTCAACAAGTACCTTTAATTATGTCGAAACGTTTTCTCCAATCTAGGATCTCTTGTGATGAATCTATAGTTACCATTAATTTTTAAAATTTATGATCAGACCTAATTTGAAAAAAACAAATTAAAAATTTATTGAAGAAATAGAGTAGGCAATATTGAACTAACCAAATAGATAAAAATCCAAGCTTTTATTAGGCATGTATTCATATATCAGCATTATCTCTTTATTCTCTACCCAGCAGCCAAGTAGTCTAACGAGATTTCTGTGTTGGAGTTTGGAAATTAGTGCTATTTCATTCATAAATTCTTGCATCCCTTGTGTAGATGTCTGTGAAAGCCTATTCACAGCAATTTCTCTTCCATTCGCCAAGTTTCCCTAAAGTTTAAATTGCTTTAGCAATTGACACTAAAATAAAGCAATTGGGATTTCTATTGCAAAATTGGTCCCAAGGAAAAAAATTCATTTCACTTTTGAGTACGTGTGTTTGGAAATGGTCATTTTTTATGTAAAACCTGATCCGGCACAAGAAATTTTAATGTTACACTTATAAACTAATACAATTTCTCTTATAAATTAATACCTATATCATTTAATGCTATGATATCAATTTATAAGTGTAATGGTATCAGTTGATAAATTTTACGGTATTAGTTTATAAGTATAATGTTAATAAATTTCATACTATGAACAAGTTTAAATGTTTTACACAGACCTACTCATCAAAAGAAAATGCCACATTTATTTGTAATGACCTTATTTTTGTGGGACCACTTTTGCAAAACTGTGATTTCCTGTTATGCATAACATAAATTGTTACACATAAATTGAGGAGGGGGGTTAATTGGAATTTATGGCTAAGAATATATAGTTATATATTCAATTGGGGAGTTGACGCTCATAGTTAGGCAAACGTAGTATTATATCAGTTCGATTCCCCTGTTCTAGTACTTTTCGTATTTCATTGCTGTTTAACCATTCTGAATTTTTAATACATGGACCCAGGGTATGGTGGTCTATTGAATTTTTATTATTATTTCACGTGTCATCCATCCATATTATAAAATACAAAGTGAAACACTAATTATGAAATATTATATAGTTTAATTTAAATAATTTTATATCAGCGCTAAAAAAAATTATATCATAATCTACCTAGGCATGTCTTTTTTGACCAAGTTCATTCGTCCCGGATTTAATTGAATGTTTGTCTAAAATGTTTATCCTGAATTAGATTGAAACACATCTTAAAATAGCAATAACGTTACTATATGAATTTAAACTATATCATCAAAACATCTTAATATTACACCTCATGTCATTACTTTTCTCAATTTAAAACAATTTTTATCTTCTTTTATTTATATAACATGCCATTAATTTACTATTTAATCCTTATAAAAAAAAGGCAATCGTATCTATCATAATACTAATAAACAATTCTCATATTAAACTCTGTGTTCAATCTATTCCGGGATGAGGAAGTATATGTTTTACGCAGCTACAATTGAAATGAAGATTATATTGAAAATAATATTCTCTCTGTCCCAAAGAAATGTGCACGTTTACTGTTTTCACGTGTTTTTGCGAGCGAGTTTTTTTATTAGTATTTGAAATGATAAAATGATTTTTAAAGATGCATGCTATAAATGAGAGGTAGATCTATAATACCACTCTTTAAAAATCACTTTATCATTTGAAATACTAATAAATAACTCGCTCACAAAAATTCGATAATAAAAGTGGTGTGCACGTTTTTCTAGGATGGAGGTAGTAACATAATTAATAATTTTATACTTGGATTAGTTCTAAATAAATACACGATATTTAATTACGATCTTCATGATTATAGTGTAAAAGCCCAATTTTTTACGTTGTTGCAAATCTGATACATGTTTTTTTTTCCTCCGATCAGTTACAGGTGACGTGGCTCGCTAAATTTGTCATGTACAATTACACTATTTAATTTTTTAAGAGAGTCTTGTATGAGATGTTCCGATGAACTTAAATATATAGCTAAGTCTTGTATGCATCCAGATGTACCGTGCATTCATAGTGCATTTTAATATCATGCAATTTATTATATTGAAAGATGCAACTAGTTTACACTAAACCGTGTAACTATTAATATGGAAAAATAGTTGCACAATTCAGTGTAAATAAATTGCATCTTTTAGTATAACAAATTGCATGATACTAAAATGCACTCATTAATTTGTTATACGATCATTCGCGTCATTCTTGAGTACTTGTAATCTAATAACTTCAAAGAAACCAAATTAATATCAAAGTTCTAATTTATGTCACTGACCTAGACTCCTAGTTGTTAAACTCCCATGATCATGAATAGTCAGCTGCTTTAAGTATTATTAGTTGTTTCAGAGAAAATCTGAAAATGCATGTCTATTTGACACAAATAATTAGTTTATTATTCTAAAAAAAAATATAGCTGAGAATTGATGAGATGATATATGAGAAAATTATTGATTGCACTATTTTTTTCTTGGCCCAACACCCACGTTAGCACCCAACTGAGAAAGGTGGCATGGCTACAAAATTTACTTTTTCCACGCGTAAAGTGGGTAATATGAAGTATGCTGACCAAGTCAACTAAAGAATATAAGTTACCAATTCAACTAAAAAAATAAAAAATGACCAAGTCAACCCTCAAATGGAGGTGGAAAAAAGGACTGCTATTGTAGAGGGTTGAAGGATATGAAAAGATTTATGTCATTGCACGATGTGGATTATAAAGACTAGGTTTCTTGCCAGGTACTGCGATGGTAATTTAAGTGTATTTTTTAAAGAGTAGGTCTTGTGTGCAAATTTGTATACATAAAAATTTTAATTTTGACCAAATTTCTTATTTTGACAAGTTCCTTATTTGATTTAATAAAAAAATAAAAAAATTCGCGAAAAAAATTCGCGCAGCCACCAGGTTTCGAACTTGGATCTCCAGCCAAAAAAAAACTTGGATCGGATCTCCAGCAAAAAAAAAAAAAAAAATCGCGAATCTCCAGCAAAAAAAATAAAAATAAATAAATTCGCGAATAATATCACCGAGCAGGACTTGAACCTGGGTCTCCAGTGCACCAACAGGAAGCTTTATCATTGAACTACAAAGGTCTAACTTAATAATTTTGGCATCGATTCGATATAATGTTTTATGTTAAGTGAATATTAGTAATACTTTAGATAATTTAGTAAAAAAAATTGTTACTTTTGACAATATTTTAATTAATTGTAGCTATATTCACAATTGATTGGTAAATAAAAAGTAAAATTAATTAGTTATTTAGTTGATTCTAATATATAAGGAAACATTTTTTATTATTACTTATGTTTGCAAATTTGTATGTACCATTCATTTAATTTTTTTTTATTATAATATTGCTATGTTTTGCATTTAATACTGTTTTATTTTGATTAGATAACCTTCATAAATTATCTTATTTTTTTCTTATGTTTAGACTATAATATCGTTATGTTTTTTTTTGTAATACTGTTATGTTTTTGCATGTAATACTGTTATTATTAGTTTGTAATACTATTAAATTTTTGTTTGTAATACTGCTTCAATTTCTTATTTGAAATCAAAAGAAGACATTAATGATTGTTGATTATGAATTTAAAATATAAAGTATTACATCCAAAATAAGAAAAAATAAAAAAAATTGAAATATATTAAATGCATAGTTGAAGCAGTATTAAATTTCACAATCAACAGCCTTCTATTTTAATTTCAAATAGAAAATTGAAGTAGTATTACAAGTAAAAACATAACAGTATTACAAACAAATAATAACAGTATTACATGCAAAAATATATTAGTATTAAAAAAAACGTAATGAACATTCTAAACATAAAGAAAATTAAGGTATTTTATGAAGAGTATCTAATCAAAACGAAACAATATTAGATGCAAAATATAACAATATTACAATAAAATATATAATTTTAAATGTATTATACGATACAATTTGTAAGCAGAAGCAATAATAAAAAATTATTTCCTTATATACTTGAATCAACTAGAGTTAACTCAATTTTTCATTCATCAATCAATTGTAAATATAATCTACAAATAATTAAAATATATATACTTAATTAAAATTGTTAAACACAATTTATTATTTAAAATGTCTCAATTTTAAATTATTTAATGATTTGTAGTGTAGTGGTAAGGTTCGACCAATGTAGGTAAAGTGGTTGACCTTTTTTTTTTCTATATTAAATATACAACTTAAATTAATTTAAAATTTTCTTTGTTAAATATAAATTTTTAATTAAAATAGACAAATACAGATACATATACCGAAAAACTCAATATTGTAACATAAGGTTGTGTAGCATATTGGTCAGGCTTTCTCTGTCTCGCTCTCGGGATACCAAGTTTGAACCCTGCCCGCGACATGGCAGCTACATTTTTTCGCGAATTGTATACAATTTGATCAAAATTAAAGATTACATTTTTTCGCGAATTGTATACAATTTGGTCAAAATTAAAGATTTTTATACATACAAATTTGTACATAAGACTTTGTCTTTTTTAAATGTATAACTTGTTTTATTAAAATGTATAATTTGTCTACACAGGTGTTTCAGTACGTATAAATAAATTGTATATTTTAATATAAATAAATTACGCGTTTTAATTAAATAAATTGCTTGTTTCAAAAATACATTTGTATTGTACGATTCACCTGGTGCATAATTTTTTTTTTATATTCTATATATTAGAAATTCTGCGTCCAATGATCCACAATAATATATTGATATATACTCCCTCTATTTCATAATTGATTGAACATGTTCGTTACACATGGAGTTTAAGGTATAAAGTTGATTTTAGTGTTGAAAAAGTAATGATATTTAATGTAATATTGAGGTGTTTGGGGTGTATAAAAAAGAAAAAAAATATTTTATTACCATTTATAAATATGTTCAAATATCAGACTTTTTTAGTAAATAAATGCTCAATTAAATATGGAATGATGGGAGTATATTTTATTTGAATGGTGTAATGTGAGACATCTAAAAGAAAATTTAATGAAAAGAAAATTTCAAATCAAAATTAACTCGTATTTTAAGTTTGATTGTTTTATGGAGACAAATTCAAATCTAACTAAAAAAATACTTAGAATCAAAATACCTTCATATTTTATATTCTCCCATTCTTTAAAATGTCGTTTTAGTTTTTTTTTTTTTTTAATATTTGTACAATAAATATTGTTTTAACATTTTTTTAGTAGGTCTCGTATGAAACTTATTCATCATGAAGTTAGTTATATATTTATAAATTTGACCATTTAGTTATCACGATTAATATCATTTTATAATATAACTTACACCCTTCAGTTATCACTTTTCTTATTTGTCCGTCCACCAAAAGTATACTTCCCTCCCTTTTTTTTCTTTCCGTTTTTTTGATTTAATGTATAAATTAGTTTTATAACGTAAATCATTTTTTTTTTAATTTTAATGTTTAATGTTCACATAAAATATTTTTTCACTTGTTCGATCATTTGCCCAAGCGACTACTTTCATATAATTTTTTTTATTTTTTTTTTTTTGAGATTATAGCAATATAAATTCAACACTCACCCGTTTTAAAATATTAAAACATCATTCTCAAAATTATGATTTGTTTCATCTTGAGACCATCTCATGAAAGACGAGCATTTTTTAAAATTTTATTTATTTTATCAACATATATATTTGTAAAAAGAGAAGGTTTTATGTGAAACTGATTTACCGTACACCATTCATACTATTGCTTATAAAAACTAATACTATAGCAACTATAGTATTAATTTCTACAAGCAATACTATGAGTGGTGCACGGATAAACAAGTTTCATATGAAGCTTTGCCTTGTAAAACATGATCGTAAAGACAATATGATATATACTTTTCAGACAAAAATTCGTATAAGACGGTCTCATACATAAGACAATGTACAAATTAACACTCACTTCTTTTATGTCTTATCTTTCCATAAAACTGTCCCACGCAAATGTGTCTACACTTTTAATTTTGATTTAATTTAACTATTAATTTAATTAAAATATTAAGAAGACTGCATTTAAAAAAATTATATTTATCTTATCAAAAATTTGTTCAGTGCAAATGTAAAAGTGTTATAACCATGTAATAATAATTTATTTGAATTAAAAAATAATTTAAACATCAAGGATAAAAAAAACTGAAAAAAAATACTCACTCTGTCCATAAATAACTTTCTTGTTTCTTTTGGGCACTAAGATTAAGAAAAAAATTAATAAAATAATAAATGGTGGGCCAAGATGGTGAATTTGGGATGAAAAGTAAAGGGGAATAGTGACAATTTTATAATATAGTGTAAAAAGTGAGAATAAATATATTGATAGTGGAATATTATTTTTTCTATTTGTGGAAACATGAAATTTATTGTTGGACGGATGAAAAAGGAAAGAGAGAAACTTATAGGTGGACGGAGGGAGTAAAAACAGGAGGGGGGGGGCAGTGGACACATGGCAGTAGGTTGGGGTGCTGGGCAGCATCGACAAAACCACCAAAAGTGTGTTCATTCCTTTTATGGACGCACTCACTCTATTTACACCCTCTAACCATCACTTAATCAAGTGTTTGTCATTGTACTTTACCCACAAACTCACTTTATTTATTAATGGACCTCACAATACCCTATAATACTTATATTTTATCTACTTTATTTACCTTTTTCTTAAAACTTGTGCTCAATGAATTTATCACAATTTCCGTGGACCGGAGTAATCACACACTTTAGTGTTATGAGTAAATACCCGTTATGTAGTAAAAAGGCATACTCTTCAGATATTACAACTAATACCCTTTAGTAATATATAAATCACACCCTTTGACCAGTTTCACATATTCTTAAAACTTGTGCTCAATGAATTTATCACAGTTTTTGTGGACAGAGAGAGTAATCACACACTTCGGTGTTATGAGTAAATACCCTTTATGTAGTAAAAATGCATACTATTTAGATATTACAATTAATACCCTTTAGTAATATATAAATCACACCCTTTGACCGGTTCCACATATTCTTGTGTGAAACGTGTTCACTCTATACTTTGTCAATATTTTCTCCCACCCCATGTCTCATATTTACCATATATTTAATTTTCATGGTTATTTGAATTTTTAAATTTTATACAAATATGTTGTGTGAATAATTTTCTCAGTCAACATTAATTATTATTATGAATATTTAATTATCATTAATTAAGATTAATTTTGACATAAAAATATTCTTAATTTGTCTAAAGAATTGCAAATCATACTTAAAAAAGAATAGAAGGAGGTATTTGATTAATTTATGTTGAATTTGCTGCGTTCGGTAGGAGATAATTAGAAATTTTAAAAATTAGTTATTAAAATCACATTTATGTTGATGACTCTATTCTAAAAAAAAAACTCGAATTAATGTCGTTGTAATGTCCCAATACTCACACCTACCTGACCGAAATAACACAAATCTCACGTAAATAATGGAGGAAGCTTAATTGAATAAAATGACGTTTGCAGAAACTAGATTTTTTTTTTGAAAGATATAGATGAAATACCATATAACGAGTACAAGGGGTACTCGAACCCAGAGACTTACATATTATAAATTAGAAGGGATACACTCTAGAGGTTGAATATCCCAAGCATGAAAGGAGCAACAAACGAGATCGGATAATGGATCTAATCAATTTCCAAGAACATAACTTAATCACATCAATCAACTCATTCAAAGTGTACGAACTATCTTTGAATATAAGTCCATTCCGGACCTTCCAAATCTTCCACAAGTAGCCTGCCAAATTACACGAAGAACTTACGCTTGACCTTACCTCTCACAGACTCAACAAAGTCACAGAAATGATCTCTACCGGTAGAGGAGTACGGTATCGGTTTGTTGAGCCAATTGGATAAGGCCTGCCACACGAGAAGCGCCACCGGACAAGAGAAGAGCAAATGATTTGAGGTTTCGAGTGGACCGAGGCACATGGAACAAGATCCCGAGCCCACTCCCTCAGAAAGACCCCGAACAAGGAGATTATCTTTAGTAGGAATTCGTTCACGCACAACCCTCCAAGCAAAAGATGAGATTTTAGACGGGATCACCTTCCACCACAGCTTATGCCAAGGAAACAGATTCACAACACTATCACCCGCCTCTTCCATAAGGATATCATACATCGCTCTAGTGGAGAAAGTACCGACTTTCTATCCCCTCCAAGCCATGGAGTCTGTAACGTTAAGCTTAACTTTGTACCTATAAATCAACATCCACAGATCCACAAAATCAAAATAATCATCAACATTAAGCTCTCTCTCCCAATACAACACCCACGACTCCCTCCCATGGTCCCAGACTCTACCAAGCACCCCTTTCTTTTGTGACGACAACTCAAACAACTTTGGAAACCTATCTGATAACCTACTACAACCCTCCACCCAAGGGTCCACCTAAAATCTAGTCTTGCACCCATTCCCCAGAGACAAGGACAACTCACTCCTAAACATACACCCCGACCTACCCCACAAAAACTCGTGCAAATCTTTCCACCATAAAGACCACATTTTTTTCTGACCGCACTCGACTCGAACACCTACCTAAGAGACTCGTACCTAGATTCAACAACTCTGACCCATAAAGATTTCTCCCCTGACACTCATCTCCACAACCACTTACATAACAAAGGACCATTAAAATCTTTGACATCCCTCACTCCTAACCCCCCTCTAGACTTATTCTGACACACGAGACTCCAATGCACCCACGCAATCTTACGACTCGACCCTCTTCCCCCCATAAGAAATTCCTTTGAATTTTGATTATAGCTTTAATAACACACTCAGGGGCTTTGAAAAAGGATAGATAGTAGACTGACAGAGCTGAGAGAACCGAGTTCAAGAGTAAAAGTCGACCTCCAAATGATAGGTATTGTTTTTTTCAACCTGACAACTTTCGACAAAATCTATCCACTAATGGTTTCCAGACTTCGAAATTCCTGAAATTTGCTCCATTTGGAAGCCCTAAATAGATGAATGGGAACTTACCAATTTTGCACTGTAGGACCTCTGCCAAGACCTCCAATTGCGGATTACTAAGGTGCACACCGTGTTGGGGTTATACTGAAAAGTATGCTTTTACTTTGTATAACCAAACTGAATTTCTGTCTTATTTACTGAAATAAATTATTTATCACTGATGCTTTAAATATCATTGAATGTTACATATATTTCTTTGCATAAGCTGTTCAATAATATAAGACGTGTTACATTGTAGTTAATTTAGTGATACGGATCACGTAAGATTAAATTAATATCCGCATATGTAACTAAAAGTACGTTGTTCACGACCTAGATGGAAATGAACAATCCATCGTGAAAGGTTGAAGTGTAAGACTCAGATTGACTTGTCTTGACCAAGAGATTACACTAGTGCATGACTGATGCACTGAATAGGACCTACAGGAGGATAAATTCTTCAACACTGAATTAGGAAGAATTAGACCTCAGTGGTTCGTTATTTCTTAATCTTCGTCCCTTAAATAGGATCGTGTGTGGTTAGTAATTATTGCTTTGACTTATGATGGGTAGAGAATCAATGAGACTCAATACTTTATATCTTGGGCAATATTATTGGTCACATTCGATTGCTAAGATTTAATACGAAGAATCGTGTGCAAGTACGCTTGTTCGATTTGCCCCCTTGAGAGGTTCATAAGATTTATCATACCAAATCTTCCAAGTGGAATTAGTTTCCGGTATGGATAATAATGTTGAACCGTTCCTTGACCAATGACAAAAGATATTAATTAATAGAAAACTATTTCAGTGGCTTGAATTAATTAATGGGGTAGGTAATCTTAAACACGGGAAATAATAACCGGGAGCCATATTAACAGTAATATAGGTTAAGATGGATAGTACAATATTAATTATGTAGTGAGATTAATTAATATTTATGGGCTTGAATAATATTGTGGCTCAATATTGGAAATTCAAGATCCATTGGAAGGTCCAATCTTAATTCTCATAAAGGCCCCTCAAGTAAGTAGCTCAAAGATAAAGTTCAATAACTGAAAAATGTGTTTAAAATAAAATAAATTATTGTTGCTTATTTTTTCCAAAATTTTCGAAAATATTAAAGAAAGAAAGAGAAAGGATTTTCTTGATTTTCTTGGAAATATTTTATGGAATATGTATTCTTGAAATACAAGATTATCCCATAAATTCAAAAAAAGTCAAAGATCCTATTTCTTCCCTATTTAATGGGAAATTTTCGAAAACCCTTAATATAAGGAGGTGTGATTTTTATGGAATATTTTAATTATGGGGAAAAGAATATATTGGATATATTTAAGATTTCTTGGAGATCAAGAAAAAGATTTTCCCATCTTATTCCTAGGGCAAAAATCGGCCACCACCTAGTATTATAAATAGGGGATGAATTTTTCATCCCCAAATGCAATTCCATGTGTTGGAAAAATTAGAAATCCACAAAGGTGGTGCAACATAATTTTATTTTTCCCTTTTGTTAAATTGTTCGCGAGTTCCTACCACCGGATTGTTGAACGAGGATAAGGGAATACTTGAGAAGGTCTTTGGGTGTGTTCGTGTGAACGAGATCCATCTTCTCAATGGTTGTCACTCCAAAAGGTTAGTTCACGTAAACCCGTAGCAATTCCGCATGCGTAGGATTTATGTGAACTGTTTATATGCATGATTTGTTGTTGAATTATTATTTGAATTAATATAGGATTAATTTATGCTAGTAATAATTGTTAGAATTAAATTTGTATTTAAATATTCATCCCGAATAGATCCGGGCAATTAATTCCCCAACACACCGTGGATAGAGCTTTTCTGGAAGTTGACCTTCAACCCAAAGACAATTTCAAACAACCTAAGAATTCCTCTCAGACACTTGATATTCTTCAAAGACGCTTTCCCCATCAAGACAGTGTCGTCTACAAACTGCAAATGGCTAATCATAACCTTGCTCTTCCCGATCTCCAACAAATCAAACTCACTCAACTCCACGGTTTTTCTCATCAAGCAACTTAAGTCTTCAACAACGATTAAGTTTTGGGGAATTAATTGCCCGAATCTATTCGGGGTGAATATTTAAATACAAATTTAATTCTAACAATTATTACTAGCATGAATTAATCCTATATTAATTCAAATAATAATTCAACAACAAATCATGCATACAAATTCGTCACGTAAATCCTACGCATGCGGAATTTCTAGGGTTTTACGTGAACTAACCTCTTGGAGTGACAACCGTTGAGAAGATGGATACTCGTTCACACGAACAAACCCAAAGAGCCTTCTCAAGTATCCCCTCGTCCTTGTTCAACAATCCGGTGGAAAGATGCTCGTGAACAATTTAACAAAAGGGAAAAATAAATTATGTTGCACCACCTTTGTGGATTTTTAATTTTTTTCAACACATGGAATTGCATTGAGGATGAAACATTCATCCCCTATTTATACATAAGGGGTGGTCGAAATTTTTGGGTAAAATTAATATGGGAAAAACTTTTTCTTGATCTCCAAGAAATCTTGAATATATCTCATATATTCTTTTCTCCATAATTAAAATATTCCACAAAAATCTCACCTCCTTATATTATGGTATTTTCGAAAAACAAGGAGTAGGAATCCAAGATTTGGATATTCTTGAATTAATGTGATATTCTTGTATTCCAAGAATACATATCTTCCATAATATTTTTTCAAGAAAATCAAGAAAATCTTTTCTTTCCTTATTTTATTCATATTTTCGAAAATTACTCAATAAATAGCCAAGTGGAAGATTTCTTGAATTTAATAAGATAATCTTGTATTCCAAGAATACTTATCTTCATTCCATAACAAAATTCAAAGAAAATCTTTCTCCCTCTTCTATTTATTATTTTCGAAAAAATATAGAAAAAATACGCAACAATAATTTATTTTATTTTAAACACCATTTTTAGTTATTGGACTTTATCTTTGGCCTACTTGAGGGGCCTTTAGGAGAATTAAGATTGGACCTTCCAATGGACCTTGAATTTTCAATATTTAGCCACAATATTATTCAAGCCCATAAATATTAATTAATCCCACTACATAATTAATATTGCACTATCCATCTTAACACATATTACTGTTTTTTTTATCGGATAAACACATATTACTGTTAATATGACTCCCGATTATTATTTCTCATATTTAAGATTATTCAGTCCATTAATTAATTTAAGCCACTGAAATAGCTCCACATTAATTAATATCTTTTTCCTTGGAGTAAGGTCAGCTCAACATTATTATCCATACCGGAAACTAATTCCACTTGCAAGATTTAGTATGATAAAACTTCTGAGCCCACCAAGGGGACAAATCAAGCAAGATGTACTTGCACACGATTCTATGTATTAAATCTTAGCAATCGTCATGTAACTAATAATATTACCCAAGATATAAGGTATTGAATCACATTGATTCTCTACCCATCATAAGTCAAAGCAATAATTATTAATTCCACACGATTCTATTTAAGGGACGGGGATTAAGAAATAACTAACCACTGAGGTCTAATTCTTCTATATTCAATACTGAAGAATTTATCCTCCTGTAGGTCCTATTCAGCGCATGACAAGCCAATCTGAGTCTTGCACTTCAACCTTTCACGATGGATTGTTCATTTCCATCTGGGTTGTGAATTATGTACTTTTGGTTACAAGGGACTGTTAATTTAATCTTCTGTGATCTGGTATCACTAAATTAACTACAATGTAACACGTACTATTTATTGAACAATTATGCAGTAAATATATATAACATTCAATCATATTTAAAGCAACAGTGATAAATAATTTATTTCAGAAAATAAGACAGAAATTCAGTTTGGTTATACAAAGCATATTTTCCAGTATAATCCCAACAATCTCCCACTTATACTCAAAGTCTGCTTTTAAGTATACTACAGCACGTCTCGTGTCAGTTTTACGTGACATCTAATCTCACCTACACGAACCTAATAATATCTCTCCCACTTATACTCAAAGCAGATTGGAAATACTCTTGACACCCATTCCTTCCACATGTCTCTCGAATGTATTCTGAGGCAGACCCTTTGTGAATGGATCTACTAGGTTGTCCTCTGACGCGATCTTTGTCACCTCTATATCTCCTCTCTTAACGATTTCTCGTATAAGATGGTATTTGCTTTCAATGTGTTTGCTGGCCTTGTGGACTCTTGGTTCCCTTGAATTTGCAACTGCTCCAGCATTATCACAGTAGACTGTGATGGTGTTAGGCAAATCTGGAACTACGTCCAAATCCACTAGGAAGTTCTTGAGCCAAACCGATTCCTTCGCTGCTTCACAAGCAGCTACATATTCGGCTTCCATGGTAGAATCTGCGATGCATTTCTGCTTAACGCTTCTCCATGTCATGGCTCCTCCCCCCATGAAAAACACACTACCCGAGGTAGATTTTCTGGAATCTAAGTCTGATTGGAAATTCGAGTCCGTGTAACCGATGGGAATCAGACTGTCTGACTGATAAACCAACATTCTATCCCGAGTTCTCTTCAGATACTTCAGAATATTTTTAACTGTTGTCCAATATTCTTTCCCCGAATTACTCTAATATCTTGCTACCATGCCGACGACAAAGCAAATATCTGGTCTCGTGCACAGCGTTGCATACATAAAGCTTCCGACAGCCGAAACATAAGGAATGTCTTTCATGTCATCTATCTCCTTTTGTGTCTTAGGGCACATTTCCTTGGATAGATGGATTCCATGTCTGAAGGGTACAAAACCTTTCTTGGAATCTTGCATGCTGAATCACTTCAAGACAATATCTATGTTTGAAGCTTACGATAAGCCTATCATCATTTTCTTACGATCTCGAGTGATCTTGATCCCAAGGATGTGACCGGCTTCCCCTAAGTTCTTCATATCAAACTGTTTTGATAGTCATGCCCTTACGTCCGACAACATCTTTACATCGTCTTCGATGAGCAGAATATCGTCCACGTATAGTACTAAGAATACCAATGCAGTTTCGACACACTTTTTATACACACAACTCTTGTACTCATTTTGATCGAACCCATAAAACTTTATAACTTAATCAAAACATTGGTTCCAAGCACGGGATGCTTGCTTTAATCCGTAAATGGAATTCTTGATCTTGCAAACTAGATGTTCTTGGTCTTTTTCAATGAAGCCTTCGGGTTGTTGCATATAGATCTCTTCTTCAAGACTTCCGTTAAGGAAAGTTGTCTTGACATCCATTTGCCAGATCTCAAAATCGAGATGTGCAGCTATCGACAAGAGAATACAGATGGACTTAAGCATAGCTACAGACAAAAAGGTCTCCTCAAAATCGATCCCTTCTTTCGGAGTGTAACCTTTTGCCATAAGTCTAGCTTTGAAGGTCTCCACCTTTCCGTCCGGTCCTCTTTTTCTCTTGTATACCCACTTGCATCCAATAGGTTTGACCCCATTGAGTGGTCCAACTAGCTCCCACACCTTATTGTGATCCATGAAACTCATCTCAACTTCCATTGTTGTTTGCCAAGAATCTGCATCCTTGTCTTGGATTGCCTCATTGTATGTCCATGGGTCCGATTCATCTTCACTGGGGACCAAGTCCGATGACTCTCCTATCCCCATGAATCTCTCGGGTTGTCTAACAACCCTCCCACTACGACGAGGTTCCGGTTGAGTAAGTGTGTCGCTTGGTATGTCAACTTGTACAGTTGGCATTGAGGTAAGCCCTCTTAGCTCATCTAAGGTAATCTCACTTCTAGGCTTTCTTTCGTTCATATAGTCCTCTTCCAAAAATCTAAAGTGCGTACTGATTATCACCTTTTGATCATCGGGACCATAGAACATGCACCCTTTTGTTTCCTCGGGTACCCTATAAACAGCCTTAATTCTGATTGTGGATCTAATTTACCAGCTTCCTTGTCCAACACGTATGTCGGACACCCCCAGATTTTCATGTGTCTTAAACTGGCTTGTGCCCGGTCCACAACTCTTTAGGGGTTTTGGGAACCGATTTGGATGACACCAGGTTTAGAATGTAAGTCATTGTTTCCAAGGCGTGACTCCAAAACTATTTGGGTAGATCCGTATTACTCATCATTGATCTGACCATTTCTAAAAGAGTTCTGTTTCTTCGTTCTGCAGCCCCATTTTGTTGAGGGGTTTCGAGTGCAGTCAACTGGGATACAATCCCTTCATCTGACAAGTAGTTCAAAATTCATCGCTGAGGTATTCGCCTCAACGATCAGATCGTAGAGACTTGATACTTTTTCCCTATGATTCTCTGCTTGAGCCTTAAAATCTTTGAACTTATCAAAGAGTCTCAGATTTATGCTTCATAAGAAAAATGTACCCAAATCTTGAGTAATCATCGATAAAAGTAACGAAATACTCATGATCTCATTTTGCTTTGATTGACATTGGACCACATATGTCAGTATGAACGATCTCTAACACTTCTTTGGCTCTATTCCCCTTGGCTCCAAATGCCTTCTTGGTCATCTTACCCTCCAAACACGATTCGCAGGTTGGAAATGGTTCAACCCGGAGTGACTCCAATGAACCATCTTGAACCAACCTTTGGATCCTTTTTGGATTAATATGACCTAGTCTCAGATGCCATAGAAGTGTTTTGTTCACGTCTGAAGAACACTTTCTTTCATGCAAAACAGTCGATGTGTTATAGGATGTATTTTACGTGTGGTGTACAATTTTAATAGTATAGAGATTGTTCATCAATGTCCCATAACAGATACACTCATCATTTCGATAAATGATGTCATTATTAGAAGAAACTAAGTATCCATCGAAAGAATTTTAGAAACTTAAAGTGAATTCTTTCTAAAACTGGGAACATATAAAACGTCTCTTAAAACTCTGTCTTCAAAAGACAGCTACACTTCTCCCACTGCTTTAAGCACTACTTACGTAGCACTGCAATATCTGCTATTTATGTAGCATTGTAATAAATGCTACTTTCGTAACATTGCCCAGTGTTATGAGGATCTCACTCTCACTAAGTTGTCAGGTTCGCTTGAACCCGTAAAGTAAACATGATCAGTGGATTTTGTATAAACTACCCACGAATGAGAAGTATACACCGCTAAACAAGTTTCAACAACTAGCGCGTGATAATTACCTTTATTTCCGACCCTTTTGGGCTTGGAATAGGCAAACCTCCATTGTCCCTTTTTTCACCGCAGTTGAAACACTTCCCCTTTGAATTTTCCTTGACACCACCAGCATCCCTCATCTTACCATTGCCCTAGGCAACAGTCGAGTTTGATTGCTTATGGCTTTTGGTCCTCTTCTTCTTTTTGCCTTCCCTTGGCCTAAAAGATGAAGACGGACCACTTACCGTCAATGCTTTGACTTTGGTGCCCCATCAACGTCTCTGCCGAGACCAAAGCTTGCAACAAATCAGCTAGCGAGGCCAAAGTGCTCAAAAACTTTTGGGAAGAGAGTGGAGTGCCAAATCAATCTGGGTCTCCAGATCATAATCTGTACCCAGAACCTCAAGTTTGTTCAGATGAGCCATCAATTTTGAGGACGTAATTCCTTATGGGGATGTCCTCCACCATTTTCATCGACAACATTTCTCGCAAAGTGATCTGACGATCCCCGCGTTTTTAACTCGTCAGTTGGCTCATCTGGTTTTTGGTGTGTCAAGAATCTATTTGTGCTTTTGTGCAGTTAGGACAATCATAAGTTATCGTTTCCAATAAACATAGTTTCCTAAACAATTATATTGACTTTAAGTATATTAACAGTGGATTAAAAGGTTGCGACATGTTGAACTGAAATAAATAACGATTGTATAAACACAAAATTATCACATAATTTGATCACATGAATCATATTAAAATCTCCAAAAAATATGAACATGCATCAGCCAACATCTCAAAACAGTTTAAATAAACCACGTGGGGTGGGTCATTATTTAAACACATTCAAGCAGGTTACAAACAAGAAAACGGTTACAAACCTTTAATGT
Organism: Stenogyne calaminthoides; assembly: GCA_037126765.1. Taxonomy (NCBI): domain Eukaryota; kingdom Viridiplantae; phylum Streptophyta; class Magnoliopsida; order Lamiales; family Lamiaceae; genus Stenogyne; species Stenogyne calaminthoides. The sequence goes on from JBBCBC010000024.1 coordinate 24,744,250, forward strand.
CCAAATTAATAGTTGGCTCCCACTTGACCAATATAAAATTGACAAGGACTTCGGGGAAGTATATGCATATCAATTTTAAGGAATAAGTATTCTTGGAATACAAGTTTATCCCATAAATTCAAGAAAAGTCAAATATCTTATTTCTTCCCTATTAATGCCAAATTTTTGAAAATCATATATAGAAGGGGAAGAAAAGATATTTTGTGAATATTATGGAAATAGGAATATATGAGATATATTCAAAATTGTATCTTGGGAAGATACAAAGAATTTTTCTAACTCTAATATACTCAAAATTTTCGCCCCCTCCCCCCCTAGTTTCTATATATAGGGGATGGATTTTTCATCCCCAACATAATTCAATGTGTTGAAAAAATTAGAAATCCACAAAGGTGGTGCAACATTTTTTCTTTTTCCTTTGTTAATTATTTGAAGGAGATTCCTACCACCGGGATATCAAATAAGGACGTGGGAATACTAGAGAAGGTCGTTGGGTGTGTGATCAGATTCTCTCCCGTTTAATCCGCCAAAAGGTACGCCTCACGTAACTCCTAGAAATTTGCATGTGTAGGATTTTCGTGACAATTTTGTACGCGTGATATGTTGTTGTGATTTAATTGTTATTTGAATTAATATATGATTAATTCATGCTAGTAATAATTAAATAATTTAAATTTATATTTAAATTGCACCTCGAATAGATCCGGGCATCCTATTTCCCAACAAAAATGGCATTGTTCTGATCGATTTGAGACTAAAACTAGACATTGTTAAAGTTATTGGGATTAAATCGACAACAACAAAAACTTATGGGACTAAATCTATTTGAAGCCAAATTTATGCGACCATTTGTGATTCAATAATAGAGATAAAGATTAGGAGATATTTATTTTTATAAAGGGATTTCGGCTTTGGTGGCTGCAGTCGGGAATAAAGAGTTGAAGGATAACTTTAATTTATGGTATTTACGTATGGAGCATGTCCTACATTTTGTTATTTCATTATTAAATAAACTTGGTCATCTGTCGGTTACTTCTGTTTTGCCTAGTCCAAGTGTCTGCTCTTCTTGTCAGTTGTCAAAGAGCAAGAGATTTTCTTTTCAGTTGAATGAGAAACGTTCTGATTGTGTTTTGGATTTAATACACTGCGATTTGTGGGGTCCTGTACCCGTTTCTACTACTGATGGATTTCGTTATTATGTTGCTTTCATTGATGATTATTCTAGTTTTTGCTGGATTTATCCATTGCGTGCCAAGTCTGAATTCTACGATATTCTAGTTCAGTTTCATACCTTTGTCTGCAATCAGCTTGATCGTAAAATAAAGGTTTTTCAAAGTGATGGGGGAACTGAGTTTGTGAATGCTAAAGTCAGTAATTTTATGAATCTCCATGACATACTTCATCGTTTATCCTGCCCTTACACTCCACAGCAAAATGGTAGGGCTGAACGTAAGCATCGTCACATATCTGAAACTGGCTTGTCCACATTGTTTCATGCTCATGCACCTGCTTCTCTTTGGTTTGATGCATTTGCTACAGCTGTTTTTGTGATCAACATACTTCCTTCTTCAATCTTGCATAATTCGTCTCCATTTTGTTTGTTATTTGATTATGCTCCTAATTATGCAAACATCAAGCCTTTTGGGTGTCGTGTTTTCCCGTATCTTCGGGATTATGCTGCAAATAAATTGGAGCCTCGTAGTCGCCCTTGCATTTTTTTGGGATATAGTTGTTGGGGAATAGGGTGCCCGGATCTATTCGGGGTGAATTTAAATACAAATTTAATTCTAACAATTATTACTAGCATGAATTAATCCTATATTAATTAAAATAATAATACAACAACAAATCTTGCATACAAGTTCGTCACGTAAATCCTACGCATGCGGAATAACTAGGAGTTTACGTGAACTAACCTCTTGAAGTGGAAATCGTCTAGAAGGCGGATCCCGTTCACACTAAAACACCAAAAGGCCTTCGCAAGTATTCTCAAGTCCTTGCTCGTCAATCCGGTGGAAGGACACTCGCGAACAATTAACAAAAGGGAAAAATAAATTTTATGTTGCACCACCTTTGTGGATTTCTAATTTTTCCAACACATGGAATTGCATTGGGGATGAAATATTCATCCCCTATTTATAATACTAAGGGGGGCGAAAATATTAGGATTTAGGGAGATTGGGAAATTTCCTTGCTTCTTCTCCAAGAAATTTTTTTGGATATATCCAATATATTTTATTTCCCAATATATCTCCCAAATAAAATCTCCTCCTCCTTATGTTATGGAAATTTCGAAACTATAACCATAAATAGTCAAGTGGGAAATTTCTTGAATTTAATGAGATAATCTTTTATTCCAAGAATACTTATCTTCATTCCATAACAAAATTCAAAGAAAATCTTTCTCCCTCTCTTATTCATAATTTTCGAAAATTATGAAAAATTAGGCAACAATAATTTATTTTATTTTAAACACCTTTTTCAGTTATTGGACTTTATGTTTGGGCTACTTGGGGGGCCTTTAGGAGAATTAAAAATGGACCTTCCAATGGACTTTGAATTTTCAATATTGAGCCACAATATTATTCAAGCCCATAAATATTAATTAATCTCACTACATAATTAATATTGTACTATCCATCTTAACCCATATTACTGTTAATATGACTCCCGGTTATTATTTCCCGTGTTTAAGATTATCTAGTCCATTAATTAATTCAAGCCACTGAAATAACTTTATATTAATTAACATCTTTTTCCTTGGTTAAGGAACGACTCAACATTATTATCCATACCGAAAATAAATTCCACTTGCAAGATTTGGTATGATAGATCTTATGAGCCTCCCAAGGGGACAAATCAAACAAGACGTACTTGCACACGTTTCACCGTATTAAATCTTAGCAATCGTCGTGTAATCAATATCATTGCCCAAGATACAAGGTATTGAATCTCAATGATCCTCTTCCCATCATAAGTCAAAGCAACGGCTATTGATTGCACACGATCCTATTTAAGGGACGGAGATTAAGAAATAATGAACCACTGAGGTCTAATTCTTCTATTTTCAGTGCCAAAGAATTTGTCCTCTTGTAGGTCCTGTTCAGTGCATCATGATGCACTGGTGCAATCTCTTGGTCAAGACAAGCCAATCTGAGCCTTACACCTCAACCTTTCGTGATGGTTTGTTCATTTCCATCTAGGTCGTGAAAGTGTACTTTTAGTTACAAGGGAATGTTAATTTAATCTTCTGTGATCTGGTATCACTAAATTAACTACAATGTAACACGTACTTCTTATTGAACAGTTATGCAGTAAATATGTGTAACATTCGATGATATTTAGAGCATCAGTGATAAATAATTTATTTCAGTAAATAAGACAGAAACTCATTGTGATTATACAAAGTAAAAAGCATACTTTTCAGTATAATCCCAACAATAGCAACATTTACAAGGGATTTCGTTGCTTTGATCCAACTTCATCTCAGATTTTCACTACACACCATGCTCAGTTTGATGAAAATTGATTTCCATTCTCTCAAGAGCCGTCCGGAACTTCAGTTTCAGAGTTGGATATTACCACCTTCTTGGACGGATCGGGCAGTCCGCCCACCAAGGCCAGCCCGTCGCCCGCACCCCTGGCTCCTGTGACCCCTGCACCAACCGTGCACTGATTTAAGCCCGCCTTCGATGATCACACCGAGGCTATTCCTTGGGACCCTCCTGTACAGGCTCCTGCCCCAGTCCAGGAGCCCGCCCCTGCTCTCGCACCTGTCCAGCAACAAAAACTAGACGGGCTTGCCCATGCTGAGCCCCAATCGGCAGCCGATGCCCCTGCCATGCCTCCGCCCAGGTTCGAGCCCCATCCGATGACCACACGAGCCCGAGGGGGTATATTCAAGCCCCGGTGTCTGCTCAATTTAGTGTCTACCACCCTATTGTCCGCTCTCGTTGCCACCTCTGAGCCTCGTGGGTTTAAGTCTGCAGCTAAGCGTCTGGAATGGCTTGCTGCTATGCAAGAAGAAATTGATGTCCTTCGTTCAAATCAAACATGGGATTTGGTTCAACATCCTCCTGGTACAAATATCGTTGGCTCGAAATGGGTATTCCGTACGAAGTTTCATGCAGATGGCACTATAGAGCATCACAAGGCTAGTCTTGTTGCTCAAGGTTTCACACAAATTCCTGGCACCGATTTTCATTACACATTCAGTCCAATTGTTAAGGCTGCAACTGTTCGTTTCATCCTAGCTCTTTATGTTCAGCACAGTTGGCCTCTTCATCAGCATGATGTAAAAAATGCCTTCCTTAATGGCGTTCTTGACAAACCAGTATTTATGGCTCAGCCCCCGGGTTTAGTGGATCCCCAGTTCCCAGATCATGTTTGTCAACTAAAGAAAGCTCTCTATGGCCTTCGTCAAGCACCACTGACTTGGTTTCAGAGATTTAGCTCATACCTTACTGGTCTTGGCTTTCTTCAGAGTCGTTGTGATTTGTCTCTATTTCATTTTCATCGAGGTACAACTGTTATTTATTTGTTGCTATAGGTGGATGACATCATTGTTACAGGGAATGACAGCTCATTGTTCCAAACTTTTATATCTAGTACACATCGTGAGTTTGCTATCAAAGACCTTGGGCGTTTGAATTATTTTCTTGGGCTTGAGGTTTCTTATATGTCTGATGGCTTGTTTGTGGGTCAAGCCAAGTATGCCCATGATATTCTTGAGCAAGCTGAGCTGTTGGATTCCAAGTCTATCTCCACTCCTTTGGCAACTGGGGAGTCTCTTGTTAGTGATGGTGATTCGTTCAGTGATCCTACATTATACAGGTCCCTTGTTGGCGCCCTTCAATATCTGACCATCACCCGTCCTGATCTCTCGTACGCTGTCAACTCGATTAGTTAGTTTCTTCACTCTCCGACTGATACTCATTTTCTAGCAGTGAAACGTATTCTTCGTTATGTCAAGGGTACGTTACACTTTGGTCTCTCGTTTACCAAGTGGCATGATACTTTTGTCTTGGGGTATTCTGATGCCGACTGGGCACGTTGCAACTGAGATACGCCGTTCCACCTATGGTTACTCTATTTTTATTGGGGGGAATCTTGTTTCTTGGTCTGCCAAGAAACAACCTACTGTCGCCCGTTCGAGCTGTGAGCCTGAGTACCTAGCAATGGCGAATGCAACATCCGAGTTAGTTTGGGTTGCTAATTTGTTACGGGAGCTACGATCACCCCTCTCTTCTCGACCAACTCTTTTATGTGACAATAAGAGTGCTATTTTTTTGAGTCAAAATCCTGAGGCTCATAAGCTAGCTAAGCACATTGATTTGGATTATCATTTTGTTCGTGAGCTCGTTTCATCTAGGAAGTTGGCTACCAGCTTCGTTCCTTCCCATCTTCAGCTAGCAGACATCTTCACGAAGAGTCTACCTCGTCTGGCTTTTGAGTTTCTTTGTTCCAAGCTCTGTGTGTGCCTTCACCCCACGCAGCGCTTGACGGGGGGTAATAGAGATAAAGATTAGGAGATATTTACGAGAAAAAAAGTTTTTTGGTCCCATAACTTATCTACTGTCCATTTTTCGTCCCAAAAAATTTAAATGTCCAATTTTAGTCCCATAACTAAATTGATTGTCCAATTTTGGTCCTATTTTTACCGAAAAAATGCGAATAATGTCGTTTTGATGACGTGTAAGTCACGTGTCGATAAAATTTGGTGGTTCTCTATACTCTCGATGACGTGAACTCTGACTATTTATTTCTTTTTATTTTTTTACATTTTTCAATCAATTAAACTACACATGTGTAAATAATCCAACAAATCCAATCAAAATTAAAATTTCAAATCTATAAATTTAAGAACAACTAAATTTTACTGGCACGAGACTTGCATAAGACCGAAAATGAAGTTTTTTTCAATTTTTCGGTGAAAATGGGACCAAAATTGGACAATCCATTTAGGTATGGGACTAAAATTGGACATTAAATTTTTTTGGGACGAAAAATAGACAGTGCATAAGTTATGGGACAAAAAAACTTTTTTTCTCAGATATTTACTTTGACCGTATATTTTTGTAATTTATATTCTTTAATTACTTTCTTTGTATCTCACCCATATATCTTGGGAAAGTTGTTGTAATCCTGTAATAGCTCTTTATTAATAGCAAATTTCCCCATCACCAATTTAACGGTGATTTTCTAAATCTCATTACATTCAAACTCCAAATTAGGATACACGTGTTCATTGTCCTTGTCGATATTGAATTCCTTGAAAGCTTCTCTAATATGTGGTTAGATTAGCTCCGTGGAGCCATGCATCCGCTTCTTCATATCAACTTGCCCTTGCTAAAGTACAATCTGCAAATGTGTCATCTTAAGAGTTTTTTGCACTTTTGGTCCCATGAACCACACCATGTTTTCGATTTAGTCCCACCACTGGCAGATTTAGTCCCACAAAAATTTTAATTTTCAAATGTAGTCCCGCCGTTACTTTTTCCGTTAAATGTACTTGCAAATGTGGTCTCATAAGTTATGGGACATAATTAATACTCAATTAAAGCTTAACCACCTTTCAACCACTGACAGTTTTAGTCACATACGTTATGAAACATAATTAACACCAAATTAACCAATTAATTGTCTGGGCCCACTTGCACATATGGTCCCATAGGTTCCATTTCTTCCCAATTACAACATTTGAGAGCCAATTTACTGTCAATTTCAGTCCCATAAGATTGAAATTTGTCAAAAATTGGTGGGAAAATCAAGTTTTTCCCACCAATTTCAACCAAAAACCTAGATTTTCCTCTTTGCTATATATACATTCCACATATATTCACACATTCAACAAAACATATTCATGAAAAAAGAAGCACAGCACATTCAACACTAAATCTAAATCCAAAAACACCTAAACACACCATGTCTTCCTCATCTTCTGCTCGAATCCGACACAACCTTATTTGCTATTGTGGGAAAGCTTGTCGTACGTACGTTTCTCAGAAGCCTAGAAGTAGAGGAAGACTAAGAATTGGTTTGTCTCTTGCTTCTAGAATGCATACATTGTACACCTCACACATGTTGTTCACTAGTGTGTCATACTTAGCTTCTGGAGAGAAGTGGGATCTTGACCACTGTGCAGGAGGCCTATCAGCAAGCCACTCTAGGCATCTTATATCTTTCTCCCCTATCCTCCTCATTGCTCTATTAAAAGAGGCTATGGTCAAAGACTTAGCAGCTCCCCATAGGAGTTTTCTGAACTCATCACCTCTGTAGCCAGCCCTCTTCATGTTCCCATGCAAATGTCTTACACAAAATCTATTCTCAACATTGGGGAGCACCCTCTCAAATGCGGGATCGACCTTTTTTTGCTTGTCGGGACATGAAGATGAAGCTACCCTCCCAATCACCTATGAAATCCTCCTTCAACAGTTCCAAGAACCACTCTGAATTCTCTCTAGTCTCACTACCAACCACTGCATATGATAGAATGAATGGATCATTGTTAGGGTCCATGCCAACTGCAGTAAGAAGTACTCCACCTAAACTCCCTTTCAAATGACAACCATCAACTCCTATCCATGGCCTTAATCCAGATCTGAAACCCCTCTTACATGCATTCAAACAAATATAAAATTTGTTAAAGAGTGTAGTCCCATCACTGTTCCCCTCAGTTCTTAGAATGATTGTTGATCCAGGTTGTTTTCAAGCAAACTCGAGCATAGTCCCACAATTTCCCATATTTGCTTCCCTTTATCACCTTCAATATTTTTCAATTGCTTTGTTCTTGGCTCAGAGGGCTCGAGTATCTGAGATGTAAGCTCCCAACTCCAGCATTGCCTTCTTCTTAAAAGGTTTAGCCCTCTTGCCTGGATCACACCTCCACTCATTTTCAAATGTCTTTGCCAACCAGGATGAGCTGACATTCTTCACATGATATTGCCTTGCACAATCATGTGCAGAGTTGTAGTGCCTGATCTGATAGTGTTCTTCATCCTTCACCTTAAGTGCATTGATCCCCCAATCACAACCCTCGACTTTTTACACCTTGCATACATCCTCCTACCATCATTCTTCGAAAAATAATAATGATCTTCCATCCCGACCCCATGACAATTAATTGACTTCTTTGAACAATTTCTTAGTTGTAAAAATTTGTTCAAGAAAAGAAGTCGATTACCGACTTGTGATGGCCTAAAAGACAAGGCTTCTATCAATCACTGTGTTCTTTCCCCCCTCTTCATCCTCATCCACACTATCCAGCTCTTCATCATCTATCAATTCTTCTTCCATATTGTCATCTTCAGACTGTCCAGACTCTTTTTCATTCTCACCTATCTCATCTGCCAACTTCAAACCTGCCCACTCAACTTCACCCTCTATGTTTTCATCAAAGATTATATCATCAAGTAATCTTTCTCCACTTGACTCTGAACCTATGAAATCAGAATCATTGTCACTATCAGGGTCTAAGTCATCTTCATCCACTACAACTTGCTTGCACTGCCTCTTCTTCTTTTGCATTTACATCTGAGAAACTAAGTCATCTTCAGGATCTTCCTCTTCAGGCATCCAAAAATCATCATCAACTTCCATGAATTGATCTTGATTTTGATCAAATTCATCTTCTTCCACTTGATTTGGAGCAACTTCAGGTTCTATCACTTGTTCCATTGGAGCAACTTCAGGTTCTTTCAGTTGTTGATTTGGAGCAACTTCATCTTCTTCCACTTGATTTGGAGCAACTTCAGGCTTCCATGAATTCATCTTCCAAAAATCATCATCATCATGGTTTGGAGCCTCTTCAGTCTAATTTGCTCCATCTTCAACATCAACTTCAATCAGATTTAATCCCTCATCAGCTTCAAACACATTTAATCCATCCCCCTCATCAACTTCTACCCTCTGATTCTCAGAAACATCACTTTCAGATTGACTATCAACATCCACAATATCAGTTTCACCCATAAATTCAGCAATCAGTTCACCATCCTTCATCATCTCAACTTGAATTTCAGTATACTGCTTAAGATCCCTCTCAACAGCTAATAGCATTCCTGACTTAACAGGTATTGGTACATAATCAGTTTTCAGACTCAGTAGCTCCTCCTCAGTGTACAACTCTAGCTCACCACATACCTCATCATCCCCTGCAGTTGTGATCTGTGATTTTTTAGCATCCAACCACAATGTTACTTCTTTATTTACATTGGCATTGAAACACTTATATATATTCCTCCTGGCCCTCAACTAAATGAATTGCATCATCCTTCCACCTCCCATAATTCACTTTCCTACCTAGATAACCTAACTGTTCACATAGTTTATCTAGATAATCAATTGTGCATTTAAATTTCTCCACAAAGTCAAACAAACTCACTGTCCCTCCACTGTACTCAAATGGTTCTTCATCTTTTTTCTTTCCACCATGGTACACTTTGAGGGTGTAAAAGCCTAATAGAAATGGCTTTTGAGCTGAAAAAATGAAAATTAACTCAAAATCAGTTACTAAATCTAACCCAACAACCTAATACACAACAATCAAACAAAATCGAACCTGTAAAATCCAAAAACCAAAAAATTTGAACCCTTAAAACCCTACACCCAACAAAACCGAACCCCTAAAACCCAACACCAACAAAATAGAACACCCAACAAATTATAACACCCAACACCCAACAAAATCGCGGATAAATAATGAAAATCCCCAAAATCAATTTTTGTGAAAAAACCGAAAACATAAAATTGCAACTGAAAATCGAACCCTAATACGTAATAAACATTGAAAATCGAAAGTCCAGAGGGGTTTTATCACTAAAATGGAACACCCAACACAAAATCCCCAAAAACATTGAATAAAATTAAAAAAACTGGGATCGAATACTTACAGTAATCAACAACTCCAAACTTAATGAGATTCTTCCTTCGCAACATTGAGCGAAGGAGCAATGTGACGGAAATTTCTTGAGAATGCGTCCTCCTCTACCGATTTTCGGTTCCTGGTCGCTATTTTAGGGTTTGCTCGACTTTTCCCTCCTTTTTCTATCGAGTGTGTGTAGTGTGTGTGAGTTGGTTTCAATTAGTTGATGGTTTAGGATTAGTTTAAGTTTTTGAGTTTAATTAATTTGTTAAGACAAATTAGTATTTAACACGTATTAATTAGAGGTTTAAAAGTCTCAGTTTCGCTGTTAGCGAGATGCCGTCAAGCGCCGTTTAATTTTGGGACCAAATGTGCAAACTGGTTAAATTGTGGGACTACATTTGAAAATTAAATTTTTTTGTGGGACTAAATCTGCCAGTGGTGGGACTAAATCGAAAACATGGTGTGGTTCATGGGACCAAAAGTGCAAAAAACTCGTCATCTTAACAAGTTGTTGTTGGGAATTAAGTCAAAATCATCTCATAACTTTGAATCTTTATTGAAATTAATAATCTCATAATTATCAATTTTTTCAATTTAGTTTTACATGTATTCAATTTGATCCAATTTAGTCCAAACCGCAGGATCGAGGTCGCTCAAAATTGCCCTAAAAGACACTGTTTTGGGCATTTTTGAGCGACCTTCCGGCAATTTTAGGACTAAATTGGATTAAATTGAATGCATATGAGACTAAATTGGAAAAATTGATAATTACAGGATCATTTCAATAAAGGTGTAAAGTTACGGGACGACTTTGGTTTAAATCCTAGTTTAGTTGTTGTTCATAACCATCCACATGATTGTTAATGTTCTTAGACATTGAATGGAGTACACCTAGGATCTATAACTTTTATACCACTATTGCGGATTACAATTAAGAATGGTTGAAATAGACCGGGTCTCAGCGAGAATGCAAAAAAAAAAAATGACGTAGAAGAAGAAATAAAGAGAAATCTTATTGACAATTGAGTGATACAATTTGCATGAAAATGAAATTGCTCTCGTACATACTCATAATATCTATCTATTGCGATGAAACGATATTGTCTCTTATTTTAAACAAGTAACAAAACTATGATGCATGCTTTCAATTTGGAAGAAAAACAAGTAAGGCTTCTATTATCCTTAACCAAAATAACAATAATGAAATTTGTATGAACTTCTTTAACTGTGACACATTTGAGTGACTCTTTGACGAAGTTATGAATGTTATCTCAACGGCCTTCAAGCGCAGAGAGCGTAAGCTCGTTAATGGAGTAACCAAGTTGGCTCGAAGGATGTGTTGATGCAACAGACAATCGATTTGTCTTCTCTGCAAAAATTGGTTGTTCTGGCGTTGGTAGGTCGACAAGTTCACAACTGAGCATTGACAAAATTGTTAGTATAGTAGGCCTATCACTTGGAAATTCTTGGACACACAACAATCCAATTTGGATGCATCTCACAATCTCCGCTTTCGAGCTTGAACTTGCTATTCTTTCGTCTGCGAAACTCATACCATTACCCTCACTCCACAACTTCCAAGCCTAAATTTCACAAAGCATCATTATTAATACAAAAATTTGTGTGAGACGGGGATATAAACTTAATTCGTTGCATAATTTTTCACCTTTATTGAAATTATCCTATAACTATCAACTTTTTCAATTTAGTCTCGCATGTATTCAATTTGTTCCAATTTAATCTCAGACCATCGGAGATCAACCAAAAACGGGAATATTTCATTTTATGTCCTGTAAGTTTGGCCAATTCTAAAATAAATCCTTTATGTTTCTGTTTTATCATTTTTTGTCCTAGATGTACGATTTTCATCATTTTTGACCAATTTAGGTCCTAGGGTGTACGATTTTCAACCTTTATGTTTCTACTTTATCATTTTTGGTCCTAGGATGTACGATTTTCATCCATTTTTGACCAATTTAGGTCCTTTTTCGTGTGGCTTACCGGCCACTTTAAAAATTTATGACGTAAAAGGACCAAAATTGGTCAAAAAATGATGAAAATCGTACACTTAGGACCAAAAATGATAAAGCTGAAACATAAATGATTTATTTTGGAATGGGCCAAACGTACAGGACGTAAAATGAAATATTCCCACCAAAAACACACAAAACGACGTTGTTTTAGTCGCCTGTCTGTCACGCGCCCTAATTTCTGCAACTAAAACGACGTCATTTTGGGTGATTCTTATCGATCTCCAGCGGTCTGGGACTAAATTGGAACAAATTGAATACTTGTGGGACAAAATTTGATAATTTTGGGACCATTTCAATAAAAGTGAAAAATCATGGGACGAATTTGATTAAATCTATGTAAGACGTGATATTCTTGCAGGACACGAAGTATGAAAGTTTTTGAAAGGGCAAGACTTACACATCCTAATAAGCCTAAAGACCATTCACGGTTGTAATAATGTGTGTTCTTTTGTCCCTTCACAATCTCTAACATCAGCACGCCAAAACTATAGACATCTGACTTTTCAGAAAATATGCCTTCTGTTGCGTATTCAGGTGCCATATATCCACTGCAATATTATCATATTAGTATATAATATGTATTCATTAAAATGAGGCATGCATGATTGTTATGACTTACTATGTCCCTACAACTCTTGCAGTATTGCCATGGTCTTCGTTACCTCCGAACATTCTTGCCAAGCCGAAATCAGATATTTTTGGGTGCCAATTATCATCTAGTAATACGTTACTTGGCTTGAGGTCTCGGTGAATTATCCTAAGCCTCGAATCTTTGTGCAGATATAGAAGGCCTCGCCCAATGCCCTCGATAATATCGAAACGTTTTCTCCAATTTAAAAACCTTTGTGACGGATGTGCAGGATCTATAGTACAAAAAGAAAAAGATGTTAAGAATCATGGAAAGTAAATTTCATTTAGGCTCCATTTGGATTGATGGATTTGAAATCCATAGATTTCACACACAAATCATCACTCTTCAATGAATTTACAAATACTTAGATTTGAGAGTCAGGAGAAGAGAGTGAAGGGGGCAGAGGGAGGGAAAGGGTAGAGATAGGGGATTTCAAATGACTAGGTTTTGATGAGGATTTGAAATCCCTCCATTTTAAACTGAACTCTCAAATCTAAATATTTGTAGATCCATTGGAGAGTAATAATTTGTCTGTGAAATTTATGGATTTCAAATCAATCCATCCAAATGGAGCCTTACAACCCTAAAATTGAAATATGGTTTTGAACAAACCAAAGAGACAAACATCCAAGCTTTTATTTGGCATGTACTCATATATCAACATCTTCTCTCCTCTTTCAGCACAACATCCCAACAATCTCACCAGATTCCTGTGTTGGAGTTTGGAAATCACAATCACTTCGTTCATGAATTCTTCGACTCCTTGTCCAGAAGTTGCCGAAAGTCTCTTCACCGCGATTTCTTTCCCATTTCCCATATTTCCCTTCAAAATAGAAAAAACAACCATCATTGTCATCTTTTCACTCCGTCAAATTAACGAAGCAAAGACCAAGAAACTATATACTCCCTCCGTCCCGATATAAGTTTTCTGTTTCTTTTGTTGTTTTGTTTAAAGAATAATAATAAAAATTATAAAAATGAAGGGTAGTTGTGGGTATTGGTAGAGAGGAAAAGGGTATATGGAGTAATGAGTAAAGTAGTGAGTGACATTCTTTGTAATATTGTGTGAAAAGTAAGGATAAAAATTATGGGTAGTGGAGTTACTTTTTTTTTTCTTGATCAGACAAAGTTAGTTGTTAATAGTTAGTATACCAAGCACCAAAACACTCCACAAATTCACCAAGCCACCTTATAACTCCCAAACTCCAATTCGTTCCCAAATGGAATCGAACCTGGGTCTCCCACTAAATTGAGGAGCCCAGTGGCTAGGTGGGCTAAGCCACCTAGTTAGTGGAGTTATTTTTTTCATTTATAGAAACAGGAAACTTATTGAGAGACGGATGAAAAAGAAAATTGAGAAACTTATGGTAGGACAGAGGAAATACCTTGTAAACAAGGCCAAAACCACCTCTTCCTAAAAGATTGTTTTCGTGAAATTGATCAGTCGCATTTGCAAGCGTTTCGAGAGTGAAAAATGGTAACCGATCAATATTAACAGTCTCTGATTCATCTTTGAGTACGATTGCAGTTGAATCTGTTTGCGCTGTTTCAACATTAATTTGTTTCTCTTTTGTTTTGTCCCCTGATCAATTTACACAATTATGTACAGAGAGTAAGATACATATAACAATAATATTCAAGTAATATGTCTCTATATATACAGTTCAATCTCACCTTTCCTCTTTGCAATCCAGCACCAAGCACAGCAAGCCAAAGTGAATATAGAAACAAAACCAACTACTACTGGAATTATTACATGCAACTTTGTGTCTTTGTGCTTCTCTGCACAGACAAAAAACCATTCATAATCGATTAACACCAAGAAGAATGTACGAAAATATTGGAAATTGGAGATAGACTAAAATTACTTGTATACACTAGTTGCACGTGTAAATTTTTTAAAAAGTATTAGTTGGTTCGTTAAAAACATTAGGTTACAAAAATGAAGGAAGGAGTAATTTACGGAAAAAATTCACGACCTTTGACCGAATTGCATTTTTAACCAAACTTTTGGATAATTACAAACAAGTATCACGGCTTTAACATCTCAGTTGCAATTGAGAAACATGGCAGTTTGGGACATGCCCGTTATACAAACGGCATCTTGATTCTTTTGCAATTATTCAAAAGTTTAATTGAAACAAAGGCTTGTATGCATCAGGTGCATTATGAAACAGAAGTGCGATATTAAACGATATTAATTGTTTAGTGTACAAGAGGCATACTCAAAGTTTGGTAAAAAATGCAATTAAGTCAAAAGTCGTATTTTCTGCGACAATTAAGCCAAAAGTAATAATTGTGCACCAGTTGCATAGCAGACGGACTCTTTAATAAAAAGTTATCAAGAAAGTACCAAATTCAGAAGGCGCCAGGCGAACATGAAGATCAACGCCAACATCAACGAAATCCTGCATGTCGATAAGAGTATCACTCCAAAACAAACACCCGATGTTATGATCATAAGCATACGCTATGCAAGAACAGTTCCACGAACATCTACTCAGACACTCATTTTCACGCCTAGCCACAAACTGCTCTGCAAAATCTGGAACCTTCATAAACGGCATTGCTAAGAATCTATCTCCTTCACACTGCAACGCCTTCCTCCTCACACACCCACCGGACCAATTCCCCCTCTCCCATTCACCCCTATCCGTAGGCACGAACCCCTTCACACACGAACAAATAGGCGAATCCAGAGGGTTACAGTTCCCAAACGGCCCACACGTCCCGTAAATGTCACATTGGTTCCCCGGAGATAACCAAGGCGTAACCCAACTCTTCTTCTGATCATCCCAAAGGGACTCCACTAACGTCCCCGAAGAATTCAGTTGGATCTTCAGTAACGAGTTCCTCACCTCTGGTGCCGTGAAATAATATTTGCCTACGGTGTCGTTCACTATCTGGAACCCGTCAATCACTCTGTACATGCCATGCACGCCGATAAGAATCACACCGTTCCACTGTCCGCTTCGCCAGTAAGGACGGTCGTTCTTCCATGTGAACATTTGTGGGATGTTTGACGCGTCGATCCCCGTCTTGAAGATGCCTTCTTGGGGGTCGGACGTGTCTTTCCATGAGGTTAAGAACACTGTCTTCCCTGTAATAAATTATAGTCGGGGGACAATTTAGAAATACAATCATTCATTTCATCTTGTACTAATATTATCAATAAAATAAGGGACCGGGAGATTTATACCTTTTTTCGTAAGAAAATGAGATTTCTACCCACTTTAAAAAAAAAAAAAAAAGTTTTATATCCAATTTTAACATTAAAAGACTCAATTACCCTTAAATTATACTCCCTCCGTCCACCAAAATTGTGCTAATTTCATTTTGACATGTTGTACGGAAAGCTAAATTAAGTACGTTTATGGACATAATTTTTTTTATCTACATCGTCCAACAATCACTTAATTACTCAAGTTATCATTATATTTTACTCACAATCAATTATGTTATTAAAAAATGGACTTAATTTACCCTTCCGTACACCATGTCAAAACGAAATGAGCACAGTTTTAGTGGAAGGAGGGAGTATATATTCATCTTTTTCATTCATTATTCATTTCTCACCTACACCACTTATGATATATATTTATTTTTGGTAAGTAACTTTAGTAATTAATTTTTTCTTCTTAACTTCATTTCTTCATCATGTATTTCATTTCATGCATGAAGATATAAAAAAATGTTTGACTCGTTGGATATAATTTTTCCTATTGAGACAATATTCTATGTTTGAATACTATTTCGATAGATATAAAAATTGTCTCGTTGAGTATAATTCTCTCCATCGAGACACTATTTAAAGTAGGAATATTGTCTCAATATAAAAAAAAATATTTTTCTCGCTGGATATAATTTTATCTCGCTAGATACAATTCTTCTTATCGAGATAATATTCTATGTTTGAATACTATCTCGAAAGATATAAAATATATCTCACTGGGTATAATTCTCCTCATCGAGACAGTATTCAAAGTATGAATATTTGAATATTGTCTCGATATACATAAATTTTGTCTCGCTGGATATAATTCTCCCCTATCGAGATAGTGTTTAAAGTATGAATATTTTGAATACTCTCTCGATGGGGAGAATTATACCCAGCGAGATAAATTTTATATGTATCGAGATAGTATTCAAACTTTAAATATTGTCTCGATATGAAGAATTATATCCAGCAACGTAAAAGTATATCCAGCGATATAAATATTTTTTTATATCTTCATGCATGAAAATTACTGAAACACATGATGAAAAAATAAAGTTAAGAAGAAAAAATTAATTACTAAAGTTACTTACCATAATTTTAGAAAGAGATGATGAAGAGAGTAGATAGAGTAAATATATATTATAAGTGGTGTAGGATATAAATGAATAATAAAAGTGATAGATAGATATATTTAACTTAAGGGTAATTGAGTATTTTTATGTTAAAATTGGCTAAAAACACTCATTTTTTATGAACTAGGTAGAAATTTTCTTTTTTTTTTTATGAAATTTGGGTAAAAATACTCATTTCCCTTGAAGATATGACTGCTATACATTGAATTTTATAACACCACAAACTTTATTACGAAACTAATTCATAGTATGAAACTAATATCATTACACTTATAAACTGATATTATCATATAAATTAATACCAATAACATCTAATGCTACGATACTAGTTTATAAGTTTAGTAGTATCAGTTAATAAGTGAGCTAGGGTATTAGTTCGTAAGTGTAATGGTATAAATTTCATACAGTAAACAAGTTTCACTGTAGACAAACTCTTATAAAATAACAAGAGACAAACTCTTTTTTGTCCTTTCACTTTTGTGAGTTGAAAAGTATTGAGGACAAATTGAAATAATAATAAATAAAATAACAATTCCTCTTGCCTGTGTTTGTGTCATGGCTCAACTTCATGGTGGGTAAAAAAACATCAGAAGGTTGTGAAAACGACTCCCATATTATTGCACCAGCCGCTTCATCTCTCACCACAAGATTCCCTATGTCCAGAATTCGGACACTGATATTCTTCGAACTCATGGCCGTTGACGATGTGGTGACATTGGTTGACCAAACAGTTTCGTTTCTTCCATTGATGAGCAGTAGATTTCCACGGTCCGACAGAACGACGGCGCCGGAGAAGTCGGTGAGGGGGTTGTCTCTGTTGGCCACCCACACGACGGTGGTCTCCGTGGCGGCGTAGAAGATGCCGAGGTAGCGGTTGGTGGTGTTGGAGGGGGTGAAGAACCCGAATTTGAACACGTGCTTCGGAGAGGATATGGTGTTGGGATCTTTGATGATTAAAGTAGTAGTGGAGAAAGATAGAATGGGAAGGGATGTGAATATGATCACAAGGAAAATGAATTGATTAAATAATGGACGTTCAATGATGTTAATGCTCCTCATGGTTATTAATTGTTTGTTCATAAAATGGCTTTATGGGATGGTGATTTTATAGTTGCATGGAATAATTGATTCAACTATCATGGTTTACTAAGTCCTCTTAACGTATCTAATTGGAAAAGCAACACTAATACGAGCTTCGGGGTTAAGTTTTGTATGTATCTAAGTGTACCGTGCATTCATAGTGTATTTTAGAATCATGCAATTTGTTTACACTAAACCGTGTAACTATTAATATGAAAAAATAGTTGCACGATTCAGTGTAAAAATGTTGTCTCTTTCAATATAATAAATTATATGGTTCTAAAATGCATTATGAGTGCACAGTGCACTTGGATGCACATGAGACCCACTCGAGGATCAGACCTTGTTCAGGTCTTATTGTACACTTTCTTTAGGCATAATGAATTGAACGTTCCCCAAACTATCAATATTTTTCCCAAAAAGATTCTTGAACTATTTTATGTTTTAAAAAGTTCTTAAATAATGGAGTATAATTTTTGTTTCTCAGGGCTCTTGGTAACGAAAATTTATGAATTTTGCTCTGTATTTTTTATTAAAATATGAAACATCGGCCCAATTTCAATTACTATATCTAATATGGCATTTAGTTTCAACCTCCAACAAAAAATTCACGGTAAGAAAGGACCTTGTAAACAAGAAATTATATAGTTTAAGGTTTCTTTGAAATAAAAAAAAAATAGTTTAGGGGCTTTGAAACAAGATTAATGTAGTTTAATGGATTTTTAAAACAAATATACAGTTCAGGCCTCAAGGTTTTTTCGAGATAAAATTGATAATTAAGGGATCTTTCGATGCATTGTATCTATTTTTATACAGTTTAACCTATGTGATAAATACATGTTATTGCAAAAAATTCAATAGCATCATGATACAGATAACTAGATGTAAGTAATAAACATATTTGGGTTGTTAAACCCTTCATTTTGTTTGTAATGATTTTTCCATAGTTTTGACTTTGAGTCTCCCACTGAAGTCGCATTCCGTTTTGTTGACGCTACTCGTTTTCTCCCACCTTTTACTCCATTTTGGGGCCCATAGCTAACTTTGAAAAAAAACGGGTAATGACTTCGAATAGTAACCCGCTTGGCAAGGCTTGGAATAGGAATGGTAATAAATATTATTGATGGATCAATTACTGTGGGATTATTGATTGTATTGTTATTGTTTGGTTAGAACATTAATCAAAAATGTCATTTGAAGAGGGTTAAGTGAATGTGAAATTAGATAATAAAAGTATGTTAATCAATTACTTTCTTCTATTCTCATTATAAATTTAATAAAACTACTAAGCAGTATTAATGGAAATAATTTCTATAACCCCTTCCATTATGTCCAACCAAACAAACCCTAAATAAGATCAATTCAAATTTTGTGTGTGTGTTTGGTTGATACGAGAAACAAGGTAGGATTGTAAGAAATTGTGGGAAAAAATATAGATGATAGTAGGATTATTATTGACAAAAACAAAGGGTAATATCACAAAGGGAGCAAGAGAGTAGATCCTCTTGCCTCCATAAATTCTTGAAATCAATTTTTTTCTGTCTACAGGCAGTTCGCACAGTCTACATCCGTGTTACTTCGGTTTAATCATGGGATACTTACTAAAGAACAGATTTTACCTTGAACGCAAAGAAAAAAAAAAAATTGGAGTTCAGCAGAAAAGGCTTACATATAGATTAGGCAAAATGAAAACTGTTTCTACAAACAGGGAACTAAATTCCCACCTCAAAGCATCAATATTAATTCTGCAAGACAAGGAGAAAAGCCAATACACGCAAACGCTGAGGCCCAAAGGTATAAAAAGAAGCACGGGGTATAGTTACAAAACTTAATGAGAACACGAGTGATTGAGAGAGTGGTGGAACTATTGTGCCACCTCTGAAAGATAACTCGTAAAAAGTGAAACAGCATCCTGCAAATGGTACGAGAGCAAGTCTTCAGGCATGGGTGCCCTAAAAGCAGTGTCGAAGCAGCTTAGCTGAACATCAACTGTCGAACCCTCATTGCTATCGGATAGAAGCAAACTGGAAATCTCTTCAGCCATCTTTGAGAACACGACTCTGAAAGAATATTACTAGGTTAAAACGTAGGAAATATGGACCTATATATCAGAATATTAAAGACCTAAACTATCTATTTTTGTTTCGATAGGTCCCTAAACTATTTTTTTGTCTTAAAAGGTCCTTCAAGTATTGAAAGTTTATTTCACGAGCTCCTTCGAGATAAGAATTGATGGAATTTTTCAATTTATCCAGATGTGTTTTGTGCAAGTTATTTCAACCCTAATTCTTCTGGTGATGTGTACCTAAAATGGTTTGTGAAAAATACTTTTGTGTATATTAAAATTAAAAAAGGCTGACATGTATATTATTAAACAGGACCATTAGGGTGAATCCACGGATTACGTCAAATTTTTGTCTCGAGAGAGTCGTAAAATAAAATTTGATACTTATAGGGCTTTTAAAAACAAAAAATAATTTACATAATAGCAGAACCCAATACAATCTCCGAACCAACATTCATTATTCATATATATAATAAGTTCAGCATTGTGTTTTACCTTTCCATAGTTGTAGACTCTATAAATGAGAAAAAATCATATTATTGATAAAAGTTTAAGGCGGGAAAATAAAGATACAAACCTTGCATCAACTGATAGCTTGCTACCCCAAACTGCAAGAGACTTGTTTAGGCGACCAATAAAAGCTGCACATGCTTCATTTTTGTTGTAAAGAGTATCCTGCCAAAACAGATTCATTAGCTCTAAGTGCATTATTAAGAAGTTCCACTGACAATAGAGTAGATGGACATCTATTATGCTGTCACCTATGCATGCTCCTTTAAGAACTCTTGCTGAAATTCGGTTTCTCAAAGAAACAGAATGATCATTTGTGTTTTATAATTCAATCAAATATTATAAGAAACAACTAAAACTACATTTCATTATCATATGCGTACTAGTCTAGCAATAGTGTAGATATATTATACAGCTCAGAGAACTTCCAATGACAGCCCCCTCACCTTCTAATCATCCTAATTCAAAATGTTCTCAGAAGCAAAACTGTTGAATGATTTCATATAGATAACAAACAGCATTCAGTGCAAACTCAATGAGCATGTAAAGGAAATAAATCAGAGAATCTCAATTGCAAAACAACAATCATAATTAATAATAATAACAACAAAAAAACAATTATAATAATAATTTCATTAAGGCTCATAAAATGCATATTTCAGACAAAATAATTTAAGAATTAAAAAAATATATCAATATTTCAATCTAAGATAAAATTCATCCACAAAATGACAAACGTAATTTGCTTAAGCATATTTTCCATAATAAGAGAGCTAATAAAACATGTTCAGAAGACAAAATCATATAGTCTATTTGTCCTACTAAACATCTGATAATTCCCAAAGAATGTTTTGTTAGATCATAGTCAACATATTCAAAACATCTTTCCTACCAGACACTTGTTCTTGGCATATGTGTTCTGCTTTCTACCATCAAAATATTAGGCATAGTCTAAGCTTCTGCCATCATTTCTCTCTTTTTGAGTAAGAGTTTGGGATTGATTCCAGACCAGTTTGGCAGGGGAAGAATAGAAGGCCAAAGTAAGGTGAATCACTATTTCTATATTATAAAGGTAGCTAAAAAAGAATGACAAAAAAGACAAATAAACGGTAAACAAATACTCCCTCCGTCTCTTTATAACTTTCCTTTTTCTTTTGGGTGTTCTAATTAAAAAATAATAATATAATAAAAGTGAAGGGTAGTTTTGGGTATTGGAGAGAGGAAAAATGTATGCGGAGTAATGAGTGTAGTGAGTGACATTTTTTGTAATATTATGTGAAAAGTGAGGATAAAAATTATGGATAGTGGGGCTACTTTTTCTATTTATGGAAGGGGAATCTTATTGTGGGACGGACTAAAAAGGAAAGTGGGAAACTTATAGTGGGACGGAGGGAGTACATTATATATGCTTCAAAGTTTAAAATATAAATAATCACAAACATATATGACATCATCAAATACCAAGTTTAACAATAAAACATAAAATACAGTTCGCCAGGGTTTTGGGCGATTCAACTGGGATCAACCACTTATTCCCCAGTTTATCCGGCCAATCCAGTTCAGCTCTGAATATATTAGTATTACACAATTATTCTAGCTTATGAACAGGGATTATACCAGCTCAGTCATGGTGGTGTTGTCTTCCTGCAGCGAACTTCTTAGTACATAAAAGGAAATATAAATTCCAGCCCCCAATTCCCAATCTTCAATCTCTGACTTATAATCCTCCATGCCTGTTGCAAGCCTCCATACCTCTTTATGCTTTGCTGCATAACACCAATCGCAATCACTATATTTATAAAGTTCACAAGCAGGAGAGTGATGCAATCAATTTTGTTTTTTTTTGTTTTTTGAGATGCTAAAAATAACATAATTTTTTGAATGCATGCATGTACTAACTTTTTATATCATATTACTTGCACTAATTCTAATTCTATATAAACATGAAATTTGTAGTAGGTATGACTAATTGTATCTACAATTCTGTATTCATGTTTTCCACGTGTGGTTTGGACTACTGTTCCAAAGTGTATAGAATCATAATGGTAATCTCAATTTCTCAAGGGAAAGTAGTCAATAACAAAGATCAGAATCTCATCCATATGTGATTTCCTAATGAGACGACCACTCAATCCACTTGAACAGTACGTACTACATTGTAAAAGGGGAGAATATCAATTAAGCATGTTCCTCTAGAAAGACATTTGATAATAAATTACTACTTGCAACTTCTTAGAACTCCATTTCTCCCAAATAAACAGCGGTCATGAGAAAACTATCTCTCACAGGAAAAACAATTTCAGAAGAACATGTATCGAAGGAAGGCAAGTAAATGAACTCAATAAGATCAAAGTGCCACAAAACAGTGAATTAGTTATTTACCTGACAAAAATAGAGAATGAGCAACTGAAGTCATGAAGACAGAGTGTGCTCTCTGCCAGTTTGCACATTCAAGAAAGTGATGTAGAGCTTTTGCAAGGTCAGCATTGTAATTGTAGAATATTGCCTGGATGTGGATGGAGAGAGAAGTAAGATGAGAAATCTAGGAACAAGAATTTCAGGGTAGTTATCATCGTAGAAGCAAAAGACAAACACACACAATATTATCACAATAACTTTTTAACAGCAAAAAGTAATTTCAGGAATGCCCAGACATTCATAAGTCATAATATATCTAGTACGATATATTAAGGCAAGAGCTGTACCAGTAAGGTATGTTTGATTTGGGATTTAGAGGTTTTTGAAGTCTGGATAAATAGTAGTAGTGTGTTTGTTTTGGGAGTTAAATATGGTAGGATCTAACTTTATATCAAATCGATGTCTAAAAGTGTGTGGTGTTGCATTAATATAGTATTGTTGATTGTAATTGCAATGGTTGAATGATTATGTAATAACTAGTGTGTTTTATTGGAAGTTGCAAAAGTGAGAATAAAAGGTGTGAAAAGTCTGAAGAATAAAGTAAGAGTGAGACTAATATAATCATACGGGTCATTGGACAAAGTGCGGTGCAGAAAAAAATATAGGGTTATAGGTCATGGATGTATTAGGTATTTAAAACGGATTCTTATTTTTGTATATAAAAACCGGATTCTAAAATATCAAAATAGAACCGGATTTAGATTTTAAAATCCCAAATTTGATTTTCAGATACCAAATCAAACACACCTGTACAAACTCTAGAAACACGACTCAGAGAAACCAGACAAAGGCCAAAATTAAATCAAAATCCATGGAAAACAGAACAGCTAAAGGAAGACAAACTCACCAAAGCTTCATGCAACCATGACGAAGGAATGCCAAGATTTACGATGAACTCCCATTGCGACTCATCATTACTCCAAACTTCACAATATTGGGAGAGGATTTCCCTTATTACAGTAGTTTGCAAATAAGGATAATCTTCACGGTAAGGCGTATGAAGCACAACATAGATGGCCCAATGACACTGCCCAAGGCATAACAACTGAGAAGCAAATGCCATATCAAGGATATGAAGGTCATTTGATTTGAAAGTACCGATAGCCTCCAAAACTGCACGGTGATGCCAAATCATGTGATAGTCAAGTGGGTCGTTCGTTGAGGCAAAAGCACTGAACATGGTCTTTAAAGCACCAAAATCACTTTCTTGTCTGGCGTGAAGAAGCATAAGATAATAAGCAAGGTCAAAACGGTCATTTAGAACCCAATTGCTCGCAGCTTCTGTCGGTCCTTCATCGATGTAAACTGGAACAGGGGGTGGAGCATTTCCTTGATTGAGAAGCTTCTGATAGGTATTAAAGATAATAGGTAACGAAGTATCGGCTGGAAGCCCATACCACATTACGAGTCCTAAAAACCTCTTCCAATCTATTTTTAAACCATGTAAGGCTTCAAGAATGTTGCCAGCAAGTAATTCAAGAAGTCTTACCCTATCGTTTTCGATAAAACTAAAATCCAGTCCGTTTTTCCTCCAGAGGTCAAGCTGACGAGAAACATCCAAACGATTCTCTGTATACCCACCAGCCTGGCTTAAAAGACAAGATAGTCTTACATCCCCTCTAGAAGCAGCAAGTTCTACAGCAGCGTCCAGCTGGCGCCCACTAAGAAGCACGAATATGTGTTCTAAATCACCAAACTCCTCTAGTGAGCTTATTTCCTCTTGTACACGATGGTAAACGCTTTCTCGCAGCCAATAACTAAATTCAGCTCGTCTAATAAGTGAGAGTGCTTCCTGGTCAACGTCAGGGTAATTTTCACTCCCATCTTGTATCATATCATCTTCCTCATCTTCCACAAGCTTCAACTGACTACCTGTTTTCTTTGTAGAAAAGAGAACTTTAATCAATTCCCAAACCAATACTTGGTGCATCAACAGAACACGGGAAGCAGATGACAAATTGGGAACCTCTAGCTGCTTCTCTATGATGTCAATATATCTCCGACAAATATCTGGAAGAGTCAATCGATCACAAACTAGCTTTTGAAATTCGAGATCAAAGGCTCCCAGTTCGAATTTTTTAGTTTCGTGACTCAACTCCTTGTGAAGTTTGAGGGGAGAAATGAAACAAAGGTCGGTGAGTTCCTCGTTAACTTTATGGCTTTCGTCTCTTGTCACCTTGTCAAGTGCGACCTTTTCGAGATTGATCACAGAGGATAAAACAACATGAGAATCCTCACTACCAACAGGCATCCCAGAATGAACAAGGACACCATTTGGACCCCAACCTACTCGAAAAGATCTACCCATAAACAATGCTGCATCAACTACATTATGAGTATGACTTGCAGTTACTGGTGTTTCGCTTGTTAGATCAAGCTCAAAACCTACAGATTTCAATGTGGTACGATGCGAACTTTTATTCTGCTTGGACATCAAAATGTTTCCAGGGGAGATAGATCTATAACTCCCAGGGTTGTACTCTTTTAAAGCTAATGGAGTCTTGCGAATGGAAGGAGTATTTGTGGTATGGAACAGTCTTTCGAGATGAATGATACGAGGGAGATCTTGAGGAATCTTTAACAAAAGGTGGGTTATCATGTGTATCATCTTCCTTGGTAGAAAACATCAACATCCTTAAATCATTCATCCTGACAGGATCTAGACCAAGATGAGCAGGAAGTGAATGTGAAAGAAGAGTGTTGTTAACTAAGGCAGTTTCTTCTTCAACATCTGATACCTCACTTCCACTTATGTCTGCAGGATCTTGAGCTACTGGGGACACATCATCCATTGGAATATCCTCATCTTCTTCTTCACCCAAACCAAATCTGCTAAAATGCTGTACCGAAAATTTCCATTCACAGATCAAATGATCAAATGAAATGAATTCTGCCCCTTGACTCTCTGTCTTAAGCTTCAATTTTTCCACGAATTTTCTCAACCGATCCTCAGTCAAATTATCCAACAATTTTGTTTCAAGTATTAAGGTAACTTCAGCTGGCTTGTTAAGACCCTGGCCCTTCAAGGGCTTGGAATTGTCATCTTCATATATAGAAATTTCGCACCTATTAAACTTGACGATTGAGTCCAAATCCAAGAATCTAATATCTGTTTCCCCAATAAACTTCACATATCCATAACCAATCCGTCCAACGACAAAATCTTGGACTCTGCTGCAGTAACCAGGATTCGAAAACTCTCGAATAGCCAACTCACTTAAGCAAGGTTTTGTGTAGTAATCAGAACATTGCAGAGTTGGTAAATAATCATCAGGATCGTGCAAGACCTGACATGAAAGAGAAGTATCTCCACCACCTAAAGAAACTCGCCTTCTTTTGTACTGAGACTGATGAACAAGAACGTGCTGTGGAATCGCTACATCAACTCCCATATTTTAATTTAGATCTGAAATTCTCCTAAGTATGCCCCACGGCACTGATAATAGCACACATTACCGATATCAGCATCAATTACACATATACAGCATTTAAATGAAGCTCATAATACTAACTGGGCAAGCTAAAAACCTACTCCTGAACACTGATAATATCACACATTACTGAAATCAGCATCAATTAAACACAAACAGCATTTATAAATGCATCTCATAATACCAACCGAGCAAGCTAAAAACCTGCTACTGAACACTGATAATAGCACACATTATTGAAATCAACACCAATTACACATAAACAGCATTTAAATACATTTCATAATACCAACCCCAACTGGGAAAGCTTAAAACCTGCTACTAAACCAGTCACCGTCGAATATTTATAAAATAAGTTCAATTAAAAAACTTAAACAGATACATTTCAGGAACGAACTTTTTAAATTGAATCTCTAAATCCGTCTATGTTGCCAAGAAAATAGAGTGGAAGAATGAAAAACAAAAGTGCGTGAAGCGAACCTTTTACAACCGAGCCCTAATTTCCGCCGGCGAATCGTGTAGAAGCACGAGTTTCCAACGTAAGAGAGTTGCTTGAGGTCAGCGAAGCTAGGATTTACAGAGAGTGATGCAGTGAAGATTATGATGAATTTGAGAGAGAAATTTAGAAGGAGGGAGCCTCAAAGATGCTCTTTCACAGCTGGGGCCTAAAACGGCATCGTTCCAGTGAAAGGGTTTTAGATTTGAAGTTGCAGAGACCATAAAACCGCTCAGAATGCGATTGTTTTGGGATAATTTGAAATCGTGGTTCATTGAGGGAAGGCGCGTGTTTCATAAAAAATTCTGTTCAGGCCGTTTTGCATTTGTAATGAATTCTTTTATTGGGCTTGGCATGGGTAATAGTGATCCATGGGCTTTTATTTTAGGGGATCCGTGGGCTCTGTTGACCCATTTTAAGTGGAACAATTGGGATCTCAATTTTCAACATTATCTCAAATAAATATATATTTCTTGGATTTACTTAATTCAATATTTTTATAACCGAATCGAATTGGCTGGTTGAATCGATTGAATCGAACACAGATCTGGTCCAATTTAGTGATGTTAAAAGGGTCATAATGGCCCGTAGGCCGACCTGTTTAAATCGAAATATTAAAGTTTAGGACTAAACTTTTCTAGACCTGTTTAAATCAAAAAAAATTAAAGGTTTAGTGCTAAGCTTTTTCAGGCCCGTTTAAATTGAAAAGGTTAAGGTTTAGGGCTTAGCCCCATGGGCCGGGTTAAGGCCAACCCGTCAGCCTATTTAATATTTATTTCTAATTAATTTTAATATAATTATATGATAATTTTAATAAAAAAAAATTATTTTTATACATGTTTTAGATGAAATTAGTTAACTTATTTTTAAAAAATTTGGTTGATGTGACTGAATATATTACATCTCCTTAAATTTTATATGTTGAATTAAACTTAACACCATATTATATTATAGATACGTTGAATTATAATTTAATTTTTTTTTTATAAAATTCTTGTTTCGCAGCCCGTTAGTGGCCGTTTAACCAGCGAATCATTAAGACTAGAATTATGCCTCAACTATTAGCGACTCATTTATTGTAAATCAATAAGGCCCTAGATTGTTTAGGCTTGAGGTCGTGTAGGGTTGGCCCTAATGGACCAGGGTTAACTTGTTTAACATCTCTAGTCAAAATTGGTTGAATTGATTTTTTTTTTAATTAATCCATTTATTAATTAAGTTCAGATTTGCTTTCGCGGTTTTCCTTTAACATTTTCATGCCTAAAAGTCTTAGGATTAAAATCGGTTATTTTTTTATTATTATTCTACCTTAATAATTTAATTTGGGAATTCATTATGAACTATGGGATATGAACTATAGTTTGACTAGAGTTATTTTGTGTTGTCTATTATTTTATTATGCTTATTTTAATGTAGATCATATAATTTTATAAGTATATATTTATTTTTGACAAAAATTCATATGAAACGATCTCATGAGTTATAATTTAGTACAAATTACACTCATCTTTCCCAAAGTGTTAAAGCGTTAATGTCAAACTTATGTCTCGTCTCATGCAAGTGTGCCTCTTTATTTTTTTTAAATGCATTTTTTTAAATGGGGGAGATCATTTTGCAGGTTGGATAGTCAACAGGTAGGGGTAGCCAAGTCCGATTAGGGAGTAAACAATGAAGAAATTTTAAATAAATTTACGATCGTTTACACTTTTGAGATTTTAAATTTGTATAGTATATTATAAATTATAATACATCATCTTTTCATTTTCACAATTCAATACACGAATTTACAAATTACGCACACTTTCGGACATTAACACGGATCTTTGTATAGATTAGTTAAAAAGGAAAAGTTTTTCGGAAAATTGGGATTAGGAGTTCAACTTTCTGCCAACTTGCCAACAAACTCAGCCATATTTCAGAATTTCTTGCTCTTGAAAACCACAATTTTGGTAGAACAACTATACTCACCCTCTCACCTCATATTTGCTCTAACCAAAATCGATTTTGGATCCTCTGCAGTAATTGCACAGTGCAATTAATTGCAAAACCTTTAAATCTAACACACACGTGCAATTCCTGCAGAGGATCCGCCCTGAACCGAATTCACTAAACCCAAATCAATACCCCCTCACATCCTTTTTTTTAAGATGCGTTTTGAATTTTTTCAAACAAATTTAAAATATTTTTTATGCCAAAAGTAATCCCAATTAATAATAATTATATATACTTAATAATAATTACTATTAACTAAAAAAATAGTATCCACAGATAAAAAACTTAAATGATTATAAAAATTAATTACTAGGAATATATATGTGACAATATATAAGGAAAGAAAATATCAAAATGACATATATTATGTAAATAATATAAAAAAATTAATTAGAACGAAAGGGAGAATTAATTAAGAATTATTCATTGTCTCGCCTACGTTTTCTTCTTCATATATGAAATAAGCACGACCTATTTCAAACAAGAATCAGGATCTTCTGTTACATTTTTATGTTACATCATTTTTTTTATATGCGTTAAATATTGTTTGACACGTACTATTGATAGAAAAATAAAATAATGGAAACTGACACTTACACTTATATCCAACTTCTAATATATAGATGATGTAACCTCAAACTAATAAGCATATATAACATCATTTCTAACTTAAAATTGTTAGAGATGTTAGGTGATCCAACATTCTAACTACATTAATTATATATCCCACATCAAACCCCTATCTTTCTTTGCCAGCTTAGAAAATGGCAAACAAGCTGCTTCTACCTTTGCTCATCTTCTTCATCTTCAATTCCTTAACATCTGCAACGATTTACACGGTGGGTGGAAACTCCGGGTGGGACAGCAGCACTGACCTTGATTCGTGGACTAAGGACAAGACCTACCATGTCGGAGATACCCTATGTAAGTTTTCTTTATAATGTACACGGACCGAATCAAACAAATATTGCATTCTTCAAATTATTCGAATATTTGTATTCGTATTCAATTTTTGAATATTAAAATTGATTTGTACTCGATGTGAAATTAATATTCGAATTATTCCATACCAATATTAATCAATTCGATTTTTTTTAATGTAAAATATATATGTTTAATTATTTTTTTGCACGTAGCATTTCTAGTTATATTTTTATACAACAATTATATATAATAATACGGATCAATATATTTAACACATTTAATATGCACTTGATCAATAAACACTCAACAACAAGTATAACAGAACTTAACAAAAAAAAATTGAAAAAAAGAGGGCTAGATGTCATGTAGGTAGTAGATTTGAGTTTAAAACAAATTGATATGAGACATATAGGACTTGAAAAGTCTAAAGTATAATAAATAAGAAATTTTTATCATTCTTTTTCAATAGTGGTTAGACCACTTCTGATAAATTATTTTATATATTATTATATGTATTTATATATTTATCGAATCCAAGAATCAACCACATTTGAGCTCGAATTCCAATATTCTGAATACACATGCCAAATCGAACAAAAAGTTATTTCATTTGTTTAAACCCACCCTCTCATATTTTTCCAGTGAGAGTGGATAGAACCAAAATAATTTCATAACTTTTCATCTTTTTTAAAATGATTTAAAAAATTTAATGTATGAAATTGATCCTAATTTTACTCGAATTGTGCCATTTTCGTCCTAAATTCGACGGAATCGATGAAACGACGTCATTTTTGGTCATGTGTCTTACACGTGAGCATTTAATTTGGAGATTTTCGGCTGAAATGCATGACCAAAAATGACGTCGTTTCATCAATTCCGACGAATTTGAGACGAAAATGGTACAGTCCGTGAAAAAATGAAACTAATTTGGTACATCAATTTTTTTTGGCACAATTTAAAAAAAAAAGAAAAATTATGGGGCAATTTTAAATTTTATAACTTTATAATGAGCTGTAAAATTATTGAATACATACATGCATATGCAGTGTTCCAATACTCGCAATACCACTCGGTTAGCGAGGTGAGTAAGGAAAACTACGGAGGATGCAACACGACCAACGTACTACAATCGAGTAGTAATGGGAACACAGCAATTGCCCTTACGGGGCCTGGGGACAGGTTTTTCATATGTGGGAACAGGTTGCATTGTCTTGGAGGCATGAAACTTCATGTCAATGTTGTCCAAAATGACGTGGCATCTCCGACCAGTTCACCTCTGCCACCACAACCGGGGGGAACTCTCCCCCCCGGAACTTCCAAGTCTGATAATCATATCAGTTCTTCTTTTGTCCTTTGTGTTAGATTTGAAACTCTTGTTGTTGCATTTTTTTGCTCCTTGCTTTTCTTGTTTGCGGGTGTCTAGATTTGACGACTTTTGTTTTTCTGTTTTATATGGTGTTGGACTCAAAAGAAATACATTTGAAATACGTATGCTTCCTCTATTTATATATTTGAGTACGTCAATTTTTTCTCTTTGTGAGGTTACTTGCGTGAGATAGTTGTTGGGAAATTAAGTCTCAATTCACAACAAGAGACAAATATAATAAATGAGAAATTAAAAGAATAAAAAATAACAACCACCAATACAAGAATTTTACGTGGAAAACTACAAAATCGAAGAAAAATCACGACCCACAAAAGAAATAGGGAAATAAAGAGATATACCCACTTTTATTGTAAATAAAAGATATCTACCCATTTCATATAAAAAAAGATATCTACCCATTTTTTAGTAAAACTACATATATGCCCTTATTAGAAAAAAGATATATACCCACATGTCCCACGCTCTTATTTTTTTAAGACATAATTAAATGATACACTATTTTTATCTTGTTTATTTTTATTAGATATATCCATCTTATTTATTTTTATTATATCTTAATTTTTTAAATTAGATGAAAAATATTAAATAATTTATTATAATAAAATTTAATATATTACATCAATAGATTAAATAAATAAATAATTATTTCATATTAAAATAATTATTTAAAATATCCATTTAGATATAATATTTAATCAACACATAATTATAATTTTATACATATGTATATATTTTTTACGTGTATATACTATATATATAGTATAGTGTAAGGTGGGTGAGGGGTACTTTTGGATGAAAAATGAATAGTGGGTATATATATTTTTTTTTTTTCTAAGTAAAATGGGTATAAAACTTTTTTTGTTATTGAAAGTGGGTATATTTGTCCTTCTTCACAAAGGAAATATCACTGTATGATAAATTTTTACAATCACAAAGAATTTCTATCTCTCACTCGACACTCCTATATTCTTGTTGTGTACTAAAATATATAGATTAAAGGTTGATGATGTGGCTTGATGATCTTAGTGGTACAAACAATAAATGTGTGAAGTAGATTGCATTTATGATATGAGATTGTTTGAGAGAATATGTACTTGAGTAATCAATTTGCAAGAGTTTTGGTAAGGTATTGAATTATTTAGCCTTCTTGGTCATAAATGACCCATATTTATAAGGTTTGGGAGAGTGGAGCTCACTCTCCCGGATTACAAGTACAAGTAGCCGAAAGTGGCTCTGTGAAACATTAAATGCTACAAGATTGATATGACTCAGGTCGGAGGTCGCGGGGAGGTCGCCCGAGATATCGGGCCTTTTGGCACCTTGCTGGGACGTAGCCCAAGACAGATTCGGATAATCGGGGATTTAGCCGTTTAAGTACTCCTAGTTATCCATCATTACCGTCCTTTACTGACATATCTCTGATTATGGCCATCTTTAGGCAAGCTCCTCGGCGCCGCTCGTCTGACGTTAGTCAAATCGTAGTTCATGCTCCGTACTTGCGTTAGCCCGAGGTCAGCGAGGTCCTCGCAGGTCGCGCACTCAACGTGGCATGCCCTTGATTTACCGAGATTCGCGAGGTGATATACTGGTCGAATTCTTTGATAAGTTCTCCCAGGCTTTTTCTAGGTCGCATCCGACCTCGTGCATTACATTCACAACAATTCTTACAGGCCTTTAAAAGACTCATACCTTCTCACAAGACTATTACAATAGAATATGTGAAAGGACTTTAACTAGAATCAACCACAAGACTAAAGTGTATTGACTAGTGCAATTGTAACAAAGACTCATGAGCTCCTTTTATAGGATTTAGGAAGCCCTAACTCTTTACTCTCAACCAATGTAGGATAGACATCCTTTTGTTTTAACACAAAACAAGTCCAACAACAGTTTCACGGTGAGGCGGAGTATAAGTTGGACATTGATTTTTTAATGGGAGGGATAAATGTTGATTTGTGCTAAATTGTACTTCGTTTTATATATGAGACTATTTCATGTATGAGACTTCTCATACGAGTTATTATCTTTTTTATATGAGGAATTATATGTTTCCATTTTTAAGTCCGGCAATTATCAAGAATTGATTTTGGTTATGTAATTTTTATAAATTTGGGAAATGTAGTTTGGTCGGGAGGAATAAAGGTTAGCAGGAAATGTTAATTTATTGAAAATTTGGTATTTAGTTTGGTACATGAGTAGCTTGGTACCACCTAATCCTTTATAAAAGGAGGTGTTATTTAGAGGATTTAAAAGAATAGTTAACATAAAGTTTCAATATTCTCAATCAATAAAAAAAAAAATTATAATATTTGAAAAATATGAGAGATAGTTGAACAATTAAAAAAGAATATCATCACGTCATCACTTTGATATTTTGGGTTGTTTGTTCACCCCTATCTAAAAAAGAAAATTACTCAGAAATTAGGGCGATGTCATGCTACGCTTCACGTAACCATATTCAGTCTTTTTATACTGGAATTAAATTTGTTAAAAGTATAGAAGCAAATAAGTAATCGCGCGGTAGCTGGGTTTCCTAGGGAAAGAAGAAAGCTGCAGGCCGTAGCTACGAGGTAATTTGATTGGTGTTGACAGCTCCACGTAATTACTTCCCCATATGTTGTTAGATATATCTTTTTTTTTTTTTTTTTTTTTAAGGGTGTGAAATAAAAGGATGGATGACATAAGGGTGTATATTGTTAAATTTGTTCACACTAATTTTTTTTTTATAGGTATGCAATTTAGAAATATAAATCACATTTTTTATTTTTATGAATAATAATTTTTATAGTAAAAAATCATACTCTTTAATAATATAAATCACACTTCTTAACCAGTTTTATCGTAAAATTTGTTCACCTTATAATTTGTCATGATATTAATTATAAAATGAAATCAAACAACCAAAAATATGGGTATCAAATGGGCTATGCATTTCATAATGTAATTTAAAATTTTAAAATTTATTATATTAAAATTTATAATTTATTACATTAAAATGCATAATCTGTATTTTTAAAATATAATTGCACATTTTATTGTAACAAGCGCAAATTTCAGTATAACAAATTGCAAGTTTTTAAATGCATTATGGAGTACATGGTGTACAAAAGGTCTACTAAAAAAAGACTAGGTCTTATATGCAATAGGTGTATCGCGCACTCCATAACGTATTTTAGAATCATACAACTTGTTACAATAAAATTTGCAATTTATTTTATGAAAACAAATTGAATATTTCACCATAACAAATTATATATTTCAGTACAATAAATTATATGTTTATAAAATACACTATAAAGTGCACAAAGACCACTAAAAAAAATAAATGGATGACCTATTTTTTCCACTCCATAAATGAAAAAATAAAATTAACTTTCTTTTAGGAAAAAAATATCAATTCACTTGCAATAGAAAGCAAATTTGTCCTTTTAAATTTTGCTAAACAACATGTGTTTTTTGACTTGAACAATTAGACACGGGACGTGAAGAATACATATATATATATATTAAAAAAAGTAATTTTTTTGTAAAATGTATTCATAATATAAAATTTATATTATCATATTTATAAATTAATATTATAATATTTATCGATTAATAGCATTAATTTTATAAATTTATATCATAATATTAAATACAGTAAGTATTAATTTATAAAAATAATAATATTAATTATATAGAAATAATAATATTAATTTTATATTACTAGTTTGAGTCACTTTCCTGTGCACCCATGCACCAATTCAAATTAGTGCAATTTGATTCAATTTTAATTTGGATGAACTATGCACTCTAAACCCTAATCCCTAAACAATGAACCCTAAATCATATATGAACCATTCGGATAAGATGAAACTACGAACTACTTTGGGTCGAAATGAATATGAATCACTTTCGAGTAGGGTTTGGGTCCGGATCGAAAAAAAAAAATTGAAATTAAAGTTAAAAAAAAAACTAAAACTAAAAAAAAAAAAAAAAAAATCCTAAAATTAAATTATATCAAATTGATTTTGTTCAAACGGCGCGTAGGAGAATTTGGCCAGTAGTTTTCGAGGACTAAGTGCTTACTATTAGGATTAAAAAAAATGAAATGGATTGATAAGGAATATATGAATGAGCAATTCACAGGTAACATAGAGAGTCGTTCAATTGAGGAAAGCGGCCGCACCAGCACAAACCCCAACACCTAATCCCTCCCTACAAAAATGATCCTCAAAACCACAGCCACCACCATCGCCACACCTCCTCTCTCCTCCTTCTTCAAGCACCGTTTCTCCCTCCCCAAACTACCCTCCCTCAAGCCCTTTAATTCCCCCCGTATCCCCTCCCCCATCCGAATGAACTGGCTCAAAAACCTCGGATTCGGCGCCCGCTCCGCTCCGGACTCGCCGGTGGACTCCTCCTCCTCCGCCGTCGCCCAGGGCCCCGACGACGACTTCCCCGCGCCGGGGCAGCAGTTCGCCCAATTCGGGGCGGGTTGCTTCTGGGGCGTCGAGTTGGCCTTTCAGAGGGCGGCAGGTGTCACTAAGACGGAAGTTGGGTACACTCAAGGGTATAATGATAACCCTACGTATGAGGACGTGTGTTCAGGGTACATCGGGTCACTCCGAGGTGGTTCGGGTCATGTATGACCCGAAAGAGTGCAGTTACGAGACTCTGCTTGATGTTTTCTGGGCCAGGCATGATCCCACTACTCTCAATCGACAGGTGGGTTAAATTGTTTTGCTTTGTGAATTTCGATTTTGTGGAAATTGTGCTTGAATTTGGGCTTATTTTAGTGTGAATTGAGTTTTGATTTCTTGTTGTTTGCTTTTTATTTGTTCAATTGGTCTGATGGGTTCACAACTAACACTTTAGAGTATAACAACTAATAACTTTTAATGAAACAACTAATACTGACGGACTAATACTTTAACTAATACTATTTGAAACTACAAACAAAATGCAAACCTATTGCAGGGTAAAGCTGGATTACATAGGACTGTCTTGTGTATTTACTATTGTATTTGTAATTTTTGAGTCGTAACAAATAAACAAACCAAGCCTTTAATCCCAAATAATTGGAGTAGGCTACATGAACCAATAATAAAATCACGTCGTGTCACGTGCACGAAAGGAAAAACCCCTACAAAATTCATTAATTGGCTCATATCGTGGTTATTTGACAAAGTTTTACGCTAGTTGTTAATTTTCTAGTCGTATCCTACTAAATTAATGGCTCTGATTTAAATCACGGGGATATCAACAAGTTCGATTAAAGAAATTACACAGTGGAATTTGAAGTACCATGCATGTAAAATCATTTTTTATCATATATAGATATCTTGAATAGGTATTCACTATCAAGAGAGAAATTCTTCATTTAGTAAACTTAATCTGGTTTCTTCATATAAAGCTCATTAAGATCTTCTATCAGAAATGCACTCTTTACATTCATTAGTTATTGTTACTGGGAATCTTTCTTTAAGTACATGACAATCTCTAGCGGAATCGTCTACATGATATATATTCTCGAGAAAATTGTTATGAAATTATAGAGGGGTAAAGCTTACTAGTGATGTGATGTAACTGTTGCTATGAAATGTTAGAATCATGGAGACAGTATTGTGGTACCAAGTTGTAAGAATGATGGAGATATATAAAATTGCATAAATTATGTAGGGATCATAGTTATTCGGGCGCGCCTAAGGCGCCAGGCACTCGGGGCGCCAGCCATCTCGCCTGCCATAGGCCCAGGCGGTTGGGATTTTCTGGGCGCTCGCCTGGGACGCCTTTCGGCGCCTCGACTTGGGACAAAAGGCACGCCTAAGGCGTGCCTTGCGTACATCTAGGGTTTGAAATAAAAAAAACATTTTTTTATTTGTCAAATAACATCAGAATTATAAAAATACTATCTCTTAAGTCTTAATATTTAAGTGAATCACATCTAGGGTTTCAAGATTCACTTTTTAGGGCAAGGGCAAGTGTGTGGGTGTGAGTGTGAGAGGATCATCTTTTAGCGGCCTTAGAGATGAAGATGAAGATGAAAATGAAGATGAAATTGAATTTAACTTAGAAGGTGAAGATGTGGAGGAAGAAGAATTTCGTGAGGACGATCCACGTTATGATGATGATGATGATGATGATGATGATGATGATGATGATGAGGAGGAGGAGGAGGAGGAGGAGGAGGAGGAGGAGAAGTTTGCTTTTGATGAGTTCGTTGATGGAGATGATTAGTTTGCTATTTATGTCTTTAATTTCGTGATTAAGCTGGATATTTACTGTTTGTTATTATCGTACTTCTATGGTTTGAAGTTTATGTCTTTACTCTTTATTTTGTGTGATTTATATGTTTTTAACCTTCAACTTGTTAGTTAATTATATGTTAGTATGATTAACTTAGGTTTACTTCCATGGTTAGGTTTACTAAGAAATTTTCAAGGTCTTATGTTGTTTTTTCCAGGGATGCAAGGCACTGGGCGCTGCTTCACGCCTTGTGGGGCCTTGCGCCATTAATAACTATGGTAGGGATAAAGCTTGAGTCATGATGAAAGTTCAGCATAAGAAATTAGCTGCAAGAAATAATTTATGATTAAAATTAGCTTTTATATCTTGTATTACTTGACAATCAAGTAGCCAAAAGAATATCAATTACTAAACATTACTTTATTCATTTTTTACATTTTAGGAAAGTTCAGCATTATCATTCTTAACGGGTGTGCAAACTCCTTTGAATAGTGTAGAAATACTTATTTTAGAAGTTGGTTAGACCTAACTTTTAAAAAAAAAAAAAAAGTGCTTCTAGGGTTGGAGTAGTGTTTGAAAACACCCCCTTAATCATGTGTGTGTAAATATATTTGGTTATGATGAACGGACAAGACATATCCAGGATAAGTTATACTGTATATATTGTTTGCAAATGATATCTGTTCTGATTGACTAAACTGAAATACGCATAAATTGTACAATTCAATAGATTATAGATGGGACAAGGCTTTCTAGTAAGTGTTAAAATAGTCACTCATAAACAAAATATCAAGCTTTTGTTTTCCAAATCTTCTTGTAACTCCCCGAATTTAAAAGAATAGGTAGCCCAGTTCAGGATCTATTTTCCAAAAGACCAGGGACGTCTGAAAACTTATAAACCCACAGGTTAAAGTAGATTCAATTCTTTATTACTAATAATAATAGCTCTCAAAGTTAATCAAGTAGTGCACTTATTTCTGTGTATTTAGAAATAAGATATTTTGTAGCAATGTTTAAATTTGAGTTAAATCTTGAAGGGTGAAAATTTATATTTCTTCAGCTATAGATGGCCGACATCCTAACGTAATCAAAGTATTGGGGCAGCATACGTAAACCCATTTGATCATTTACCTGAATTGCATATAAAATAATGTTTGTTTCATGTTCTCTCAGTTACAGTACATGCTTTTATATTTTCAATTCGAACACAAACTTTTTGAAATTTGCAAATTGTATCATATGACTATTTTCCAGCAACTTATGCATGTGCCAGCCTGGAATTCTTTGAAAAAAATTGCAAATAAATTCATGACTTTGTTTTATTGTTTCAAATTAATCACAACCTTTTATTTGTTTTGCAATTTCATACACTGCCACATTATCAGTTCTTGCCGGAATATAGTTGTGTGATAGAACTGCAACAATTTGAAAGGTCATGTATCAAATTGCAGATTTAAAAACATATGTTGCAATTGAAAAAACCGTGAAAAAAGTCTTGGTTTATTTACAAATTATCCCTAAATCAATCTACTAAAACCTAAAAAAATGTAACAAACACATATCAAGACAAAGTTCATGCATCAGAGTAGTTTATTTGTATATTGAGCAGAAAAATCTGAGTGACCTCTCTCAAGACCAAGTTTTGTTTATCTGATCTTTTGTTATCACGTGTTACAATTTTCAATTGCAAGCATGTTCGTAGGCAGAAAACTTTCTTCTTATCTCTATTTCCTTGGTAATTAGAAAGCAAATATCACCAATATTATAGATAATCATGCTAACGTTGAGGTGTCCCAATTCAGGGAAATGACGTAGGAACTCAATACAGATCTGGAATTTACTTCTACACCCCTGAACAAGAGAAAGCAGCACTCGAGTCCATGGAAAAGCAACAAAAGATTTTGAACAGGAAAATCGTCACTGAGATACTACCTGCCAAGAAATTTTATAGAGCTGAAGAGTATCACCAGCAGTACCTTGCTAAGGGGGGTCGATTTGGTTTCAGGCAATCAACTGAGAAAGGCTGCAATGACCCAATTCGTTGCTATGGGTGAAGGTCTTAATGATATATCTATATATATATATATATATATATTAGTATATATATTATTGTCCTGGTTGTTAATAGTTGTGTCTGCTCTTTCACTATCATCTTTAGCACTTGTTGATTATCTCTTTCAGTGATAATGACTGTATATGTCCATGGTGGATTGATATGAGCGTGTGACACTGAAGTTATCATGAAAATTGTCTGTCCTTTTTTATTTTTTTGGTCTGAGGTTGCCCATCTGGCTCTAATGTATGCTAACAAGTATATGATATTTTAGATAGACAATTAATTCAGGAATATTTGGCTTTTGTACCCTCATTTGCCTTGTTCTTTCTTGTCTTCTGCTCTCTAATGAAGATGAAGTAACAACTAATTGTTGAGCTTCATATGGAGTTCTGAAAAGTGGAGCTTTTGTAAGTTTTTTGTGATTAAAAAAAGTCCAGTATCACAATAACCTGAGTTAGTTTTATCCAGACTTTTTCAATAAAGAAATGTACTTTCAAGTTTCAGCTCAAAAAGAAGTGTGGTGTGGGAATGTTTGAAGGGTTAATAGCAATATGTACTATTGTTCTTTTTACAATTTACAATCTGTATTATTTTTTGAAACAAAATCCATCTTTTATTAGTAAAAATTGACAAATTCCTACTCCACTCACTCTTTTTGATTTTTTTTTATTGAATTTATTCAATTTGATGTTAGCTAAAATACTTTTTGGCATTGTGGTATGTACAGTGTATCATTGGTAGGCTATATCTAGCCGAAAAGTTTCACATTACATGAGTCCAGGTTGGAATTAATTAGTTTTACTAGTACAAGTTGTATTTTGTTTCAAAAAATAATACAAGTTGCAATTTATAAAAAGGACAATAGTATATGTTTGCAATTATAATTAACCCATGTTTGAATAAACTTATTTTAGGAAGTATTTTAAGAGTTGGTCATTGTTGGAAAGAGAAGTGCTACCTCCGTCACAACTCTTTGTTCACATTTACTGTTTTCTCGTATTTAGCGAACACGTTTTTTATTATTATTTAAAATGATAAGTAAATTTTAAGGAGATATATAATAGAGGAGATGTAAATCTATCATACTCCTTTTTAAAATTTACTTTATTATTTTAAATATTAATAAACATCTCGTTCGCAAAACACGAGATAAAAGTAGGTGTGAACAAAGAGTTGGGTTGGAGGAAGTACAAAATTTAATATAGTAAATACATTGGTTAAATTCCAGCTTTACATGTACTTAAATTACAAAATGACAAAAATTTCCTTGTGTATTATTTTAATCAAGTTCTATTTCGACAACCAAACCAATGGTTTCTTCATCGTTGTATTGGTGTTTGGTGAAAGTTTTGGAGTGTGTATATTTACTTAATTGAATTGGACATTTCAATCACACATCCTACCAAAACATGACAAGTTAATTGAATTGGACATTGCAATCACTCCTCACGTATTATTACTATTATTTATTTGAATATGTATCTGCTTTAATGAGAAACACGTAACACTTTTAGGATATCTTAACATATATTAACTTATTTTGAAGTTGTAATACTTTAATGTACAAACAATAATTCTAAAGTAACATATACTTGGAAAACAACGGCTAGGGTCGTGGACTAGAGGATCAGTCTCACACCCCATCTCATAAGGTGGCATACTTTCTAGCTTTCGTCTTCGGTCCAAAAAAATTATTGTGTTGGAGAAAATTACCAAGAGATTCAAAATATGGAACCATTGATAATTTAGTCCAACAATAACAAGCAACCCAAATCTTACGAGCAAACTCACAAAAGATTATTCGAATATTGAATTTAAATAGTTTTCGAATAGTAAATGTGATTTGTATTTGATTTATAATTCATATTCGAATTTTTCTCAAGCATCTTCTAAACAATACTATTCAAGTATCCAGTCCGAAATTAATTCTGGGAAGATCTTTGATGAACCTTTCTTTGTATTTGAGGGTACTTTTCATGCCCTTTCTATTGGAATAAAACTCCTTTTTTTTTTTATAAAAATAAAATAAAGTCTAACAAGTCAAAGTTCAAATTGATTCTTTAATAATAGAGTCGAATCATATATTAATATAAACAAGCCGAGTACGAGTTTCCACAAATTGTGTCGAGTCGAGTGACATGATTCAAATAACAACTAACAATGAAACTCATTAGCTAAGTTCATTCACCTGCCAAATTCATTCATGTTAGTCCCATAATAAGTCAACATAGTCAAATTAAATTAGAATTGATCTCACAAAACACAAGTTTGTAAGTCGTGATATTGTTAGGATTTTATGAAACACATGTAATTACGCAGTTGAAAATAATGAAAGAGCATCTGTTAATTAGCAGTGAAAGTCCATCTGCTATATTAACTTAATTCATTCCCTGCACATGAAAAACAAGAAAATAGTTTAGAAGCAGTCATCCTGCCATTGTTCTTCCTATCTACCAAGCATAACCTTTCTCTTAGCTTCTTCTCTATCTATTTTCAAAAGAGTAAGTCTTGTGAGAAACAC
This sequence comes from Stenogyne calaminthoides, assembly GCA_037126765.1. Classification (NCBI taxonomy): domain Eukaryota; kingdom Viridiplantae; phylum Streptophyta; class Magnoliopsida; order Lamiales; family Lamiaceae; genus Stenogyne; species Stenogyne calaminthoides. The sequence goes on from JBBCBC010000024.1 coordinate 24,786,237, forward strand.
TCTCATACATGGAATGAAGCTCCACTTTAATACTGGGCCGCACTTTTTTGTAAAACATTATTTGACTGAGGTAATAAGTTTACTGATCGTATAATATATATGTAATGAGCATTGATCTCATGCATAAAATCGTCTCGTACAAATTTGTCTTATTAAATACACGGTATGTCAGCAATGTCTTTCTAACAATAACACCACCACAAATGTTGGAAATTTTTTTTACTATGAGGTTGGAGTTCTAATTATAAATCATACTCCTATATCTTTGACTATTGAAGAAGAGATTCCCTAGTTACAATCAATCAAAATAATACTTATCATCAAAACGTACAAGACATAGAAGAGCACAAATATAAAAGAACAAATTAAATATAGACGATATTTCACAGTTCATAAAGAACCTAGTCCTTCATTATCCTTTGGCTGGAAAATAAAGCTCTCACTCCATTTTAGTATAGAAAATGTCCATATAAAAGTGGAAGAATAGTAAAGAATGTAGATGAGAAGAGAGAATAGAAAACCCAATTTAATATCTTCCAAAGTAAGAAAAAAAATAATATTCTCCTCTTCAAATCTCGAACTTTTCTAATAGAAAATTTGAGTCTAATCATGGTGGGAAAAAAAATAATCTTCTCCTCTTCAAATCTCGAACTTTTCTAATAGAAAATTTGAGTCTAATCATGGTGGAAACTAATAAACCATCGTTGCCAAAGTAGTAGAAGTCTGGTGCCTGTAAGTTGGTCAAACATTCTAATATGCAGCTCTCCATCTTTCCATATCAACAAATTACTACGCTTTGATATATTTCAATGATTTTCCCTACAAAACACAAGCGATATAAGTCTCATATAAAACCCATGATTGAACACCAATGACATGTAATATGGGGAAGAAGAAATTGGAAATAAATATAATCGATATGCAACTTATGAGTGCTTTGAGTTGCAAAACTGAAAAGATCACATTGAAAATTTTGAAAAGATCTTGCTTAATTGCAAGAAGTGCTGATTTCTTATGCAATTAACCTTTTGAAAATATACAAAAACTCAACAAACCTAATGGGAATGGTCTCCAAGCCGAGTTTATGATGAGTTAAAACCGCATAAGCAAATTTTCAATACCATACTTTTCTACCCTACTATGCAATTTTAGCGCATGGTGCCCATAGTGGGAAGAGGATCATTAACCTCTCTCATTATTTATACACTTTAAAACACATTAATCATTACACAAGCACTCAATCATTTCTACATTACTTTTTATAATATAATATTATTCAACTATCACCAGCTTTTCAAAATCCTACCATAGTAAATCCTACAAAATCTACCCTCTAATACATATTCAATATCCAAATACACCTTTTACTATTCATGATATCCACATACTAGATTTCAAATCCAATGAAATCCCCTAAACAATCATCATACCCTAATAAAAGATGCCTTTTCACATTTTATCATTAAATGCAAATGTTCTCCACTTCATTCAGATGGTGAATTGCAAAGTCTACTACAGTCCTAACCTATTATACATATTTATCTCTTAATACTATTTATTTCCCAATATTACACACCTTTATTTTTAACAATAAAATATTTTAACTATCACATATTTTTTCACAATTTTATTATACTACACCGTAAGAGCCAAACATACACACTAAGGATTTGTTTGTTTATAGTTTGGGAAGCGACTTTTGGGATTTCAAATTCTATTTCTTGTTTGTATATTCCAATTTATGTATTCTATTTCAAATCTTCTAAAATTTTACTTTATAACACCTATTAATAAATCTATCTTACTTTTTCCAAACACAATTTTCAATAATTATTAATCATCTATCACACACTTTTTAATCAGAGTGATCCTTGTGTGCACCAATTGCACCTTGTGCAATTGATGCAATTGGATTCAATTTTAATTTAGATGAACCATGAACCCTAAACCATGAACCATTCGGGTCGGGTGAACCATGAACCACTCGGGCCAGGTTCGGACCGGGTCGGGTAAAAAAACTGGAAAAAAAAAACTAAACAAAATCCAATTGCACCAATTTTAAATTGGTGCAAAGGGTACACACAATGACACAAGTATGTGTCTTTTAATTATTATTAATCTACCCAACTCAAACACTCACCCTCCTTTTTTACTTTACATAGTATCTCTCATACTTTACACACAATTTCCAAAACATAATCAATCATCTATCACATACTTATTAATATTCTACCATTTCAAATCCTACAAAATCCACACTCACAAGCATATACAAAATCTAAATGCATCTTTTATAGGGGTTATTTGTTTATGATGTGGGAAGCCACTTATAGAATTTCAAATTCTAATCTTTGTTTGTTTATCCGTATTGGCTATAGGATTTTAAATCCTCTAAAACTATACTCTATAATACATATAATACACCTATTTTACTTTTTCCAAGCACAATTTTCAATAAACTATCAATCATCTATTATACACTTTTTAATTATTACTATTATCTACCCAACTCAACCCTCTATCTCCTCCTTTTCTACTATATTATCTCTCCTACTTTATACACAATTTCCAATAAACAATCAATCATTTATCATATACTTTTTAAAAGTCCTATAGAATCCATACTCCCAAACATATACAAAATTCAAATATATTTTTTACTTTATTTCACATCCACCTTACATGATTTGAAATCCCCTCAAATCCAAAAACAAACAACCCTCTTACTTTATTTTAAATCCCCCTTACAAAATTTCAAATCCCCTCAAAGCTAAAAACAAACAACCCCTAATTCAAATTCACCTTTTTACTATTTATAGATTTCATAGATAGGACTTCCGCTGCATACAAACATACCCTCTAGTATTTGAAAAAAGGGCCCACTAGTATTTGACAAAATGGCTAGAAGACAAAAAATTCTTGTAGAATAAAACATTTGGCTTAATTAAGTTTCAAATAACAAGTAAAAGGAATTCAAATTAAACTACCTGGAAGCAAGAGAGATCTTTGTCATGGTTAAACATGCTTGAAAGAGATTGCTAGTACATCCTACCACTGCATTCACGAGCACCACAATAACAATTCTTTATCTTAGTATTTCCATCCTCATCACAAACAGGGTCCTTGTAATTATAATCATAGGTAAGTTCTTGTGAAGGACGGATGTTTTTTGATGCAAAAAACATAATGTGAGGTAATCTCTTGTCATCATGGTCATATAGAACCTCTTGCGCAAATAGGTTGGGGGAGCAACTGTGGTTAATGAATCTCCCAATATTCCCAAACTTTACAGCATCAAGAGCAAATCCATTCTCTTCCTCTTGCCCACCTTCATCACGACTCTTACATATATCAAACAAATATTCATCATTACCAATTCTTTTTTCGGCTTCCTTCTCTCTTAGCAACTCGCCAACATATTCACATATGAAACTTCCTTTTGTAATATTATCTCGGGATCTAACACCCCATCCCCTTGATTCGGTCTTAAAAATCACCAACTGATAACGAGGACCATGTTGACTGACTCGATTCATACAAGACGGGGGACATTTGCACAAAGGACCACACTCGTGAACTATAGGCATCACTCTAAGAATAGCTCCATCTTCATTGAATGGAATCTCGTCTCCATTCTTTAATATGCAACAACATTTTTTAGAGTCAGAACACCCATTGGTGCAATTACAACCAATAGGTTCAATGTGTTGAAACCAATACGGATAAGCGAATTTGGCTATGTAGGTGAAAGATGGCGGCATGTCATCATCTACTCCATTCATAGCACGTATCGGAAACTTCTCTCTTCCTTGTGACACATCATTTTGAACACACGATTCCATGCGCTTTATAGGTTTTCCCGATCTGGCATACATTTCACGAGGTCTTGGTTGGCCAGACAGTCTAAGTAATTCAAACTTGTACACCGATTTGCCATTTTCGACTCGTTCTTGCCAGTGATCATTTACCCTGTATAGTCCATCATACACATAGACAAACTCGCGAACATCACTTGTGCCTAACGTTCTACATGCCATAAGATTCCTTCTTTTAAAGATGACTCTAACCGGATATTCCATTTTCCTACTATTCACCAACGCAAGATTTCCCCTTTCGAGTTTTTGATCTGAAGCACCATCCGCAAATCTTGGGTGGCCACCTTGACCCGAGTATATCAATCGATCTGTATTTGTAGTATTCTCATACTGCCCTGAATCTACAACACTATTTGCACATTTCTTCCCATGAACATTCACATAACTAATACCAGCAACTAATTGGCTATGAAGGCCAACAAGAGCTAGTTCAGTCCTGAATCGAAATTTATCACCAATTTCTATACCCGGTATGTGGCCAAAAGGCTTCTCAACAGAGATGCACTTTCGCATTGCCTTGATACGCTCTCCTGCTTCCATATAAGCAGGTTTTGGGATTTTTCCTTCTCTAATTTCTGATGTTCGTTTACCATTAATTTCAATGTATTGTTGGTCAAACAGCTTCATAATCTCCATAACATCAGAGTGCTGAGGTTGATCATGCTTCCCAATCTGCAGATTTATTAATTCATCGTTATTTCCACTGTATTTTGAATCTATATCCGTGTAAATCTGCTCCTGGTTTTCTTCTTCACTGGACTTGAGGGACCTACATTTTCCCATCTTTTCTTCTGTCTTTCCCGCTGAAGATTTGCCATCATCATCTTCGTGATATTTGCTCCATTCTGCAGGTGATAAAACACACACTGCATCATCACCGTCTTCCATTCCAGAAGGTTTCCCTTCTTGATCAATTTCCGAACACTTAGATTCAGAATATTTACCATCAAGAATACCAAGAAACTTTTGAGCTTCCGCAATAACCGCTGCCAATCTCTCCGATTCACACTCCCACGATTCTTCCTGTTGACCAACCACATTGTCGGCCAATTTTTCTCCAACACCATCACCCTTTCCATTTGATGTAACCGAATCTTCGGGGTTTTGCATCACATCACTAGACCGTAGGCTTCTCAATGGGACAGCAGCCACGGCCGGCCCGTAAGAAACCCTGGCCTTCTTCACAATACCAGAAAGCTCTCTTTCCTCTGCTAAATCCCTATCCAGATTCAATTTTGAGCACTTAACATAAGATGTAGAGTTAACAGGGGCAGCACGGTACTTCCTTCCAGAACGCAGAAAAACCTCCGTTTTCGAATGCTCGGAATTAGAAGGGATACCATTGCAGTTAAAACCACAGCTTTCAGATAATTGTTTTGGAGGAGAGCTTGAATCGGCTAATATACTCATAGCTAACGAAAGCACTAAGATTTTAACTCCCTCCTACACAAATTCAAAAACATACTGCATTCAAATTCAACAAGTCTCTAACTAGGGGAGAAATGAAAGATATACCAAAATGCGGATAATTTCACAGCAATTAGACTTGATTTTAACACATATTACAAGTAAATTAGACTACCCAGACATTTAAAACAAAAAACAGAAAGAATAAAAAAAACACCGGAGGAATTAGACTTACTACAATTACACAACAGAGATTTCCGCAGAGTTGGGCTTGTAGAGAAGAGAATTAGGGTTAGCAGGAAGTGAGCATTTGGGTAGTTTCTCGAAGTGGTCGTTTCACATTCCATTGTTCTTCGTGGGGGGCGTGATGAGTGAGAATTAATTGTTGGGAAATGAAACACTTTATAGCACCTGACTATTTGATAATCAATTTTTTGCTTAAGTAGATTCATCATAAATATTTAGCTTTTTTAAATGGTGGCCACTAATAGCACACGAGTTTGTGTTGATTTTATGTGCATTTAGGTGGATGATGTATTTTAAAAATATATAATTTATTATATTAAAATATTCAATCTGTTTACCTGAACTTTGAAATTATACTAAAAAAATAGTTGTACGGTTCAATATAAATAAATTGCATCTTTCAATATTACAAATTGTATATTTCTAAAACGCACTATGAGTGCACGGTGCTCCTGGATGCATACAAGACTTAGCGCACGAATTTTTACTTTACACACCGAAAATATTTTTATGTTTGAAATGTCCTAATGTAAATAGATTAATATACTCCTTTATATCAAAATTTTAGTGTAATTTTACTCAATACATCCTAGACCTAAACTCATGTACATAATCTTCCCCAACTTATTTACACCATTCTTGTAATTTGAAAAAAAAAACACATAAACCTTAACCTTCTAAAATTCCTACATCTTGAAGACTCGTATCAAATTGTAGATGGATAGAGTTTTTATAAGTTTTCTTATGCATTTCGTAAGTTTAAAGGAGAGATATATAGAGTTTTTGTTATTTAGAGTTAAAAAATTACAACTTAAAATCGCAAAAATATCGATCGACCAGAGCTGACTTTTTATTTCGTCAACGAGCGTGGTTGACATTTTTTAAAATCAACAAGAATGATTTGACATTTTAAAAAGTTGGCAAGATAATATTGACAAGAATGATTCGACCTTCCTAAAACTTGTCCAGTATGGTCGACATTTTATAGGATGGACAAAATAGACCATTCATCATAATGTGTGAATTGAGTAAAATGTAAAATTTAAGATGAGTGTGTAAAATAATAGATGTATAGAGCAAAACTTTGTGTCAGATTAGCCATGACCTTTTAAAATATACATACAAAATTTATAAATAACGTGCAACACACATCTTAAAATTTAAAAAAATTAGTAACTAGTAAGAATAAAAGATGATTAACTTACGTTCAACCATAACTACTCCAATAATTCTAGACCAATTTGTGCCCCAACTTGTATCAAATTTTAGAATATACACAATCTATTAAATATCATCGTATTGTAATTCATTATTTAATAATTTCCATCACCATTCCCCTTAAAGAATCTAGCCCCTCAAATTTTCCCTTGCCCTATTATTTAAGGCAATTTTATCTCAATAATTTTGTACACTACAAAATAAAGTACATATTTTCATATTAGTAGGTTTAGTGTGAAAATTTTAAAAAAAACTATAAAATCACCATAAATCATGATTTATTCGGGTCGGGTGAACAATCTACACTTAAACACTAATTAATGAACCATAAATCACTCATCTACACCCTAAATACTAAATAATGAACTCCTAAATCATGACCTATTCGGATTGAAGGAACCATGAACCACTCGACTTTGTCTTACCTTCACAATATATAGAATTATATATAAATAAATTTTTTTTCATGTATATAAATTTTCATACTAGACTTTGTGTTTTCATATTTAGGGATCAATGTTTACCTGAAGCAATGAAAAGAAATCGATACAGCCGAATTGTGTCTACAAACTCTTGAAATTCATCGTCGCCTTTCTTGTTGAATGGATCTGGCTAGAGAACCCATCACACCTTAAGCCATTAATACTGAAGAATCGAATCTCTAACGACAGAAAATATTTCTCTCTCTTGTAAAACTTCACTGATAAATCTCAACTGAATAAATTTATCTTTTATTTACCATAAGATTTGAATATATTCTCTTGTGATACATTCCTAATAAGTCTCAACCAACTATGATCTACAATTTGTTTGTGACATTTAATATCACTGTACTAATGTAGAAATACAATCAATATTATACTGTGACGGTATTACTTGGAAAAAAAGTAATCTGATTCAAATCTATTAGAATATAAAAAGAAATTGAAAATAAAATCATATATGATCTAATAGGATATATGGGTATATAAATATAGAATATAAAATAATGATTTTTTTTTTTAAATTCTCAAAGGTTAAGATTTTTTTTTTCAATTATTATTTATTAATATTTATTTTAAAGATTTTTTTTCTATTTTTTTTCAAAAAATATTTTTCAATTCATTATTTTTGTTAATATTTAAAAAAAAACCTTTTCTCAATTTAACAATAATTTTTAATGGAAAAATCTAATAATTCTTAAATTTAAGCCGATTTATGCTATTACATATCTAGATATATATAAATAATATGTATAGATTATTAATTCATTAGTTATATTGTACGCAAATAAACTTATTAGATCCAATGATAATCATTAGTTATATTGTGCTCAAATAAAAGTTGTGTCCAATTAAATTGAACACAAATGGTCAAATATATATAAAAAATCAAATTAAATATAGTATTATTTACGTTTTAGGAATTCTTTTATTAAATTAAATAATTTGTATCTCCGCTATATATAAAGACAAACTTTTAAGCAAAGTCAAATCACTCTATCTCAAAATCCCTCTAATCTCAATAACTCTAATTTTAAATTTAATCTCAACCGTACATTTAAAGTATTCTAAAATATAACAATTTTTAAAAAGATATCATCCTTCATATCTTACACATATCTTTTATTTTTCCTTTAATATATTAAAAATAATATAATAAAATATCTTACAAATAATATAATAAAATTCTTGAATATGCTAGAAGTGTATACATCTGTGTTCGAAAATGATCATTTTTTCTGCAATTATGATCTCAACCTTTAAATTTAGTACGAATTTCACTACTTTGTTATTTATAATAATAAAATAATTATATATTATAAAATTTATTAAATTATGAATAGAAGCTTATCATGTAAGCTCTTTAGAAGATAGTATGATATGTATTTATATTATACTATGATTATTTTTGTTAATTTCTTATGAAGGCATAAAACTCATTTGTTTAAATTATGACTGATATATATTTATGAATGTTTATTATTAGGAGTGCGTGGACGAAGTCATGTTGTATGTGAAAGGAGTGGAACCATGGGCACCAACACTATTGATGTAATGATACATATATAATTTATATTAAGACACTATGCAGAAAGGATTATGTGATAAATTTTCATCAGAACTAGAAGAGTTGGTTGACATAAAATTTATATTTCGATTCCATAATTCGCAATTCAATTTGAACAACAATTACGACGTATATACTGTTGTGAAGTTATCTACCGATGAAAATTTGATCAGAAAAATAGAGGAGAAAAATCGTTCATCCAATGTATTTAGTATTATTATTAATTTATTATTTGTTTTAGATCTTTTGGTAAAATTTAAAAAAAATATATTATTTATTCCTCAAATTATGAATATTAATTTATAAATTTTACTTTAGCAGATTACTCTTTCATCAATTTGTGACGACCAAATGGTGGAATGTGAAGAAATAATTCCCGAGAATAAGAGGAAGCATGAAGGGGATGAATATGAGGAAGATGATGATGATGGTGTTGAGACTCAAGTGTCGACCACTAAGCGACTCTTGACGGTCAAATTTGAAAAGAACTAATGCCACAAACTGGGAGATATATGATAAACACCAAATAGAACAATATGAAAGTTATTACTATTATTATTATTATTATAGTTTTTTTAATAGACTTCTTTACTATTTAGTTTGAGAATACATTTTTTTTATTGCTCTTATTACTCATAAACAGCGACGGACCTACCTTGGAGCGAAAATACCTACTTTTTACAAATTTGAATTATTATATATATATAATTATAATTAAAATATATGATAAAGACGGAAGATAAATTGTGTATTAACAATATTTTGGAAGAATGAGTATTATTTGTGTTATAGATTATACAATATCATGTAAAAACTTTCATTAATGTCATCCTCTCTTTTAAAACAAAGTATTATTATTATTATTAACACTAGTTTTTTTTATGACTTCTTAACAAAATAGAGAAAGAATATGTATAATTCACATTTTTATTATAAATGTATTTTAATATAAAAGATGTTTAGTCCAAATAATTTTATCGAAAATATATAAAAATTTAAAAAGTTTTAGCTACTACACTATGTTATAAATTGGGCCCCGGTAAAATTTATTATAAACCCATTATATCAGATAATAAAAATAATTCAATAATAGTACTATGATATATTTCAAACAGCGTAACACACAGATTTAAATACTAGTTTAACATATATGGGACGAACCAATCAAAATTCGAATTTGGTAGGAAATCAATTGACTTGCGTGAAAAATAAACAATTTTTTTTTTAAAGTTGCAAGGAAATAAAGAGAATCAATCAAATCAAATTAAATCGATATCTGTCCATGATGAAAGGAAATAAAAGAATCGAATCAATCAAATTGTCATCTGCCAATTAAAATGAACGAAATGGAAAGGTAAATTATTTATTCTCGCCTATAAATAAGACTCTTTTTCATTCAACAATAATCTTCAAGATTAAAATAACTTTTTAGAATTCTCTAAATAAACTTCGGAGTGTTCTTTCGAAAATTCAGAGCGATGTTCACAAAAATCAACGATATCTTAAAGGTATTCTTCACGGGGTTCATCGCATTCTTCGTGGAATTCAAAATAATAGGGTTGTGCAATGACTATATCAATATATTTTGGGAAATAATGAGGATCTGTTTAATATGAAATATCACTATTGTCGACAATATATGTATAGCCACAATTGTTCTTAGTAACACTAGTACCTGAATCACTGAGTGTCGAAAGCACTCTGACTGGGTAAAATAAAAAGAAAAATTGTAGCCGAGCTAGACTTGCTAAAGAAAAAATAAAAGTTTCTGGCTCTATTATATACACCTGGAAGTGTGTATTTGTACAAAAACAGAGAGAATAATGAAGTGATGAAGTACAAAATGAGATTAATAGCTCAAGAGTTTTTCGTAGAGACCCAAAATTGATTAAATACAATGTCCTGTTAAGTATGGACACGACATTTCCATATGAGTCATTAGATGTCAAATATTTATACAAGTTTTTAAGAAATTTAGAATGCATGAAGTATGTAAATTAAATCTAGAGAAGTTTATTCTATTAAATTGCAAATGTCCTTGTATGGACTCAAACAATTTGAATGTATGTGACAGTTTAGTTAAACAAGGCTATCAATGACCCAAATAAGTTCATATATGTTCATAAAGAAAAATGTGTAAAATTTTGTGATCATTGCAATATATGTTGGTGACCTCAATTTGATTGGACAATTACATACCTAAAGAAAGAATTTGAGGTCACAAATTTTGGAAATATTAAGTTATGCCTTTTATTACAAATTGAACATATAAAATGAGAAATTTGTGTTCATCAAATTGCTTATACCCAAAAGGTTTTAAAACAGTTTTACATAGAAAATGCACATCCATTGAGTACCTCAATGGTCTTCCAGTTGTTTGATCCTAATATGGATCATTTTAGACCGCGAAAGAAATGTGAAAATATACTTAGTCCTGAAGTACCAAATCTCAATATAATTGGTGGATTAATATATTTTGCTAATTGTACAAAATAAAATGTATTTCACCGATATTGCATTACTCATTTCATGAGTTACAAAAGGATGATGATAGATCCGATCAAATGATATTTTTAGCAAAATTACGTCTCAAAGGCATAACCTACTACAACATTTGAGAATTTATAAAGCATATTGAAATGATTCGGTTAAAAGATCTCAAATGATATTTAAATAAGGGGGAAAATTAGTACACTTTGTAATATGTACTCTTCTCCCTTCACTAGATTTTTGTCCCACTCGATTTTTCCTAATAAGGTTTTAACGAAGCATAGTGACGGACATCCAAAGAGGGGGTGTTATAAATAAATCACATGTTGGATCCTCTTGGGTTACATGCAAGTCAAATAGGAATTACAAGCAAGTTATATGAGACTCTTCGTTGTCCTAATAATTTAAATTCATAATGATGTATATAGGGTTCCTAATAAATCGGTGGTATGCCACTTTATTTGTACACAACTACAAAATAGTGAAAATTGTCTATATATTTGGTAAATTAGGCCCTCAGCCCACTCTCTTTTATTTATCCAGCCCACCCCAATTAAAAATTCACTTAAAACCCCACCTTTTTTCTTCCAAATTTTGTCTTACTGAGAACATTGGTTGCACTGAGTTATTGGAAGAAATTTGTGGGTCCTTGATTTTATTTTGCCATTCTTCCTAATTTTCAAGGTTTCAAGTAAGTTTTTAATTTTGGAAAAATTACTCCCTATTACCATTTTTAAAGTGGACTTATTCCAAGGTGCAACATTTTTTTGTATTACTCTAAGATGCTATTTTTATCAATTTTGCCCTTTAATTAGTTTTCTTTTATTAAAAAAAGAAAAAGAAAGAAACCGTTCCCTCCTCCCTAACCAAACCACACGTATCAGATTCATCACCCCACTCATTTTGAAAAATTCAGATCCATTCCCCCTTTCTCTCTCTTTACACTCATCTCTCTACACTCTCAAGTCTCAACATCTCTATCTCTACACATAAAGTCTCCGCAGATTCTCGCGGCGCCGCCGCCGATTGAGAAGTTACCGGAGCAGAGAACCAGCAGCGCCGCGTGTTCGCCGGAGAAGAAGCCAGATCTGATGTGTCGCGGCTCAAAGACCGCGAGAGGTGAGCCGCTGCTCCGGGTCGGGTTGCAGGAAGATAATCGGGTTGATCGGTTTCCGTTGGAGATGCGGAGATTTGTTCTGTGGGGTGCACAGGTACTTCAGAGCGACACGATTGCAGCTACGATTACAAGGCTGCGTTTCGAGTTTTGTCGGTGGCGTTTCCGAAGCCCAACCCATCTAGACAGTGGATCTGAATTTTTTTTGGGGGGTTGGGGTCTCGAGCGCAGCGGCGGGTTTGGAGGGGGGGCAGGCGAATCTGGATTTTTTTTATTTTATTTTTTAGACGTGGTGCTAAGTTTTGCTTGCATTTTTTGATTGCATGTTGCTTTTAATTGGGCTGTTTTGGGCGCTGGCCTTTTTGGTTTTTGCGGTGGCCATCCTCTGTTTTGGGTGCTGCCATTTTGGTGTTTTTGGACAGTTGAATAATATGGTGGAGGGATTTGTTGAATACGGTAGGTCGAATCTGGGCGGATGTTTCATGATTTGGAGATAATTGTTAGCTATGTAAGTAAGTATGTTGGGGGTTTGTTGAATATTGATACAATTTTTTGCAGTTTCATAATATTTGTATATTTTTGAACGGTGATGTAATTTTAGTTTTAGATCTGTTTATAGATGCAATTTATATTGATGATGTGTACACTGTTTATTGTGGGTGTGTAGTTTTTATTGCGAGTGTGTGCATAATTATTTTTTATGGGTGTGCAGAATTGTGATGTGTGCTGAATTTTAAATAAAATGATAGATGATTAAAAAAATTGAGTGTCTTGAAATTTTTTTTTAGTGTCTCTTTTTTTTTTTTTTACGGGTGTGCAGATTTTTAAATAAAATGACAGATGATTGAAAATAAAATTGGTGTGTGTAGGATTTTTTATGGGTGTGCAATATTTTTTTACGGGTGTGTAGAATTGTGGGTAGGCTTGGTAGCGAATGCGGGGAATCCTTCATGAGGCGGGCCACTGAGGGCGAGGAATCCTCATAATAATTTCCCCCGTGGGGCGGGGATGAGGAATTTTTTTCCCCGAAAGTCGGGGCGGGAGGTCCTGGATAAGATTCCCATCCTGTTCCCCATGGCTCAATTTTATAATTTAAATTAATATATATATATATATATATAATTATATATATATATAATTAAATAATATATTTTAAAATCTAAACTTTAATCTTGAAATCATAGTTTACTAATATATATAATATTAAAATTATTTATATTTTTTTAAGGAGAAGCTTAATAGGGATGCACGTGAAATGAAGATTTGAAGTTGTTTAACTATGTGAGATAACAAATGAGATGAACAATATATTATTTTTAATTTTTATTTATGTTATATGCTTAATTTTATATTTTGAATTTTTGTTAATGTTGAACTTTATTTAATTTTTATTGATATTGTTTAATTTGTATTTTAAATTTTTATATTCATATTAAAATTGTGAAAATTCGATTTAGAAAAAAAAAAGAAAAAGAAGGGGATGAAATTCCCCGGCTGGACGGGGAACGGGGCCAATTTTTTTCCCGAATGGTTCGCGGGGGACTCCCCGCCCCCGCCCCGAATTTTGCGGGGAAGGGGATGGAGAGTTGTCCCCCGGCCCCGCCCCATTGCCAAGCCTAATTGTGGGTGTGCAGAATTTTAAATAAAATGACAGATGATTTTAAAAAAGATTATGTGTGCAGAATTTTGTACGGGTGTGCAAATTATTTTTCTTTACGGGTGTGCAAATTTTAATAAATAAAAGGACAGATGATTAAAATTTTTTGGGGGTGTGCAGAATTTTTCGACTAATATTAAAAAAATAATTAAATAAAATTATAAATAATTAAAAAAAATTAGTAAATTTTAAATTATGAAATATGCAAATTAAAAAAGTTCAGTAAAATTTAAACTTTAAACTTTAAAATTTATAATTTTTAAAATTTTAAATAAAAAATTATTAAAAATATGGGGTGCAAAAAAATCTAATTTTAAATCTTCATATTAACCCATTTTAGTTGTTGGAGCACTTAAGGTCATTTATGTCTTTTCTACCTATTTTTTGGACTTATGAGTAAGAGTTAAAAATGGTGGTATTTAAGAGTAAGAACACTCTATAAATAACACTTAATTGTAATTGCCCCATTAATTTTATTATTATTATTTTAGTTTTCTTCTAAAAAATATTTTATTGTTATTATTTACTTTATGAATTTTATATTTTTGAAGTCTCGTATGTCCGACACAGTTTTGGTAAACATTGAGAATATTTTATTTTGTGTAAATTTATTGTCCTAAATTTTTCGCTTAATAGCCCTCCCCATGATTGGTTCTTGGACCCACCACTGCTTACCACTACCATAACAAATTAAATTTCAATTTATTGAATTTTCGAACAATATCTGTATATAGTGTTTTAGACAGAAATTTTGATATATTTTTTCATACCGAGCCGAAATACCAATTTTTTGGTATACCCAAATATGAAATTTTATAATATCAAAAATTTGATATACTTTTTCACACGAGCCGAAATACCATTTTTTTCTATAATATCGAAATACGAAATTGTATAATTTGCATACGGTTACCGTACCAAAATTTTATGGCACGACATCATACCGTACAAAAATTCACGGTATAATGAAGAATTTAATATTTTTAATATTTTTCTGTTTGATAAGTATTCTATATCAAATTTTTTGCTATTTTCCGTACCCCTATATATATATATATATATATATATATATATATATATATTTGAACAACTGAATCTATAATATTCATTAAAGATCTCATCTATTGAAAAAAGAACTCGTATCAAAATCATATTTTCTCACAAATATATAGAGGAATAACCCAAAAAAAAAACTTAATATGAACAAAACTAATAAAACTCGTCTAAGAATGAAATCCATTACATCAATGAAATTCAACATAGCAATGGTCTCAACACGTCACCAATAAAACCATAAAATCAAAGTCAAGAAAAGCAAATAAAACAAGTCTATTATAATAAAAATCCATTATTACGTCATGTAAAAATCACACGTGACCTATTTTGATCAATAGCACGAAACACATAAGAAAACCTATAAAGCACAAAAAATCACAATATTCACGATCGGACATGCAATCATAGTCCGACTTACATTGAGGAAAGATGAGACAATTGTCCCACCTTAATTTTCATTGCGAAATAGTATATGTGCCACTAATTTTTTTTTAAATTTTATAAATACTTTTAATATTATAAGAAAATAGAGATCATCTACGAAATTTTCTAACATGTCTACGAAATTTTCAACGAAAATAATTTTGTCATTAAATAGTGAGAGTTATTTGGGACTCGTGTACAAAATTTTCTAATCATATAATCTTTCTCAATCCTCTATGTAAATCACATGTAAATTTGTTAATAAGCAATTCCAAATTACAATACAAATGTGTAGATAATTTACTTGTAGGTAATTTAATAATTTATCTTTAAAAATCCATAAGTAATTCGTAGTGAATATGTTTGTCTACTAGAATGTTAAAAATTTGTAGACAATGCTCACTATTTTAGGACACAACAATTATTTTGTTGAAAAATTTTATAGCCATGTTAGAAAATTTTGTAGCCATTATTTTTTTTGTAGTGTAAAAATTAGAAAAGGTGATGAATGAATGATAATTTAACAAACCAACGTGGTCAATTGAAATTTTAAGTATTAATTAATTATAATTTCTTTTGTATAATTTTTTTCTATTACTTTTTGCTCTGCCTGGAGTAAATTCCTGTGTCCGCCCCTGCATGCAATATTCTTCATGACAGGGTTGTGGCATAGTGGCGGACAGATCCCCTGACCTTCGTCGAGAAGGTTCGGGTGGCGGCATGGCGACGCGAGACTCATCGAGGACCACTTTGAACGTGAGACATATATTTAGGAGATTAAATTCCTTGCAGTCCAATAATTTTGCTTCGTTTTGAAATTGATCCAAATTGTTTTGACTTTTTTATTTTAGTTCGGTAAGTTATCAAATTTTTTGAAATTGATTGTTTAACATGCTGCAGCAGATGGGGATGAGAATAGGTCAGACTACTCGACAGGGGCCTACAACCCGGCCTACTAAAGCCTGGCTCGGCTCAACTCGTTTAATAAATAAGCCATATTCAGACATTTGTAAAAGTCTATTTACTCAAATAGACCAGACTTGAGTTTTTTCGTAAGTCTTTTAAGCCCAACTGATGGTCCCGATGAAAAACCTTTTTCGCGGCGTGTGAAGCAAACATTTCATGCGGTGCATATAAAAACAGGGGTGAAGGAATGGTGATTCCAGATTTTTCATTTTTAAGCTCATGTGTTGTGTTTTGCTTATAATCGAATGCATATGACAAGATAAGAACGTAAACCAGTAAAGAACACAACAATGTATAGTGGTTCGGAGACTCAAGCTCCTACATCCACTCTCCCGCATTCTGGGAAATTCCTTCAAAACTGGACTTATCACCCGCTTTCGGGTTAAGCCTCTAGATATTTAACGAGCTCTCACTCTAACTGGACTTATCACCCTCTCGGGCTCGCCTCTGGACTTATCACCCTCTCGGGCTCGCCTCTTAGATGTTTAATGAGTTCACACTCCTACAGGACTTATCACCCTCTCTCGGGATTGCCTAACAACTACCTCACTTTACCACTAGTTATCTCTTACGAGAATGGGGTTTGGGTTTGGTGTTGTCTCCAATTATGGTGAGATTTTCCCTTACATTTGTTTAGCCTCAATGCTAAGGTTGGGAAAATCTCTCTAACGCTTAGGATACATCGTGGGTAGCTTAGGTTGGGTTCTAGAACACTCTTTGAATATATTTGTATATCTACAGACTTGTGTTCTAGGGTGGGAATGCTTTGGGTATAACTCTCTTTGGCTCTGTAGCATCTCGTGTTATAATCTCCATGCATCCACACATTAGAATGATGAAAAACCTTGTATTTATAGTGTGGATTTGAATGTTACCGTTGGAGAGAATCACATTCAAATCCATACTATTCTTGTAAATCTGGCCTTCTTCTTGTTTGGTTGTCTTCCTCTCATTAGTCCACGTCGGTGATTCTAACGGCTATATTCCTCGATTCCCTCACCTTGGAATCATTCAGATTCTCCGAGTCTCCGGTGTCTTGATTCTATCCGAGTCTTGAGTTTCTCATCCGAGCCTTCTCATCCGTTTATTTATCGAGCCTCGGGATACTTGATTCATTGACTTCTCTTGGCGGACCTTATTCGATCAGGGCATCTTGACACTTTCGGGTTGGTGAGTTCGATTCTTCGACTTGACATCCCCGACCTCGGTCACTAAGCTTTCGAGCTATCGATCATCGATGGCGTTCTATTCTCGATGAACATGACTTGAGATCAATATCTCGAGATAACATCGAGTCGGGTTCATTAAGTTTAGCATATCAGTTTAGCACATCTGATCTCAATCACGTCTGATCTTGATCATCTGCTCATCTTCATATCTGATCTCGATCACGTCTGATCTCGATCAGTCTCATCTGCTCCTCTTCTGATCTGCAACCTTCTCTTCTAATCTTCTGGTCAATTTATTTTTGATCAGCTTGTCTGCTCTTCTGATCACCATATCACTTCATTGTTCTTCCGATCATCCGATCAGTTCGTTTCAGTCATCCGATCTTACGATCACCGCTTTAGCTTTTCTTCTTTTCTGATTTTGCTCAGCTCATCAGTTAACTCTGGAACTCATCTTACTCATCTGATCACCCTGCATAAAACCTGAAGACGCAAAAATCTGGAATCACCATTCCTTCACCCCTGTTTTTATATGCATTTCATGATTATTCCGCATTTCATGGGTTTTCCACCGGGCCTATCACCAACAGACCGACCTATTTAAGTATATATATATATAAGTGTAAATATTAATAAAATACATAATATTTAATACTAATATCTAGTAGTAGTATATATATCTAATAAGCAAATGCAAGTAACACAACACGACAACTATTAACTTTTATAATATTTTAAATTTATTTATAATGATTTAAATATTTTAAAAACTATTCACTTTTATGATAAATGTTTTACTATTTTTGATGATTTGATGAATCACTTAGTATTGTTATTTGTATACTTATAATTTTTATATGTGCGCTTTTTTTTTTTATAATGAATAATAGTCTCGTTAAGGTTGTAAAAAAATATCTCTTATATAAGTTTTTAAAAGGCTTCCAAGCCCGACCTATTTACTTAAAAGGTCTGGCCTAACCTATTAAAAAAATCTATGATAAATAACAAGTCAGACTTGCACCCAAAAATTAAATACCAGCCCAGACTTCCCACCCCTAGTGATCTGCCGAGATGACGAGTACTCTCGTAGTCGACCTGAAACCAGTGCGACCAACCTCCTGGTCGGCGAATAAACACTTCACACAGATGATCAACTTTATCAACCCTCAAACCACAGAAGAGCTCAGTGTCAAGAAGGGCGACGAGTGAGGTCTTTGAGATGCCCAACATGTACAAATGAGAGATCTATCTAAATGAAGCAAGCAATCGTACAAGCCATATCGATGTGACAGTGGCAGGTAGCCGGTTAAAGAAGAAAATCAAACATATCAATTGTTGTGCCAAGTGCGCGCTATGAGTGGCTCAAAGGGTCTGCCATGGCTACGACTAGACATCCTGGTGCAGGATAGTACTCGTGAATTAAATGCAAGAGTAGACTATAGGTTGAAAGGGGCGAAACCCAAATAAAGGATCCGAATTTAAACTAAGAAACCTCTAGCATTTATTCTCTTGCTTTTTTTTAAGAACATTCTCTTTTTTCTTCATTTATTGTCTAAGGTAGTTATATTTATTATTCCACAAAAGGAATATTTTTGTTACTCAAATACTTATTGCCACATATATCATTTAATATAATCATTCCATTTTGGCTATCAAACAGTTTGGTTGATCCACGTGTATTGTGGGGAAGAGACTATCAGGGTGATCGAAACAACAACATGAAAGAAGGATTGTTTGACTATTGGACTGTTTCTATCAACGGTTAGAAAATACAGTTTCACAATAAATGACCTTTTAAACTTATTTATTCCAAAATATTTGTCCTTTTTAGCTATTTCACCCCTCTTTCTTCCCAATTTACCCATCCAAAGACCTTTATGATAATTTTTTATTATTCATCTCTCATATCTTTACTACATACTATGTCATAAATTATTATTTTCTAATTCTTCAATTCTCTCTCTTATCCTTCAATGTTATTTGGAATGCAGAAATATTGGAGGGATAAAGATTGATTAATGGTAAAATTGTCCAAAATTTTATGTTTCAATTGCTAAATTTTTTTTTATCGAGGAACATTGGGAGTAGAAAGGTTAAAAAAAATCAATCTCGTAACCAACAAAAGAATACATACATGCTAAATTATTTGTATATAGCAGGAATTTATGAGGATGCGAACTTTATAGACTTAAGTTTGATATAAAAACTTGAATTTGTAAGACGAGGATGTTAAGTTTGTAAAATAAAATAAACAAGACATAAGGTTTATTTTGTATATATGTAAAATCCGTATTTATAAAAAGTACTGGCTTCGTACAATATTAATATTTCATTATGGTTCTACATGTGTTTTAAGAAATATCAATTGTTTATATATAAATAGATGTGTTAAAGAGTATTATAGGGTATTGTGGAGTCCACTTTATAATAGAGCAATTGTGTATGAATAAAGTGAAATACTATTTAAATACATAAGTGATGACTAGATTTGTGAAGATAAAATATTATTTCCAGCGAGCTAAAAGATATGTCCGATTTTTAATGGACAACTGATGTTAGACATGGCAAACATCCCGCAGACCACAAATGCCCTAGCTAAATATC
Organism: Stenogyne calaminthoides; assembly: GCA_037126765.1. Classification (NCBI taxonomy): domain Eukaryota; kingdom Viridiplantae; phylum Streptophyta; class Magnoliopsida; order Lamiales; family Lamiaceae; genus Stenogyne; species Stenogyne calaminthoides. Next base: position 24,806,511 of record JBBCBC010000024.1, read on the forward strand.
AATATATTTTGCAAAACAGACAATATTAGGTTTATATATAATATTGTTGACCCAAAACTGTTATGACCGGCGATTTTTAGTTCGCCCATCTTTATTGATCAATACTGCATGGCTCCACTCTACGAGAACTCCAAAATCATAATCACATTAATCGTTCCATGTCTTCGTATAATCATAAGTAAGTTCTTGAGAATGACCAATGTTCTTGGATGCAAAAAACAATGTGAGGCACCCTCTTGTCATCATGGTCATAGAAAACCTCTTTGGCAATCAGGTTAGGAGAAAATTTGTGGTTAATAAACCTCCCAATATTCCCACATGTTGTAGAATCAAGAGCAAATCCATACTCTAGCCCTTGCCCTTCATAGTGACCCTTCTGTATATAAAAGAGATGTTCATCGTTGCCAACTCTCGATTGAACTTCCTTCACCCGTAGCAACTCCCCAATGTATTCACACACAAAACTTCCTTTTGAAATATAATTTCGGGATCTGACACCCCAACCTCTTGCTTCAGTCCTAAAAATTTCTAATTGATAACAAGGACCATGTTGGCTTACTCTATTCATACATGAAGGAGGACATTTGCATGAAGGACCACACTCATGGATTCTAGGCTTTGCTCCAAGTATAGCTCCATGTTCATTGAATGGAACATTGTTCACATTCTTTAATACACAATGACATTTTTTTAGGTTGGAGCAACCATCAATGCAATTGTAACCGATAGGCTCAGCGCACTGAAACCAATACGGATAGACAACTTTGGTTATGTAGGTGAATGGTGGTGGAAGTTCATCATCAACTCCATTCACAACACGCACCGAAAACTTCTCTTTTCCTTGCGACACATCATTCATAACACACACATCCATGCGCTTTATAGTTTTGCTCAATATGGCATTGGTTTCACGAGCTCCTGGTTGGTTTGGCAATCTACGTAATTCAAACTTGAACACCTACTTACCATGTTCTCCTCTTTCTTGCCAGAAATCATTCACGGAGTATAGTCCATCATACACGTAGACGTTATTCGTACCAAACATTCTACATGCCATCACATTCCTTCTTTTAGAGATAACTCTAACAGGAAATCCCATTTCCATGCTATTCACCAAAGAAAGGTTTCCCCTTTCAAGTTTTTGATCTGAAGCTTTGCCTTTCAACTTTGGATTGCCACCTTGACCAGAGTATATCAAAACATCATCTGTTTTTGCAGTATTCTCATACTGCCCTGATTCCACAACACTAGTTGCACATACTTTACCATCTACATGCACATAATTAATACCAGAAACAAAGTGGCCATGAAGACCAACAACTGCAAGCTCAGCCCTAAATCTAAATGCATCACCGATTTCAATACCTGGTATATGACCAAAAGGCTTCTCAACAGAAACACACATTCCCATTTCCTTGACAAACTCTCCTGCTTCAGTATGTGCAGGTTTTGGGAATTTTCCTTCTCTAATTTCTGATGTGCATTTCTTAAGGCGATCGTATTTCACTTGAAATAACTTCAATGTCTCCATTACATCAGCGTGTTGAGGTTGCTCATGCTTCCCAATCTGCAGATTTATTAATTCAACATGATTCTCATTGTTTTTCTAATCAAAATCCATGTAACTTTGCTCTTGATATTCACTTTGTTGATTAAACTTTGTGTCATAATAACACAAATCTACAAAATCAACAGTTTTATTTCCATTAGACTTGTGGGAGTTACACTTTTCCTTGTGATAAAAGGGCAACTTGATCCACTCTCCAGGTGACAAAACATGTGCTTCTTGTTCATCATCTTCCTCACGTTCAATTTCAAAACATTTTTCATCTTCCTCCTCACTTTCAGTTCTTTTTTCTGATGACTCAGCATCCGGACCAAAAACCTCACTTTCAAATCCTAAACTTTTTTCTTCATCATCTTCTTCCTCACTTTCAAATCCTTTTTTTGATGACTCAGTATCCGGCTCAAGGACCTCACTTTCAAACCCTAAACCTTTTTCTTCATCATCTTCATCCTCACTTTCAATTCCTTTTCCTGATGACTCGGTATCCGGCCCGAGTACCTCACTTTCAAATCCTAAACCTTTTTCTTCATCATCTTCCCCCTCACTTTTAATTCCTTTTTTTGATGACTCGGTATCCGGCCCAAGGACGTCACTTTCAATTCCTAAACCTTTTTCTTCACCATCGTCCTCCTCAGTTAAACCTTCTTTTCCACAATCTTCCTCCACGGTTTGAATTCTATAACCTCTTCCCAATTGAATAGGTTCCGAATTCTTAACATTAAGCTCATAAATTAACCTTTTAGCATCCCCAAGAACCGCTTCCAATTCTCTAGAACTTCTCTCCCAAGACTCTTTTAGTTGCCCAACTGTTTCCCTAGTCAATTCCAATTCTCCACAACTTCTCTTCCATGACTCTTTTAGTTTCCCAACTGTTTCCCTAGTCAATTTTTCTCCAAAATAATCAGACGACAGGTTTCTCAACGGGGCAGCAGCAATGACCGCCCCGTTCAAAAACCTTGCCTCTTCACATTACCAGAACAATCACTTTTGCCGCAAATCTCTGCATAATCTCCACCATGATTCAATTTCGAGCGCTTAACGTAAGAAGGAGACATACTACGTCGTTTTAAAGGGGAATTTGAATCGGGTAACAAACTCATGGCTAATGAAATCAGTACGATTTCAACTTCCTCCTACAGAAATTAAACATACATACTATACTTATAAAAAATACACAACCAAAAATCGCTTAATTTAACAGAAATTACTCTAATTTAACAAGTAAACTACACTATGCAAACATTAAATTAATGGAAAACAAAAGGCAAACATTAGCAAGAAACAAAAGGGAAAGAAATAAAAGGGGAAGAATGTTGGACTTACTACAATTTGCAGAGCGGCGAAAAGAGATGGGTTTGCAATTTGCAAAGTTGATTAATTAGGGTTAGCAAGAATTGGGCGGTGCATATATTGAGGGTGGTTTCTCGAGGCACACTGCTCTGTTATGCCGTGATGAAAGAAGAATTAATTGTTGGGAACTCTGCATAAATTACGGTAATAAATTTAAAATTTTTTTTGGAAAGTATATGAAATGTCGCACAATTTATGCATGTCCCTTGTGTCGTGACACATGGCAGACGTTATTTTTGTGCGCTATTGATATTTGAACTTTTTAAATTTAAGTTTTTTATACGGCAAAATTTCATTATTTGTAGAAATTAATACTATAGTTGCTATAGTATTAGTTTCTACAAACAATAATATAAATGATGTACGGTAAACCAATTTCACATAAAAACTTCTCTTCTTATACCTATTACTCCCTTCGTCTCATAGTTTATGTAACTCTTACGGTTTATAATGAAGTTTATGTAACTTTTACTATTCATGATGATTTTGTAATACAGTGATAAAATATTGAGGGTAGAAAGGAAAAATCAATTTTATTAAATAGTAAAATAATATTTATTAAAAATGATAAAATATTAAGGGTATAAGAGAGTGACATATGGTAAATAAGTGAATGTTTAAAGGGAATAAATTAAAGTGAGTATTTTCATTTTAGGAAATGTTACATAAATTATGAGACAAAAAAAAATGGAAAGAGTTACATAAACTATATATGGGACGGAGAGAGTATTATATAGCGAGTGAACCAAGTTTCTAGAAGCTTATCCTAACACAAATTTCGTATACACGAGGGTACCATCTATCACAAATTAATATTCATTCATTCTAAATTATTAATGCTTCAATGCTCATATGATGCACCGTTTTATCGTGAGATTGTCTCAGGTAAGTGTCTTTCCTAACAAAAATTAACACTAATACCTATATTATGCTTGTCTCACTATGAGATTATCTGATGCAATTATGCCTCTCGAATAATTTTGTGAAAAAATATACTTCTACGTAGATTTCAATATTGAAGCATCTTTTGAAACTTGAGTAGCAAAAAATAGAAAAAAAAACAAATAAACATATTTTCATATAAATCAAAAGGATGCAGAACAAAAAGAACTCATACACATTGCAAGGAACAATAAAAAAAAAAAAAAAAAGAGGAGCAGAAAACTTACAGGCAATCTGTGAAATTGAGGTTTGCCCTAATTATGAAGAAGTGGTAAGGTTGAGTGAGTCGTATTTATAGTTGAGGTTTTAGATTTCTTTTTATAAATTGATTGCAATTTTTACGGGATACGAAGAAACTTACCATATGATAGATTACTTGTTTAGTCTCTGGATCTTCAAATCTTTTCCAACGCGCAAAAAGGATTCTCTTTCCTTATATGAAAGATTATGGAGTAAAAAGATTTTTTTTCCAACGCGCAAAAAGGGATTCTTTTTTCCTTATATGAAGATTAAAAAGGGTGTGCCACTAACAATTTGGAAATTATATGTACTCATATATATATATATAAGATTTGATGGAGATATTTAAATATATTTATGTTTATATTTTTATTATAATTAGATTTAGTTGCTATATTTAAGAGTTGATTTGATTCTTATTATATTTAGAATTTATATTTCTTGTCTACTAAGCTAGGTTGCACGAATACGGATACGGCAATACGGGTACGATACGGTGCGGGTACTGGGATACATATTTTTAAAAGTAATTGGGTAAGATACGACTTGAGTACGATTATAATTTTTCAAATTATTTTATATTTTTATTGTATATATAAATATTTCCATAATTTTTTTTTTGAAATTATGTGTCTTTGAAACCTATGCAATTTTTTAACACCGAAACAAATATAAAATCAAAACGAGATGAACATCGTAATAAAATATGTGAACGGCTAACAATTTTACAGTTGTGTGATTGTGTGAGCAATAGAGAGAGTCTATTTTTTTTACTGTTTGTGGACTAATTTGAGTTAATTTAATATAAAATAAATTTATTTCAAGGCCAAAAAAAAATAAATTTTACAAATTTGGCCCCATGTGTACCCTATCCGTGTCCGACACGCTGATCAGCCGTGTCCGACACGGTACCCAAAATTATTTTTAATTCGGACACGCCACGTGGCGTATCGGGTGCGTATCCCACCCGTATCCGCGTACCCACAAAGTATCCGACATTGAATTATTCAAAAATTCCGAATACTCATGCATCCTAGCTACTAAGTTATTATATATTATAAATAAACATTATATATTGTAATTAGGGAATTTGAATTTGGTTAATGAAAAAAAATGAGATTTATCACATTAACTCTTTTACGGTAATCTTGGTAAATCAACGTATTTAAATTTATCACTTTTTCTAGTATTTCCGGAATTAATAAAAATAGTGTGTTCGTCCGTTTGTGTTTTACGTATATATTCATCTATATTACATTCTATCATTGTTAAATTGAAGAGCTTATACTCTACAAAGGAGAATGGTAACTCATGCACAATGATCATGTTGGAAATTATGGTTTTGTGGGTGCTCAAACACACTCATGTTTGACCATATTGTTGAGAGATTAAAGTTAATTTTTTGGGAAATTAAATATGATAGGGCCGATCTACTCGCGAAGTATATGATCGTGGTATATTAAATATCTCAAAATGAATTTTTTGGTGAGTGGGAAATTAATACGAGAAGTTGAGACTTAAACCTCTAGCGAAAGGAATTTTGGTGGGTTGGCGTCGACCAAGTGTAGTTTTTCACTGTTTCCCACTCATCCCACATTGGAAACAAGGAAGAAAATTTTCTTATTTAAAGATAGACATGTGTTCATATTCTCCAAAATGAAGGAAATTTTCTTATATAAAGATAGACATGTGTTCATATTCTCCAAAATAATGCCCGAGCCCACAATTCTTGGCAATTGGCAATTGACAATTGAGTGGACTTTGGGGGCCATTTATCTTTTTGGAGACCAAAAAACTCCAAAAGACCCAATTATTTTTGGACTCAATAATTTGGGTGGCCTATGCAGACTTGGGTCGGTTCAGGAGACGTGAATTTCGGAGTTGGACTCGGTCCATACTTATCCAGAATTTGAATTTTGAATTCGAATCGAAGGTTCAATGAACCTAGACGTTTCAAGCCACGTTGTGCGGTCAATACCGCCCACTAAGCCCAATTATTTTTGCACTCAACAGTTTAGGTGGCCCATCCGAATTTGGGTCAGCCCAAGAGATGTGAACTCATCCGTGCCGGAGTTGGACTCGATCCATGCTTATCCAGAATTCGAATTTTGAATTTGAATCGAAGGTTCAATGAATCTGGACGTTTCAAGCCACGTTGTGCGGTCAAAACCCCCCACTAAGTTCGTGGGCTTCCACGTTTCTCTCAACCTCCCTGAGTGTGGTTCCATCTATGTATTTGCTGGTCCTCATTCTTTCAGAATATATTTCGAATACGCTCCCTCTGCATACTGCTTTCTGCAAACACATACCATATTCGTTCAATTAAAATTCCTTTTACGTTCGCCTAAAGCTTCATTTCAGTGGTGCTACTGGAATAAAACTATGAAATCGTTTTACCTTTGGGGACATACTATCCAGGGCGTAGTCTTGCGATAAATGATTTTCCTTGACTCGGTTTCATTTTCTGTGTTTATTTGTCCTGTTATTTTCGCAACACGTTGTAGTACGGGATTGAATTTTAACAATATGTGGGAAATAACCTCTCTCATCTTTGCTTGATCATACATGAAATTTTGCAACGCAGAAACAGTTTCCGACTCATCTAAAGATATGTTTATGCTTATGTGGTACGTTGTCCATTCTCAACAATTTGCTTTGACGTACACACTTTGATGTGCCTAAGAAAATGAGTAGTAACACATGTCTTGTTCAACATCATTTTAATTTTAATTTTTTGCAATGGATGCATTCAACCGAGGCACACTTTGCGTGAGACCGTCTCACAATGAGGCATAGTATAATTTGGGCATTGACGCTGCTTTAACACTTTAGAAGAGATAAATATTCATTTGTGTTGATTTACACGTCCTCTCATGTATGAGACGGTCTCAAAAGAATATTACTACAGGAAGATTTGATGCAAACACAAATTTTCTGCAATAAGATATGTATCATGCAAAAATCATTGTGCAGAAAGAATTTTGATCAACATGAAAACCTTTTTCTGATACTATTGCCAAATCAAATTCCCGCAAGAATTCACGCCTTCAAGTAATTTTCACCAAATCCTCCAGAAACGACTCCCAATCCACGATTAATGTGTTGAGCCCCTCAAATTCGGCGTTTCTCCTAAAAAATATTATTCGTTCAACCCTTGAAGATTTTCGAAGATCTTCATCAAGCACTCAGAGATTCAAAGACGTTCTTCGTCAAATTCGAAGACATTCGTCTAGAAAATCTTCAAAAGTCATGTTCAATCCAAACAAGACGTTCAATCCTTAGATTAACGCTTCAAATCCCCAAGTCAACTCCAGACAAGATCAAGACAAGTATTTCTCAACAAATCCATCCAAGTCAAGGTCAAAGTCACACTACAAAAAAGACAGGGTTTAATTACGGTTTTGTGCGATGGAAAAAATCATTGCTAACTACATTAGCGACTGTCGAAAAACCGTCGTAGAATCGAGCGTCTCTAATTTTAGCGACGGTTTTTTTCTGATCGTACCGTCATTAATTAGCGACAATTTTTTTATAACTGTCGCTAAAACCGTCTCTAAAAAAATGGCTCACAATGGTTGAACACGAGCCCGCGGGCCCACGGGGCGTCCGCACGTGGCACTGAACCACCCGAGCCACGAACCATCTTGAGCATAACCACCAAGTATATCATGTATAAGTAATATAAGCCACCAAACCTCCCAAATAAAGGTCCCAAATAATTGAGGTAAATTTTCGCTCCAATGGGGGACCGTACGCGCGCATGACCTCAAGGCGCCTGAGTGGGCATCAATCCACTCGGGCATTTACTTTCTTGATTTTACTTAATGAAATTAATTTTATATCTCCTGAAAAATCATTTTTTTTCAACTTTTTTTTAAAATCCTTTATTTCAATTATCTAATTTAATGATTTAACCACATTTTAATACAATAATTATAATTTTTATTTATTTATAAATTTAAATTAAATTGTGAAGTATTATATTAAAATTGTAAATTTTATTTTTAATTCTTTTTTTACATTTTTTAATTTTTTTAATTTCATTTGTTTAATTTAACTATCTAATAATCTATAAATTAATATTTATATATTTTTTACTATAAAAATTATAAATAAATGATTATATTCTTTTAATAATTATGTCCTTAAAATTTATTTATTTTGACAAGTACTATTTTCTATTTTAAAGTACTACTATACACTTAAACAAGTACTACTTTATATTTAAACAAGTAATACTTTCATTTAAACAAGTAATACTTTTAATGAAAGGTATTAAGTAATAACTTTTTATTTAAACAAATAATACTTTCTATTTAAACAAGTACTACTTTTTATTTAAACAAGTAATACTTTCTATTTAAACAAGTAATACTTTTAATTTAAACATGTACTACTTTTCATTTAAACAAGTAATACTTCTATTTAAACAAGTAATACTTTTAATTTAAATAAGTACTACTTTTCATTGAAATAAGTACTAGTATTACTTTTTATTTAAACAAGTACAACTTTTCTTTTTAAACAAGTATTACTTTTCTATTTAAACAAGTAATACTTTTCTTTTAAGAAGTAATAATTTTCATTTAAATAAGTACTACTTTTCTATTTAAACAAGTACTACTTTTCATTTAAGCAACTACTACTCTCTATTTAAATAAGCACTTCTTTTTATTTAAACAAGTCCTACTTTTCATTTTAACAAGTACTACTTTTCATTTAAACAAGTAATACCTTTCATTTAAACAAAATATATCTTTCATTTAAACAAGTACTACTTTTCTATTTAAATAAGTACTATTTTTCTATTTAAACAAGTAATACTTTTCATTTAACAAGTAATACTTTTCATTTAAACAAGTACTACTTTTATATTTAAACAAGTACTATATTTAAGCAAGTACTGCTTTCTATTTAAACAAGTACTACTTTTCATTTAAACAAGTACTACTTTTCATTTTAACAAGTACTACTTTTAATTTAAACAAGTAATACCTTTCATTTAAATAAATAATATCTTTCATTTAAACAAGTACTACTTTTCATTTAAACAAGCACTGCTTTTCTATTTAAACAAGTAATACTTTTTATTTAACAAGTAATACTTTTCATTTAAACAAGTAATACTTTTCATTTAAACAAGTACTACTTTTTTATTTAAACAAGTACTACTTTTCTATTTAAACAAGTAATACTTTTCTATTTAAACAAGTAATACTTTTCATTAAATAAGTACTACTTTTCTATTTAAACAAGTACTACTTTTCCTTTAAACAAGTAATACTTTCTATTTAAATAAGTACTACTTTTCATTTAAATAAGTACTACTTTTAGTCAATATATATATTTAAATAAACTATAAATTAAATTTTATACAGTAAACTCATCAATATAGATGTGACTACGGTCAGGTGAACTTTTCTCCTAGTGACTATAAATTAAACATACGGTAAAATGCATTAACAACAATTAAAAAATTGAGTATAATCCTGAAACATAAAAAAAAAATACATAATTAATATTAAATATTAAAAAAAAAAACAGTCGCTAAAAGGGGGTTAGTCCAAACCGTCGCTAAATCCATCACAAACACCATCGCTAAAATCGCTAAAGGGGGTTAGTCCAAAACGTCGCTAAAACCGTCGCAAAACCATCATTATTCTCGACGATTTGCATAAATCGTCGCTATTTACGACGGTTCTCTTTACCGTCGCTAAAACTGTTGACTTTGACCATTTCACTATTTGTGACGGTTCTTGTAACCATCGTTAAATTCTATCGATAAAACGCGCATTATTTTTAGTGTCAACAAAGAGAATAGTTAAAAGGAATAAATTAGATATTGAACCCGCTAAATTCAACATTCAATTCAAGAAATAAAGTTGTAAATACTTTTTCATTTCATATTTAATTCACAAAAATTGTACTTACAAAATGTGTGATATTTTTATTTTTTTTAATATAATAATAAAAAAAAAAATCAAACCTGACTCGAGCCCTTACCGAGACTATTCATGAACATGGGGAAAAATATTTTTTCAAAATTGTAACATTAGGGGGTGACAAAAATAGAAGTAAACTTTTCAGGCTGACAAAAGTAAGACTGTAACTTTTAAAAGTAGCAAAACTATGCCTGTAACTTTTAAAATAGCAATTTAAGGTCAAATTAAGCCCGAATTTTCCTATTCTGGGCTCAAATCGCACACGTGAAAATTCTTACTAATAAACATATTTTTAGTTTCCACGTCATTGTTTAAGGAATTAATTCCACCTCATTTTTTAAGATATTATTTTTTCCGAACATTATTAACTTTTCTTTGAATTTTCTTACAAACACCATCAATTTCTAGTATTAATCAATTTTCTCATAATCACTAATTAATTTGAAGCACTACTTCAAAATCATATTTTTTTGCAAAGACCCCCTAAAAGTTGAAAGATGGGTGATTTTGGTAGCTTATGAATATTTTTTAAGTATTATTAACTTTTTTTTACAAACACTATCAATTTTTCTATTTTTTTTTTATAAATACTATCAACTTTTAGTATTATTTAATTTTTTTTATAATTACTAATTTTAATCACTTTTTAAAAAGAATAATTTTTTGCAAACAATCCGTATATAACTTCTTATTAATTGGACCGGAGATTGATTCGCTCAATAAATTAAATCGCTGAAATTCTATCTATTCAACAACCTTTTTTTTTTGAGCGCAAATCTATTCAACTATTTAAAAAACAATTATTTATTTGATAATTGCATGAAGGCTTTTTCTTTTTGGAAGGTCCCACATGAAGAATTTTACGTATTTGGATATGAATGAAGAATTTTACGTATTTTGGTATGGATGAAGTTAAAATCAATTTTCCACAAGAAAACCAAAACCAAATACTCCCTCCGTCCCAATTTTTATTATTCATTTACTGTAGACACAAAAATTAAGAAAAAGTAGGAGATAATAATATTAAATGGTGTAAAGTGGGTAAAGTGGGTTTGGTGGAGGAAAATAATAGTATTAAATGGTATAAAATAGGTTTGGTGGAGAGAAATAATAATATTAAATAGTATTGAATGTTGCTTTATTGCCTTAATTGGAAATGGATAAACAAAATTAAGACTGCTATTTATGAAAATGGGATAATCAAAATCAGGTTAGAGGGAGTATATAATTGGACATGTGAATCAAATATATAATTGGACCTGTGGCATCGTCTGGTTGCAAAAAAATTATGCTTTTGAAGGAGTGCTTCAAATCAATTAGTGATTTTGAAAAACTTAAGTTCTAATAAAAATGGATGGTGTTTGTAAAATAATTCAAAGAAAAATTGATAATGTTTGAATATTTTTTTAATAATATCTTAAAAAATGAGGTGGAATTTAACTTTAAAAAAATGGAATTAATTCTTTAAAAAAATGACGTGGAAATTAAAAGATATGTTTATATTGGTAAGAATTTTCACGTGTGCGATTTGAGCTCGGAAGAGGGCAATTCGGGCTTAATTTGGCCTTAGATTGCTATGTTAAAAAGTTACGGGCCTAATTTTGCTACTTTTAAAAATTAAGTCCTACTTTTGTTAGCTCGAAAAAGTTACCGTCCTAAAAAAATAATTTTCCCCATGAACATATTTGTGAACTATCTCGCGAACATGTTTGTTAGCTTATTAACAAGCATATTCGCGAACTTGTTCCCAAGCTTTTAAGACGAATACCATTAGGTTCGAGTTCGTCTCGATAAAATAATTGAGCTCGAATTCGACCTCGAGCTCGGCTCCTAAAATCAGACGAACTGTTTGGCTCATTTACATCGACCCCTAGTCACAATTATTGATATTATTCGTAATCCCCGGAGCCTCCAAAATTGCGGAAGTAGCAAATGCCTCCGAATTTATTTTGTGAAAGCTATAATCATTGGGCTTAATTGGGTTCTAAAACGTTGGACAACAAGTTAAACTGGCCCAACAATAAATCATAGCCCATTTTCATCTAAACTCTTTGTTTCTTGAACAAAATCAGTTATTTCCAATTAATTTGACACTTTTCAGTTTTCACATTCAATTATTTAAATAAACCAGTTAAGTCACAACTCTCTTACCTTAAAAAAAAAGTACAATAACTCTCTTCTTGCTTGTTGACCTTTATACTGCAGGCACAACACTTTTAATCCGAGTAAAAAAACAAAATTTGTGTGAGATCATTTCACATATTTCATTCCGTGAGACAAATACTACTCACAATAAGCCATTATGTGATCATAGATAAAAAAAAGTGAGTCGGTCTCACACAAGATCATTTCATACAAAATACATCGAGAGTTGAGTTCCGAAAGCAAGGCCCGTTGTTGAACCTAAACTGCTAACTGTTGTTGAGGAGTAGATCCATCTTCGTCGAGGTTGTGAAAAAGAGGAGGGAATCGGAGGAGCGTTTGACATCGGAGATAGGAGCTGTACTGCTCAAATGTGGAGATTGAGACGTTCAATTCGAAGCCCAAACCGAAGAGAAAATCCAGTTCAAGGAGGTTCATCTCTGCTGTTGTGATTCCTCCTACTTTGCTATAGTATGCATTGTTGTAAAACCTGCAGCAACATCAAATATATAAGGAAAGGTATTAGTTAGTGCAAAGTATCACTAACTATACTGAAAGGTATTAGTTAGTGAAAACCTTATTTGAGTGGGTCTAGACTTGACATTCTCATTATTTAAATCCTGATGTTTGATGTAAAATAGTACCATATTCAGTGAAAATAACTAATACCGTTTAAAAGTGCAAGATAATACACGGTGCGCCTGGTGAGCACAAGACATGACCTTTAAATTGTGAGTCCGTCTCACAAGAGAGGATTTTATTACAGAGTTCATTTTCCTTCTAATAAGACTGTATAAATTAATTACGATTTTTTTTTTTTGTGTCCTATTGGACTTCAGCAATCAGCATTTCTAAGTTAAGGATTTTAAACAAAAAACTTGGATAATAAAATTTTCAACGCTGAATCCATTGATTTTATTAAAATATCCCCCCAGAAAACACTTTACTACGTGCTGCAAAGTTATCTAGTTTTTATCACAAGATATATGTGTTGGGTTGGGTTTCCAAATATGTGGAGAAACCCAATAGCCAACAAGCTTGTAAAGCCCAAGTAGGCCCAATACTTGGTGTTATCTTGCCCTAGATGACATTGAGGGAAGATAGAAGAAAATAGAGAGACAAAAACACTATTCACGTTTTTGAGAGAGTCCAAGAGCAGAAATCTTGCAGAAGCAATATCCGGAGTTATAACCGTTGGATCGAGCTGAAACTTTGTCAGCACATTCGGAACTAGTCAAGCTACATTCTGAAAGGTGGAGATCGTATTTGGAGCTCTGTATTGACGGGAATAGGCCGCGAACAGAAGGTCTGTTTTTGGGTGATTCATTTCTGTGCAGTCGAGGTAAAAGGGTTGTTTCTCACAAACCAACCGTTTGATCGATCTGTAATTTGGACAGAACGTTTTGGACACATTAGGGTTGATTCTGGACGGTGAAGATCGGGTTTTGAGGTTCCGAGCGTTGGGAACAGTGAACAAAAGTTGGTGTTTATTGGGTGAGATCTTTCTAATCTCATTGTTGTTATCAAGTATTGATTGTATTGGTACATTTGTGGTAGAATATCTGCTGTGGCAGATTGTAATACTTGGACTTTTGCTCATAGTGAAGTTTTTGGGTGGACTTCGGTCCCGTGGTTTTTACTCCTCACATTGAGGAGGTTTTCCACGTTAAAATTGCTCGTGTTATTGTGTGGTGATTGTTTTTCTTATTGTGCATTATATTCTTAGTATTGTTTCCTACTAGATTCACACAAGAGAGGGATAATTGATCATTCCGCTGCGTATACGAATTAGTCTTTGTTTGATTATTCGTGTGTTTATCCCAACAAAGTGGTATCAGAGCGGGTTTCTGCTCTGTGCCTTGTGGTGAATATGGAAACCAATACTACTAGAATGGTGAATCTCAATGGTTCAAATTATCATGTATGTAAAGGAAAGATGGAGGATCTTCTATACGTGAAAGATTTCTATCTACCTGTATTTGAAACCAACAAGCCCGATGGTAAAACAGATGCTGAGTGGAATATAATGCATTGTCAAGTGTGTGGTTACATTAGGCAGTGGGTGGATGATAATGTGTTGAACCATGTTAGTGGAGAAACAAATGCACGGTCATTGTGGGAAAAGTTGGAGCAATTGTATGCTAGAAAAACCGGGAACAATAAGTTGTTTCTAATCAAACAGTTGATGAATTTGAAATTCAAAGATGGCACTCCTATGACTGATCACTTGAATTCATTTCAGGGCATCATTAATCAATTGTCAGGAATGAATATCAAGTTTGAAGATGAAGTACATGGCTTATGGCTTCTTGGTACATTGCCGGATTCGTGGGAGACTTTCAGGACATCTTTGTCAAATTCAGCCCCCGATGGTACCATTACCATGGATTTAGTTAAGGGCAACGTTTTGAATTAGGAAATGAAAAGAAAATTGCAGGGCTCTTTTCAGCAATCAGAGGTTTTGGTCACAAAGAAGAAGGAGAGAAGTAAAAGTAGAGGTCCAAAAGACAAACAAAAGGGCAGGAGCAAATCCAACAAATATAACAAGATTGACTGTTGGAACTGTGGCATTAAGGGACACATAGCGAAGCATTGCAGAAAAACCAAGCAAGATGACAAGAAAGATAAAGGAAAAGAAAAGAAGAATGAAGAAGTGAAAGATGACGATCGAGTGTCCGCTGCAACAAGTGACTTTCTTATCTTTCGTGACTATGAAGTTGTTAATCTTGCACATCGTGAGAGTAGTTGGGTGGTTGATAGTGGTGCATCCATACATGCCACATCTCGGAGAGATATGTTCACATCCTACATATCAGGCGACTATGGAAATGTTAGGATGGGTGATGATGGCTTAGCTAAAGCCATTGGCGTTGGCGATGTATGTTTGCAGACTAGTAATGGTGCTACACTAGTTTTGAAAAATGTGAAGCAAGTGCCTGATCTTCGGTTGAACTTGATATCCGTTGGGAAACTTGATGATGAAGGTTTCTGCAGTTTGTTCTTTGATGGTCAGTGGAAGCTCACAAGAGGTTCTTTGGTTGTTGCTAGAGGCCAAAATTATTCCTCATTGTACTTGTTGCAAGCAAAGCTACTTGATCGCTCTATAAATGCAGTTGAGAATGAGGGGATAATCGAGTTGTGGCATAGCAGACTCAGCCACACCAGTGAGAAGGGATTGATGATTTTGGAGAAGGGAAATCTCATTCCAGACTTGAAGAATGCATCTTTGAAGAAGTGCTCTCACTGTTTGGCAGGAAAGCAAACCCGAGTTGCTTTCAAGACCTCAACTCCTTCCAGAGCATCAAGAATTCTTGATTTAATTTATTCTGATGTTTGTGGTCCTATGAAAACAAGAACTCTTGGTGGTGCTTTATATTTTGTGACTTTTATAAATGATCACTCAAGAAAGACCTGGATCTACACATTGAAGACGAAAGATCAAGTGCTCGATGTGTTCAAGCAGTTTCATGCCTTAGTAGAGAGGCAAACTGGGAAGAAGCTGAAATGCATCAAATCGGATAATGGAGGGGAGTACATTGGTCCTTTTGATGAGTATTGCAAGCAGCAAGGTATCCGACATCAAAAGACTCCTCCAAAGACTCCTCAGTTGAATGGGCTTGCAGAAAGGATGAACAGAGCATTGGTCGAGAGAGTAAGATGTCTGCTATCAGAAGCAGGATTGTCTACATCATTTTTGGGTGAGGCTCTTAGTACTGTTGTACATGTCATAAATCTTACTCCATGTGTTCCTTTAGACTTTGATGTTCCAGATAGAGTTTGGTCGGGAAAAGATGTTTCCTATAATCATTTGCGGGTCTTTAGATGTAAAGCATTTGTGCATATTCCCAAAGATGAAAGGTCTAAACTGGACATGAAGACTCGACAATGTGTGTTTCTTGGTTATGGCCAAGATGAGTTCGGTTATAGATTCTATGATCATGTGGAGAAGAAGCTTGTCCGAAGTCGAGATGCTGTGTTTGTTGAGGATCAAACCATAAGAGATATCGAGAAGGTGGATAAATCAGTTTCTACACCCAGTGGTTACTTGATTGATTTGGAAATAGTTCCTCATGGTGAAGGTCCAGTAGAAGCTGAAGAGGAGAATCAGGACCAGACTGATTTTGGTAGTAATGATGGTCACTTACAAGAAGGAGAGGACGTCGACCAGCCACAACCACCTGAAGTTCCAGAATCGGAGGTTCAAGAACCACCTAGAAGAACCAACAGAGCTCATGTACTTTCTAGGTTGTATCCTCCTGATCAGTATGTGCTCTTGACCGACGGGGGAGAGCCTGAATGCTATGGAGAAGCAGTTCAAGGTGCACAGAAAAATGAGTGGTTGGAAGCAATGCAAGATGAGATGAAGTCCTTGCATGAAAATGACACATTTGATCTAGTGAAACTACCAAAGGGGAAAAATGCTTTGAAGAACAAGTGGGTGTACAGGATAAAGCAAGATGAGCACACCTCAAAGCCACGATTCAAAGCTAGATTGGTTGTCAAAGGTTTCAGCCAAAAAGCGGGGGTTGATTTTGAAGAAATTTTCTCTCCGGTTGTTAAGATGTCTTCCATCCTTTTTGTGCTTGGTTTGACAGCTAGACTTGACTTGGAGGTTGAGAAGATGGATGTCAAAACCGCTTTTCTTCATGGTGAGCTAGATAAAGAAATGTACATGGTGCAACCTGAAGGCTTCAAGGTGAAGGGAAAAGAAGACCATGTGTGCAGACTGAAGAAAAGTCTCTACGGTTTGAAACAAGCACCCAGATTGTGGTATGAGAAATTTGAGTCAGTTATGGGGGAGCAAGGACTTTTGAGAACCTCTGAACAAATACACAATGATCAGAAATAGTTGAGCAAATCCTTTGCCATGAAGGACTTGGGGCCAGCAAAGAAAATTCTTGGTATCAACATCTCCCGAGATAGAGCAAACAAGAAGCTGCACTTATACAGGAGAAATACATTGAGAAAGTGCTTGAGAGATTCAATATGAGCAAAGCTAAAGTGGTTAGTTCTCCTCTTGCCACTCACTTTAAGCTTGGTGCTCATCATAGTCCGTCAACCGATGAAGAGAAGGAAGCTTGGTGTTTGTTGGGTGAGATCTTTCTAATCTCATTGTTGTTATCAAGTATTGATTGTCTTGGTACATTTGTGGTAGAATATCTGCTGTGGCAGATTGTAATACTTGGACTTTTGCTCATTGTGAAGTTTTTGGGTGGACTTCGGTCCCGTGGTTTTTACTCCTTACATTGAGGAGGTTTTCCACGTTAAAATTGCTCGTGTTATTGTGTGGTGATTGCTTTTCTTATTGTGCATTATATTCTTAGTATTGTTTCCTACTAGATTCACACAAGAGAGGGATAATTGACCATTCCGCTGCGTATACGAATTAGTCTTTGTTTGATTATTCGTGTGTTTATCCCAACAATATGAGGGTAGAATATGGTCCTAAAAACATCATTACAATTACAAAAACCAAAAAGTTAATAGTCTGCCCCATTTTTATGATTTTAGCTAAAAACTGCAAATACCCATTTTAGCTGCTGCTTCTTTTTCTCATTATTGACTAATGACAAACACTCAACTTACGTCTTCATTTACCTGATTAGCATTAATTATCAGAAAACTTATATAGGAAGGAAGTTCAAAGTTATGTAATTCTGTTAAAGCTTGGCAGAATTTACATGTTTGAAAACAGGGCAAATGTTTTCACTAATGCCAAAATTTATTAAGTAATTATAATTCATTTGTGCAAGAATTTGTTAAAAGACAAACGCTCCCGTGAAAGTGAAAGTGAAACTGAAATTGTAACTGGATCCATACTAATATCATAGTATTCATTCACTGATTCCATTATTTTTATAAATTAATATCATTACATTTACACACACATAAATATTGCGATATTAGTTCATAAGAGTAATGATATCATTTGATAACTTCCTCCGTCTTGTTTTTTACTGCTCAAAATCCAAAAATGAATTTCCTTACTTAAATTTCTCATTTCATAAATGGTAAAAAAGTAACCTCACTCAAACATCTTTAAATTATATTTCATGTCACTAATATTTACATATAAAAATATATTACATTTTTCTGTCAAAAAAATAAATACATATATTACATTTTGTCTTATTCTTTATAAAGGACCAAATCATCCTCAACAAAAATTAGCTTTACCCATTTTAATATTAATAAACAACTCCCATTAAAATCGTGTTATTTTGTTTTGAACAATTAAAAAGAAGGTAGTATAATATTAGTTTATAAGTGTAATGATATTAATTTTTTACCATAAATAAGTTTTGCTAGAGATCAAACTCTTTGTTAAAATAATACTCCATAAAAGAAGGAAGGAGGAAGAAATATGAATGCAAAATTGAAGGGAAGAAATAAAACTAACATGTCATCCATAAACTTGGCAGAAACGAGGACACTGGCAATGAGAAGGCGATGAACATTGAATGAATTGATGGGAAGCAACGGCTGTCTTTGCGTAAATCGATCCAGATAAATGTAAGCCACGATGAAACAAGAGGGACTACAATTTGCATACTTGAATATCCTCTCTAAGTAGCACTCTATCGATATCGTCGGCCTGCTCAGTCCGTGAAAAATCGACGTTTTCTGAGTTTCACAACGCCCGTGAGCGTCGTTCGTCTCCGCAACTCTTTGAAGAAGCGACGACACCACCTTCAACGTCGAGTCAGATCTCTCTGACTCGACCTTTGATGGACTCATTTTGAGAGGTGGAATGTGTTGAATTTGTGTGCTTGATGTTTTTATAGGGGTGGAATGTGTTTAATTAACGTGGGGGTTGATAGGTTGTAAATGAGCTGGTTTTATTGGTCAATCTTAGCCAGGTACATGATAAGGAGACATTCTCTCTGTTTTGAGGAAGAGTTGAGATGAATTAATATTTTAATTATAGAGCAAAGAAAGTATTACATCCGTCTCATGTTAACTTACACACATAATTGCGTACACAAAATCAAAAAATTAGAATTGTTAGGGAAATTAAATAAACAAATTAATTTCACACTTTTCTACGAATTTAAACTTTTAGATGAGATGAAATTATTTCGGGGTATTAGAGTCTTCGGGTTCACATCCACGTCCTGAGTTCGATTTTCATTGAAAGCAACTTCACTCATATTAAATTGTTCACTCGGTAGACATTTTTCCAATGATGGAGTAAGAGAATTCAGTCCAGAAGTGAGGGGGATTATTAGAGAAATTAAATAAATGAATTAATTCACACCTCTCTACAAGTTGGACTTCTAGATGAGATGGAATTCTTTTAAAAATAATGGGTGCTAATTTATAAACTTTTATGTATAAAATAAGGAAATGATTTGGATTGTGTGCACGCGTTCAGAGACGGATCCACGTTGACACAAATAGGGGTAGTGCCCCCGTAGCTTTTTTTTATAGTATATATACATAATAGTGCTATTTAAAGAAAAAAAAATCACATGGTCTTGGATTTACAAATTTTTTTACCTCTCTTTGTGCCCACGTCATAATTTTTTTTTTTTGATCCATCCTGTATGCGTCTGCCTAAAAAATAATGGCATTTTATGGTAATTGTGAGGGTGAAGTTTATAGAATGACTTTTTTTCCATGGAGTGTGCAAGTTATTTTGGTAAGTCAGATAAGGAAAATGTGCAAGTACTTTATAATGTTATTATGTGACATAGGGAGTATCAAATTGAATTAGCTAGTTAATATGTGGACAACGGTAAACATGTTTATGCATAATTCATTCACTTAAAATGATATTAGTCGTTCTATTAAGGCTCTGCTTGGAAGGAGGATGAGATTTGAATGAATAGTAATGGCAATATTATTTTAGCATTGGGGAGGTTGTATTACATTAATTAGTAGTATGTATAAAAAAATGTTGTAATATTATAATAAGTTGATTGGTAAATTGTATGAAAAGTGATATAAAAAATAAAAAATAATAAAATTGTGAAAAATACTAATTTGTCCGTCTTTATGATTTATACCAATTTTTACTCTATCTTTGCCCAACCTAAAAATCGATGACCACCGAAAAATTGCACAACAATTACACCACAAACTGAAGAACCTGCAGATGAAATCCAATCAAATATATGCAAATGAAGAACGAATAAGGTGTGTGGTACAATCTGTGTAAAGCTATACAATTTTTTTTTTAACGCTCAAAGCAAAATTTTCATTAATAAAAATAATGGAGAACAAGGGGCACTCCTTCCTTTACAATGATATTATGCGCTTTTATACTAAAATGAATCCTCAAATTCTCAAAAAATTAAATAGTCCTAACCTATGTCTTGAGATATCTGTTACAACAATAAATTTATCTCAGGATTAACCATATTTCGTCAATTCGAGAAAGAAAGATGTTTAGCATTGGGAATTTTGGCTACTATTCAAGACCAGTTCTAACTTTGATTTTTTCCATAAACTTTTTTACTATCATTTAGTTACCGGGTCAATTATTACCGCCGGGTCATGCTTATTTTTGTTTGTACTACCAAATGACCCATTAAATTAAAAAAAGGAGCATAATAAAGCCTATCAAATGGGACCTAAAGGTATTAATTATTCAGTATCAGCGGGTATTAACAATATCAATGTACACCCAAATATTACTCATGGACAAAATATTTAAATTAGATCTGACCATCCATTTGATATTATATTATGTCTCATACATAAATTTGTCATGCCAACATCTTTTTGTCTCATAACACGATCTATATTTTGACTAGCAGATAACAGTAATATGAATAGGAAATGAAAAATCTTAGAATATATATTTTCACTAAGACATAATATAATACAAAAATTAATAAATAACATAGTCCTTCCACTTAAATTAAATGTTATTCTATTTTTTTATTTATTTACATAACACATATCGTTTTGATATTTTCTCCCCCCATTATCTCATATATATACTCTAATTATTAATTTATATGATTATTTCAATTTTACATTTCATACAAATGTGAAGTGTTAATAATTTTCACAACCAATAGTAATTATTATTAAGAATAATTAATTATTATTATTTAAAGTTAATTTTAGTATAAAATAATTTTAATCTGTTGAAAAAATTTAGAATGACATTCTTTAAAAAAAAAATTAGGAGGGAGTATTATTCCAATGTACTTCTCCTGTCCACCAATCTTATGCTACTTTGACTTTTCAACTTTTTTTTAGAGCGAGTTTTGTATTAGTAATTGAAATGATAAAGTGACTTTTAATGAGGAGTAAGATAGATGAGGGAACTTATCTATTATATTCCTCATTAAAAGTCACTTTATTATTTTAACTACTAATACAAAACTCGCTCGTAAAAATGCGTTGGAAAGTAAAAGTAGCGGAGTTAGAAATACTTTTCTAGAAACAGTTGTAGTTTCCACAAGTGCTCTAATCACAAACTTCGAATTAAGGAAAAGATCTTTCACTCTCCAATCATTAAATTGTCAGAATAATTAATAAGCAGAACCAAATAAGCTCTTGAATAACTGAAAAAAATTCTTAATTAATTCAAACTTATAATTTAGTTAATCAATTATGGGAGTCTTTCGACTCCTTGTAAGAAGCTGGCAGTACTAAAATTAAATATATATCCAAACTACGGAGAATTGAGGGCCACTTATTTTATATTTGGTGTTCCACTTTTTATTTTATAATATGGATGCATGACAAGTAAAATAATAAAAAATATTCAAAAAAATATCATACCCTGAATTCATGTGCTAAAAATTCAGAAGATTGAAACATCAATAAAAATACAAAAAATGGAACAGGGGAATCAAACCGAACTACATAAGCTATCAATTCTAAAATTTAGACATACATTTTCTTTACATGCATGATAAAGTCAATAAGGGTTTACCCTTTCAAAAAAAAAAGTCAAAAAGGGTTTACAATTTGAGCTTATTTATGGGAGAGATTTGTGCAACTGTTTGATAATTGTGGGTATCGTTGACTTACTCAAAGACTATATACATTAAAATAAAAACAACAAAAATAACATAATTTTGATCTGAAATTCTATATTTATATTAACAACAAATTAAAATATACTATAATTTGGTGGCAAAAACTTCTCGAAACTCAAGTAATTTATGTAAAAAAAATTTCAACTATCATTGTATGTATATATAGTATCATTATTATGTGTATATATATGTACTATCACTGTTATGCATATAAAAGTATTACTATGAAAGAAATTAATCATTTTTCAAAATATATATATATATATATATATATATATATATGAATACATAACAATGATAATGTGTATGTATAATAGTAGTATAATAGTAATACTAAAAAGAGAGTTTACGTGGAACGGAGCTCACTAGATACCTACTCTAATTTGGTACTTTGGGGGTGTTTTAAAAAATTTATAAGTGATTATAGTCATCTAAAATTGTGTGCAAAAGTAATTTGAAATGTTTTATTTATCTTTTAGTAGCTTAGTGCCTATTTTGAAACTCTAAAAAACTGTGGAGAAGCACTTATTTTTTAAGCTGTTAGACTCAACTTTTTAAAAAAATAAGTGCTTCTTCCTTTTTAGAAGAGTTTGCAAATAGGTACTTCAAAGAGAATGTTATTAGTAACTTATTAGTTTTTTTTTTTTTTTTTTTAACTTTTAACTTTTTTTGTAAATACTATCAATTTTTTTTTTAATTTTCTTGTAAACACTATCAACTTCAACTATTAATCACTTTTCTCATAATCACTCATTTTAATCACTTCTTTAAAACTATACGTTTTTGCAAACATCCCCTTTGTGCATTCCAGAAAAAATAAAATTGAAACGAAATAATTACTAGCCTTTCTTTTCAGAATTTTCCTTTTTATGTTGGAGAATCGACTGGTTAAATTTCAAATTTTCATTTTAATATATAGACTATTGTATACTCCTATTTTATCTTATAAAGTTTTTAAATAAATACAACATTATATATAATTCAACAGTTTATAAAGTTTTTTTTAAATAAAAACACCCTCTAAGTTGACATCTCCTAAATATATATGCTATTTACAATAATAAAACAAACACAATGAACACACATCATTGAAAACGCCGACATTAGTGACACGAGTAACAACTAAAGTCTTACAATTGCATAAACCAAATCAAGGAATGATTAATAATTATATATTTTAGTGCTAATAAACTAAACGAATAAAAAATAATAAAGAAGCGTAATGGCTTTAATTTAGCAATTATGATATTAGTGGGTTGAGTTTAGGTGACAATTAAACCTATAAAGTTAAGTTGGTGTCGTTTGTTATTGATATGATCAAGTTAGTTATATGGGGTATCAATTATGATAATTTGGTTTAATCAGTTTTCTATGAATTTATTGCTAACTTTAGACCATTTTCACATAGGAGTATATTATAATGGTAACTTGTGGTTTCAATTTAATGATTAATGGAGAAATTAATTAATTAGTTTTTGCTTAAAGAATGATGTGAACTCACCTTAATAGTTAATACAAAGTTTACCTTGATGCCTTCACATTCTCGCAACTGGTTTTTCGTTCCTCTTAATTGATAGTATTGATTTTTCTCACTAACGACCTTTAAATTTAAAAAGTGATGTTTTTTATCTTTCAAGTTAGTCATCTTCTCATAATTCCCAACATTAATAAATCACAGTAGATTATATTATATACATATAGTTGATCTTTTATGAAAACTATTATAATGTACTTTAATGCGGAGCCTGACTTGAGATTAGGAGGACCAACAGTCGAGAATAAAATTTAATGATAAAAATATTACCGTTCAATGTAAATAAATTATGTCTTTCAGTATAACAAGTTAATATGATTTTAAAATATAATATGAATGCACGGTGCACCTGAATGCATACACACTTAGCCATTTCGAATTTAATTATCCCCCAATTTTGTCTCCTTCCTCTAGAAATAACATAGTAAGCATGTGAATATCATGTGAGTGTTCTCTAAAAACTTTAATAACATGATCATGTGCTGCTTTTAATTAAAAAAAAAGAAGAAGAAAGACTGCAAAATCGTGGTCTCCAATCAAACACACTCACGCACTCTGCATTAATTGGACCATCAAAAATCAAAATTTATTCAAGTATTTAATTTAGTACGTGGTCTAGAGTCCAAATGTCGTCAAGAATATGGAAGAGAGGAATGAATTATGATTTGGTCCAATAGGATTTGCCACATCTCAAATTAAATAATAGTGAAAAATATGGGGGTGGTGGTATTTATTGAAGAAAAACGCCATGAGTTAAACAAATGTGGTACTCACGTTACTCGGTATGGAGAGCCTCTTCTAGCAACGTGGAATGGAATAAATGATGGATATTTACTTGAATTTGGTATATTTTTTAAAATTTTATACAAATTATTCTGAATGAAAAAATATTTCTGAATGAAGATTAAATTTTTTATCTGGTTTTTTTTTTTTTTTTTTTGAAAAATTATTATGTTGATGTTAGACTATTAGGCATAGTAACGGAGCCAAAAATTCATCCAGACACCAACTAATATTTTTTTTTGAACTACACTCCGTACAACATTCCTGGAAAGAAAGAAAAGATACAAGAGTCATTCAACCTAGGGCCGGGAGAGATAGTCGCATACTTGGCAAGGGAATGCGCCCGCGAGAGCTGGGTACGAGGTGCATACATAAAATCCCGCACTAGGATTTCTATATTCATGGTGTTGATGGCCGCAATAGGAAAACCCTCCAGCCCGAAAAAGATGAGCTTTGTCTTCAGAGCCTTTATTGCAAGTTGTGAGTCTGACCGAACTATAACCTGGCTGATGCCTGTCTGGCTACATCTCAGCAGGCCAATGCGTATGGCATGAAGCTCAGCCAATACAACAGACCCTGGTGGTTGTATTGCAGCACATCCCGCAATTACGACTTCTCTGTCAATGTTCCGAACAACATATCCCGTAGCGTAAACGCCTTTGTGATCATCGTAAGCAGCATCCACATCGAGAGTCACAGACGACCCATGGGCAGTGCGATTGATAACAGGAGTAAGCGTTTCTGTCGTAACCCCAACCCAGCATGACTCCTCGAATTGGCGTAGAAAGGCTTCAGGCCCATATGGTAGAAATTGCGTTTGTAGTCGGTCCCTGAGACCAGTTCGGTCGTCATTGATGTCATGTAGGATTTGACTGTTGTAACACGAATAATCCCGCCCTATGGACAAGTTGCAAAGCTGACAAGTAGCCCGCCGACGACCAGGTAAAGCGACTTGAGGGTGAGACTCTATGAACCAAAAGCTTGAAGATCAGATGCTCTGAAGGCCATATGATCAAGAAGCCATTCAAGAAGTCGCAGGCCATAGGTCACAAGTCACAGGTTGTAGGTAGCTCACAGGCTGCCATAAGTCGCAGGCCACAGGTCACATGTCACAGGTCATAGGTAGCTTATAAAATTGCTGTCGCGTAGTCACCGGATCGTAGGTAGCTCTCACCGCCAGATGTCGATGATCATCAAGCCATTCAAGAAGTCGCAGAGCCCACAGTCACAAGTCACCGGAGTTGTAGGTAGCTCTGTGTCACAAGTCACAGTTTGTAGGTAGCCACGTCCGGTCACATATCCGCAGTCATAGGTCACAGGTTGCAGTCAAGTCGCTTATAGGTCGCGGTCACAGTCGTCACAGGTAGCTCACGCAGTTGCCGGATGTCGATGATGATCAAAGCCATTCAAGAAGTCGCAGCCACAGTCACAAGTCACCCGTTTGTAGGTAGCTCACAGTTTGCCGGCCCAGTGTGAGCCATAGGTCACATGTCACAGGTCGTAGGTAGCTTATAGGCTGCCAGAAGTCGCAGGTCACAGGTCGTAGGTAGCTCACAGGCTGCCAGATATCGCAGGCCACAAGTCACATGTCACAGGTAGTAGGTTGATCATGTTAGAATTTAGAGGCACGTAAACACGTAATACATGCACAACGGAATTAAACAGTTCACCAACAACGAACAATTAATTGCATAATTAAATACGAGTAAACGTAAACATAATTCTTACAGTAATTCGTATACAGTTTTCTCCACTATGGTATCCACGTAATTCCCAATTACGGACTTGCATAGATTAGCCAGTTTTGAATCCCGAGATGAATTTGCTAGGAAAATTCTAACTCTAGATCTTATGGAGAAAATATGAAGTGATGCAGTTTGTGAATCCCAATAACTTGTATATATAGGGAGGCTTAGCTTATTTCCCAAGCTAGCCCAATTTGGAAAATGAAATCCCTAATCTTGAATTAAATTAATTCCCTAAATATAAATCTCTACGAATTTAAATGCCTTATATGAAAATCTCTACGATTTACTTCCATATACATTAAATCCTACAATTATATTCCAAATATAATTATTGGAAATTCTTATTTAATTAAATCCAATTTAATTAAATATTAATAATAATTAATTCCAAATTAATATATTATTAATTACCTCTCCATAAATTAAATATTAAATCCAATTTAACATTTAATCAACCAACTATAATCCGTAAAAGGGAACTACTTGTTGTGTGACCCATAGACCCTCATATATCGAACGATTAGTCAAACTAACGGTCTTAATTGAACCCTAGACAATAAATCAGTCATTCTCAATATATGAGGTACGTTGCGAGAAAAGTGCAACTATCTGTAACTGAAACATGGGCTATTACGATTTCCTCCTTTCATTCGCGAATACTCGATTAAGTCTTGAACATGATGAAGTGTCTATTCAAATAACTTAATCAATTTATCTCTAATCACTAATTGATCATGTCTGTCACACTTAGCCACAAAGTCTAAGTTGACGTGCATCGGCCGATGACTTAGATCCAATTATGATGAGAAGATGAGTATTCTCTCTAAATCCGCATTGAGGAATGAATCATATTCTTGGCTCAACTACCACGCACATGCACTTCATATTGAACCCAATCCAAACCATATCTACCCATAGACGGGTGCAAGCGTCGGTCATGGTCAAAGTTCATCACTCCACACATGTCGTGCGTATTGACCTCAAGTCAAAGGAGTATCGCATCGCTTCCACTAACCGAGACACCCGTAGACACATATAGTGAAAATACATCAAACGGTTTCTCGGATGAGTATACCAATACCCTCTAAGGTATTTGTGCATCCATCATGAGATACCTAGTATCTCGTAGTAAGTGAGATCTTACTACACTCTCTAAGAGTATGATGCAGATCGCACACCAATCTCATAATCACAGTGTACTGCTATCACAAGTAAAATTTGAATGGACTTGATCTTTGCAACTAGTGAGAAGGTCTCATCACAGTTAATGCCTTCGCGTTGACTATAACCCTTCGCCACCAACCTAGCTTTGTAGGTTTGTACTTTGCCATTTGCATTGGTCTTTTGTATGAAGACCCAATCGCAACATATGGCTCTTACCCCTTTAGGTAACTCAACCAAATCCTAGACTTGATTGGTGTACATCGAGTCCATCTCGAATTTCATGGCTTCATGCCACTTTCTTGAATCAATATCTGATATTATTTCAGAATAAGTATTAGGATCGTTCTTATCCGGTATGTCCACATTAACTAGTTCCTCCAAGAGGTAACCGTATCTAATGGGCGGATTACAATTCCTTATATACTTACGGAGCTGTGGTTGTGCAGGCTGTACATTCTGATCGTGAAATTTTTTGTGCTGCATCGATTTCATCAATGTCCGAAGAGTCCTCAAGAGCTACACTTTCAGATGCCTCTTGGGGGGGGAGTTTGAACTATGTTGTTCTCATTCAGCCCACTTGGAGGTTCTTACATTGGCAAGCCTACTCCAATTACGCTCCCACTGGCTGAAAGACGATCACCTAGTGAAAGACTCCCACTGTGAATGTTGTTGAATGCTCCCACTGATTCCTTGTCATGTTGCTTTGACAATATATCAGTCTCTTTGTTAATTTGTGGTTCTTGAATCTCTTCAGTTCTATCAGCTTACGACCTTGTTCCTTAAAGACATAATCTTCTTCGAGGAACTTGGTCTGCCTAGAAACAATCACTGATTATTTCTCAGGTAGATAGAAGTAATATCCTTTAGTTTCTTTAGGATATCCCACAAAGTAACCCTTTTCACCTTTTGATTCCAACTTGTCGGTAAGCATCCTTTTCACAATCACGGGGGAACCCCATGTTAGATATGTGTAAAAGTTAGCTTCTTCCCACACCATGGTTCATATGGTGTATGCTCAACCGATTTAGATGGAATCCTATTCAGAATGTAAATTGAGGTTTGTAACGCGTATCCCATAAGAATGTTGAAAGAAAGGAAAAGCTCATCATGGACCTCACCATGTCTAACAGGGTTTGGTTTCTCCTCTCGAACACACCGTTCATCTGAGGTGTTTCGGGAGGAGTCCATTGTAAATGGATTCCATGTAACTTCAAGTAATTAGTGAATTCATGGGTAAGGTATTCACTTCCTCGATCTGATCGAAGAGTCTTGATACTCTTACCAAGTTACTTCTCTATTTCAGCCTTAAACTCTTTGAATTTCTCAAAAGATTCGGATTTGTGTTTCATAAGATATACGTATCCGTATCTTGAGAAATCACCAGTAAAAGTGATGAAGTATCCGAAGTGACCCCTAGCTAGAGTGGACAATGTTCCACAAACATCATTGTAGATCAACTCTAGGACTTCTTTGGTATGCACCCCTTTCCCAGAAAAGGGTCTGTTGATCATCTTGCCCATGAGATAAGATTCGAAATTACCATAAGATTCAAAGTCGAAAGGGGTTAAGTAGTCTAACTTTCTTAACCTTGCAATTATTTTCTCGTTTACATGATCAAGTTCTACAATGCCATAAGTAAGTCGGGTTTTCATGATTACTAAGTTTGAGTCTTTTATTTTGTATATTAAGAACATCGTATCCACAATGCAACAAATATATGTTGCTAGTAATAGAAAGAACTAGATGACCATCATTAAGTTCCAATCTAAAACCAAAGGGTAAGTCTAACATATAAGTTCTCACACAATCAGCAGCAACTCTTGCTCCGTTTCTACGTGTAAGACGACTTCACCCGCCCTAACTGTCCTATAACACATGTGCCCTTTCACATTAGTGCAAATGTGAGAGCCACATCCGGTATCCAATACCGAGCAGTTAGCGATATTAGTGGACATGTTTATCTTAATAACAAACATACATGTTCTAGTGCTAGAAGCACCTAGTGTCTTTCTTTTAGCAACCAAAACCTTACAGTCGTTCTTCCAGTGTCCTCTTCTACTTACAGTAGAGGCACACATCCTTGTTTACCTGCTCCTTCTTTTGAACACCATCTTAGTGATAGTGAACTCAAAAGTCTTGAGCACGTTGTGAAGTTTAGGCATGGTCGCATCCGTCTTATTCATATTGTAGTTCACAATGAAACTAAAATATGAATTCGGGAGCGACTGGAGGATATCATAAATGAAAATGTTGGTCTTTTAGCTCAAAGCCTAAGTTACCAAGTTTTTCAATTAGGCCTATCATCTTAAGCACATGAGGTAAAATCTTCTTTCCTTCAGCTAACCGGCATTTGAACAGATCTCTTATCACTTCATAAATCTCATAACGAGATTCAGAATCAAAGAGATCCTTCAGATGCTTGAGCACTAAGAAGGGACCCATTTTTCTCATGTTGCCTATGTACATCGGGAGTCATGCCGAGCAACATCACATACTGAGTCTAAGAAGTATCCTCTTGATACTTCTTCTGAGGTGCTACGTCAAACGTGGCTGCCTCAGAGTACTAGCTTTAAGGGTAACCGAGATAGGAGTGTCCAACACGTACTCAATCTTTTCTTACCGTAGCACCAAACACATGTTACGGTGCCAGTCCAAAAAATTTGGCCTAGTCAATTTGTTTGTTTCCAAAACACATCTCAATAACAGTTATACATTTCAACTAACCAAGAGAAATAAAATAAAATGGGAATTAAAACACATAATTCCTATGATCAATACTCAGCAATCAAAATAAATATGGCATTTCTTTTGTGTTTATTTTGTCTCCATTATTTTCACATACTTAACGACCTCATCGGAAAAGTACGAATTTATATCTAATATAAATCATAATGGACTAGGATCCACATTACTACTATTATAATCCCAGCGAGGGCTGAATATCACAATAGCATAACTGGTAGGTCTCTAAACCAATTGCAAACTGCAACTCCTAGTTTGTCGAACCTAGTTCGACTGATGTCCCTTACCCTTTGTCCCCACGAGGGCGAGTTAAACAAAGTTAAGTTGGTTTACAACCATCAAGCGGCGACATTACATGTCCCTATAAAAGTTCCATTAGATGTAGATCCAAGCAAAAGACGAGGGCCTTAAATACTCATTGGAACGAAATCTCCGGTTTTCTTTTAATTTTGATGGAAGACATGTTATCAAATCAATGAGAAAACCATATTTTAGTGAGGAATATTTTCAAGGCGGGGTATTAATTGCTTAATCGAGATCCAACATGTTAATCTATATCACATTTGAGCAATTATTGGGCGCCGCCTACCCAAACATGATTTTATACGGACTAACAAATATTGGACGCCGTCTACCCAAACATTTAATACGGTCCGACAAGTATTGGGCCCCGCCTACCCAAAAAATTATAATGCAGACGTAAATGCATTAACAGAATATAAAACACGTTAACCAAGTGAGAATTAATAACTCGTTTAATCCTTTAAACCATAGTTTTAAAATCCAATTTTAAAATCAAGTTTTAATAATTAGATTCATTATTAATATTTTGACTCTTAATTAATCCAATTAATTAAGTTCGTCATTAGTCCAACTAATACATTTTGGTGAGATTTAATAATTCTTTTAAAATGAATTTTAAATTCAATATTAAAATTATTAAACTTTAATAATTAATCCAGTTAATTATTTGGTCTAACCAAAATTCAATTTTTAAAATCAAATTTAATTGTTTTGTTGTTAGGGGCTCAGGAGAAATTTCCAAAATTGTTCGGGAGGGCATGTTCAAATCAAATTTGCAAAACAGCCCTCCTCGCATCAGCGCCCAAATTCCGGCAGCAACTATTCTGTAATTTTTAGGCATCCGTTCCCTCAATTCTGTATCCAAAAACCAAATCAGTTGCATCAACAACATCATCCAAGGGCTAATTGATCGAAACTAATCCAATTATTTCGAAATTAGGGGTTTTCAGAATCAAAATCAATTGATACAGTAATGAATTAGAATATGAAACATCACAGACGGGACAAGAGGAGCACGCGGTGGTGGCACAGCGGCGACGCTGCTCGCATTTTACTCGATGCAGCCGCATCATCACCACAAGGGTGAATCAACCCTGCAACGGGTCAAGGCAAAGGAGAAGCACCGCCGTTGACGCCTGAGGTTGCATCCCCGCCGCCGCACTCCGAGCGCGGCGACCGCACCGCGGCCCCTAGGGCACGCTGGTGCGTAGCGGTCAACGCCCGAAGTGGCGATCGAGAAGTGCCGCTCCAAGCGGTAGTTTGTAAATCGAAAGAGAGTGAGGCCGCAGCCATCGCCTGAAATGAGTCGAATCAGTAAGCGCGAATCGAGATGGGGTGAGCCGTCGTGAATCGCAAAGAAGAAATCGCACAGGGTTTCAATCGAAGAGCAGCGCCAGGTCGAGGAACGGAGAGCCGCCGTCGCGCGTGGGACCGCACGGGCATCGCGAGGCGCGACTAATAGCCACCACCTCCAGCGATGCGCCGTAGGCCCATACCGCAGACGGGAGGCTGAAGGTGAGCAATTGATGGATTTCAAAAACCCTAATCGCAGCAGGCGACAAGACGAATGAAGAATACAAGCAAAAACAAGCGTGTATATTTGTCACCCCTAACAATCAAATAAAAGGTGCGGTCAAAATCAATTTTGGCCGTACCGATGCGTTTTAATTTTTTTTTTATAAAACACCAATTAATTCAATTAAGCAATCAATCAAGAGCCTAAAGTTCTGATACCACTGTTGGAATTTAGAGGCACGTAAACACGTAATACATGCATATCAGAATTAAACAGTTCACCAACAACGAACAATTAATTACATAATTAAATACGAGTAAACATAAACAGAATTCTTACAGTAATTCGTATACATTTTTCTCCACTATGGTATCCACGTAATCCCCAATTACGGACTTGCACAGATTTGCCAGTGTTGAATCACGAGATGAATTTGTTAGGAAAATTCTAACTCTAGATCTTATGGAGAAAATATGAAGTGATGCAGTTTGTGAATCCCAATAGCTTGTATATATAGGGAGGCTTAGCTTATTTCCCAAGCTAGCCCAATTAGGGAAATGAAATCCCTAATCTTGAATTAAATTAATTCTTTTTAATTTAATTCCCTAAATATAAATCTCTACTGATTTAAATGCCTTATATGAAAATCTCTACGATTTACTTCCATATACATTAAATTCTACAATTATATTCCAAATATAATTATTGAGAATTCTTATTTAATTAAATCCAATTTAATTAAATATTAATAATAATTAATTCCAAATTAATCTATTATTAATTACCTCTCCATAAATTAAATATTAAATCCAATTTAACATTTAATCAATAACCTATAATCTGTAAAAGGGAACTACTTGTTGTGTGACCCATAGGCCCTCATATATCGAGCGATTAGTCAAACTAACGGTCTTAATTAAACCCTAGACAATAAATCAGACATTCTCAATATACGAGGTACGTTGCGAGAAAAGTGCAACTACATGTAACTGAAACATGGGCTATTACGATTTCCTTCTTTCATTCGCGAATACTCGATTAAGTCTTGAACATGATGAAGTATCTATTTAAATAACTTAATCAATTTATCTCTAATCACTAATTGATTATGTATGTCACACTTAGCCACAAAGTCTAAGTTGACGTGCATCGGCCGATGACTTAGATCCAATTATGATGAGAAGATGAGTATTCTCTCTAAATCCACATTGAGGAATGAATCCTATTCTTGGCTCAACTACCACACACATGCACTTCGTGATGAACTCAATCCAAGTCATATCTACCAATAGACGGGTGCAAGCGTTGGTCATGGTCAAAGTTCATCACTCCACACATGTCGTGCGTATTTACCTCAAGTCAAAGGAGTATCGCATCGCTCCCACTAACCGAGACACCCGTAGACACATATAGTGGAAATACATCAAACGGTTTCTCGGATGGGTATACCAATTCCCTCTAAGGTATTTGTGCATCCATAATGAGATTCCTAATATCTCGTAGTAAGTGAGATCTTACTACACTCTCTAAGAGTATGATGCAGATCGCACACCAATCTCCATTGCATCATCAATATCCCATTTTTGATGATCCTTGATTGGGGCTATTTGAGAATCAAGCTTAAGTCATCTGAGTTCTCACAACCTCAATGACAACAATGACTCATGGGAACACTTGCATGAATAAATGCAAACAATCAAACATAATATTCAAACAAGTGTATTGCCATACATTAATATTAAATGAACTGTAATATTAAATACAATAGAATATCATCGAGTATTATATCCTTACAATAGATTGTCTCTAGGACATTAACACTAACAGCTCATAGGCTGCCAGAAGTCGCAGGTCACAGGTCGTAGGTAGCTCACAGGTTGCCAAACCGGCAGGTCGCTAGGCGACTCACATGGAGACCTCCACAAGTCGGAGGCGACCTGTACCAATCAAAGTCATACATCTCGGCAGTCAAAAGGGAACACTAGACAAGCCACAAAATCCGCCCCAAAGTCTGCCCCGCGATTGGCGCGCACTAAATGCAATGACCTCTGACCCACGAGGCGGAATTCCCGGCCAGCGAGATTGAAGCCACTTTTATTGCATATTCCTTATGTAAATTTTCGCCCGAGAGGCGGAATCCTTGTATAAATAGACCACCATGGCCATAC
Organism: Stenogyne calaminthoides; assembly: GCA_037126765.1. Lineage (NCBI taxonomy): Eukaryota > Viridiplantae > Streptophyta > Magnoliopsida > Lamiales > Lamiaceae > Stenogyne > Stenogyne calaminthoides. Next base: position 24,840,653 of record JBBCBC010000024.1, read on the forward strand.
TAGAAGGGGGTTGGAACTTTGATCCGAATTCTTAGTGCTAAAAACATAGAAGATAGTAAAAACACTCCTGGCTTGGTTCGCCCCCAGACGTAGTCTCTTCAAATACGAACTGGGTCAACAAATTCTGAGTTTTTATTATTTTATGTTCAATAATTCATCGTTTAAGTAACTTGTTGGCTGGAATATTAAACCGGGCACAACAATTGGCGCCGTCTGTGGAAAAGATTTCTAGTGATTGTTCATCATTCATAGAAGACCCACCTTCTGTTCATCAACAATGGCCATCAACCAGACCGAAGCTGCTCGACGTAAGGCTGTCGCTCGTGATGGGGCAGAAGCCTCCCTGAGTTCCCATCACACCCATCAAATGGCCGTTACAGCTACTCTAGACTGGGGCAATCTCATCCGAACACCGGAGGATGAAAAAGTTGTCATGGCCATCCTCAACAAAATGCGTATCAAGATCAACCGCCAGTCAAAAAGACCGCCCACGATGCCAGACCTTCCAAGGGTAAGGGCGCCCTAAACGAAAAGGGACGATCGATGGGCCAACTGGCTTACCTCCCGGCGAAGCACGCAATCACCCAAAACTACCAGATCCTGGAAAGACCCGCGGGCTCGAACAATGTGTTCACCCGCCTCAAAAAAACTAGGTGGTACGAAGAGCGCCGGTAGAAGCCGAGGATGAGGCTCATTCTCAACCTCAACATGCAGAGCAGGTGGAGCGCGACCTTGCCAGGACGCTGAACATGTACCATGATGAGTTGCCAAGAAACTCAGTTATCTGTCACGGCAACAGGCAGGGTGCCTTCCCGACCTCACATCTTCACGACGCGCAAGTCGCCACACTTACCCGCATGGTTCAGGCATTGCTTGAATGAGTTGAAGATCAGAATGAGATGATGGGACGGACACCAAACTCGTCATCCCAAGATCACCATTTGGTACGCTAATCACTTTAGCACCCACTCAGAGGAAAGTCGACGTAGCAGCAATAGATTGCTACGATGGGAGCTCAGACCCAATGATTCACGTATCAAGGTATATCTCCTACATGGCATCCACGGGTGCAATCGATGTGACCAGATGTAAGATCTTTCCATTGACTTTGAGCGATCATGCTTATATGTGGTTCACTTCACTACCTCCATGCTCGGTGGACACATTCGATCAGCTCCCCAGACTATTCTTGAGTCATTTCTCGACAATGGATCCCCGACCAGCGACCAAGCAACGCCTGATGAATGCTCAACGGGGCGACAATGAGTCTGATCGATCCTATATTGAAAGGATCGAGAAGCTCATCCTTGAAGGAGATCCCTTAGGGGATGAGGCGAAACTGCTCGGGGCCATGGGCGGCCTCAAGAAGGGAACCAAGATGTGGCGATGCATGACCACTGACTATCCAACCAGCTACGCCAACTTCAGGAGGTGGGCTGGTGACCTGATACTCACTAAGGAGCTTCTGGAGTCCCGACTCTCCGACACAAAGGAAGTCGCGACACCTAAGAGGAGTTCCAAGGGAATCAGGAGCCATCAAAAAGCTCCCAACAACTACGAACCGTTCAAAGAGTCAATTTCTGTGAAGTTGATGGATATGCTAGACATGACACCCACTCATGTCTACACGCAGATTAAGGGTCGAGGGTTACTTCTCCCACCTCGCCCAATGAAGAATAGGAACAAGCAGAACCCATACAAGTTCTGCCACTACCACGACTAGACATGTCACTACACAATGAATACAAGGACCTGCTGAAACAACTTTGGAGGCTATATGAGGAAGGTTTATTGAATGAGTCCGTCAAGCGACCTCAAACGGGCAATGAGCTAAAGCCTCGAGATCGCTAATCACCCAACCATCTCAAACGAGGGGATCTGACCGATAGGTCTCTCCACCATCAAAGACACCAAGATGTATACCTATTAAAGCTTACGAGCTCGAACATCCACATGGCACAAAGAAAGTACCCATGAAATGTGTCTCACCCGAAGAACTATTTTCAGTAGATCGGAGGTCACCTTTTTTGTACTAGTTTAGCCAAGTCAAATGAATTGTCATCTTTCTTTTCAAAATTCCTATATGTTTAAACCGAAGGAGGTCGCATGAGTCATCAACCTCCCGAGGTATGATTTTCGACATACTGCGGCGAGATCGCCACCCTAGCGGTGCGGTCCTCCCCCGACTTTGTAAGACGACTAAGCAAAGTTCATAAATAAGCTGCATCAGAATAAGACGGCAAGAACACATGCAATTCTAAAAGTCGCATAAGGAAATCAAGTCGGCACAATAAATGGAGGAAGAATAAATGATTTTAATTAATCACAGAAGGCCAGATGGCTGATTACATCAAGTCGCGAACTGCTCGGCCAGAAATGGTCGTCGACAAGCGCAATCAAGTCTCGTATAAAGGGGCTTGCTACCTCAAAATACGAGCACAAAAAAGACTTATAAAAAGAGGCACGCTACCTCGGAGTACAAGCACAAAAAAGACTTGTACAAAGAGGCTCGCTACCTCGGAGTATAAGCACAGACAAGACCCGCAAAGAGAGATTCAACTCAAAGTGCGAGCACAGATAAGACTCGCACAGAGAGATTCAACTAATAGTGCGAGCACATATAAGACACAGAGTTTTCAACTCAGAGTGCGAGCATCGACCAAGAATTCCAGATGAGCTTGATCTCGATAGATAACAATCTCAGACGACTAATCCCACAACTTAGGGACATGAGGGAGAATCAAGCCCGAAAAGATATGTCAAACTTAATACCAAGAATGTAAGCTCAAGTGCGGAAAGCAGACAAGTCATAATTCAAAGCAGAAATCAAGACCGGCCTCCGAACGAAGTCGAAGTCCGCTCTTGGGGGAAATTGTTGTAACACAAATAATCCCGCCCTATGGACAAGTTGCGAAGTTGACAAGTAGCCCACCGGCGACCAGGTAAAGCGACCTGAATGTGAGACTCTATGAACCAAAAGCTTGAAGATCAGATGCTCTGAAGGCCAGATGATCAAGAAGCCATTCAAGAAGTAGCGGGCCACAGGTCACAAGTCACAGGTCGTAGGTAGCTCACAGGCTGCTAGAAGTCGCAGGCCACAGTCACATGTCACAGGTCGTAGGTAGCTCATAGGCTGCTAGAAGTTGCAGGTCACAGGTCACATGTCGTAGGTAGTTCACATGCGGCCAGATGTCGCAGGCCACAAGTCACATGTCACAAGTCGTAGGTAGCTCATAGGCTGCCAGAAGTCGCAGGTCACAGGTCGTAGGTAGTGTTGGGAAATTAGGGTGCCCGAATCTATTCGAGATGATTTTTAAATACATACTTAAATTAAAAAAATAATTACTAACATGAATTAATCCTAAATTAATTCAACATAATAATTAAACAACATGCGTACACATAATTCACGTAAATCCTAAACATGCGGAACTAGGAGTTACGAAATTACTAACCTCTTGTAGAGACAAGCTTTGAGACGATGGATCAACCCAAGAGCCTTCCCAAATATATCCCCAAGTCCACGAATGTAATCCGGTGGGAGGATTCACACGAACGATTTTAATGGAGAGAAATAAAATATTTTGCTACCACATTTGTGGATTTCTAATATTTTCAACACATGGAATTGCACTTGGGAATGAAGAGCTCATCCCCTATAAATAGGGAGGAGGTGGTCGAAATTTAGGTCAAAAAATATAAGGAAGAAAATCTTTTCTTGGTCTCCAAGAAATCTTGAATATATCTTCTATATTCTTTTCTCCTTAATTAAATATTCCATAAAAATTTCTTTCCCTCTTCTATCTATTATTTTCGAAATTTAACAAGATTAAGGAGTCAAGATTTGACTTCTTGAATTTATGGGATAATTATGTATTCCTACAATAATTATCTATTTCCATAAAATATCCACAAGAAAATCAAGACAATCTTTTCTTCCTTTTATCTACATAATTTTCGAAAAGTACAAGCATGGAAATATAGCAATATATTTTCTTCTCTCTCTCATTAATTGGACTTTATTTTGGGCTATTTGGGGGGCCTTTAGGAGAATTAAGATTGGACCTTCAAATGACTATGAAGCTTTAATATTTTGGGCCAAATATTATTCAAGTCCATTAATATTAATTTACTCCACTATAAAATTAATATTGAACTATCCATCTTAACCCATATTACGATTTCACATATAACATGGCTCCCGGTCATTATTTCCCGCCTTTAAGATTATATTAGTCCATTAATTAATTAAGCCACTGAACAAGCTTTATATTAATTAATATCTCTGTCCTTGGAGTAAAGACAACTCAACATTATTATCCATACCGGAAATAAATTTTCACTTGCAAGATTTGGTATGATAAAGGTTCTGAGCCCACCAAGGGGACAAATCAAGCAAGACATACTTGCACGCGATTCTCCGTATTAAATGTCAGCAATCGTCATGTAATCAATAATATTGCCCAAGATATAAGGTATCGAATCGCATTGACTCTCTTCCCATCATAAATCAAAGCAATAGTTATTAATTTCACACGATCCTATTTAAGGGACGGAGATTAAGAAATAACGCACCACTGAGGTCTAATTCTTGTATATTCAGTACCAAAGAATTTGTCCTCCTGTAGGTCCTGTTTCAACGCACCTAAATGCGCTAGTGTGATCCCTTGGTCAAGACAAGCCAATCTGGGTCTCACACTTCAACCGTTCATGATGGTTCGTTCATTTCCATCTGGGTTGTGAATTTGTACTTAATTACGAGGGCTGTTAGTTTGATCTTTAGTGATCGGGTATCACCAAATTAACTACAACGTAATACGCACTGTCTTATTGAACGGGTTTGCAATAAAAATATATAACATTCATTCATATTTAATGCATCAGTGATTAAATAATTTATTTCAGTAAATAAATAAGAAACTTCACTTTGGTTATACAAAGTAAAAGCATACTTTTCAGTATAACCCCAACAATCTCCCACTTATACTCAAAGTCTGCTTTTAAGTATACTACAACATGTCTCGTGTTCTATGTGACATCTAATGTCACCCTACACGAACCTAATAATATTTCTCCCATTTATACTCAAAGCAGATTGGCAACGTCCTTGACACCCATTCCTTCCACATGTCTCTCGAATGTACTCTGAGGCAGACCCTTTGTGAATGGATCTGCTAGGTTGTCTTCCGATGCAATCTTAGCCACCTCAATGTCTCGTCTCTTAACGATTTCTCGTATGATATGGTATTTTCTTTCAATGTGTTTGCTGGCCTTGTGGGCTCTCGGCTCCCTCGAATTTGTAACTGCTCAAGCGTTATCACAGTAAACTGTGATCGTGCTGGGCAAATCCGAGACGACGTCCAAGTCCACTAGGAAGTTCTTGAGCCAAACAGCTTCCTTTGCTGCTTCACAAGCAGCAACGTATTCGGCTTCCATGGTAGAATCGGCGATGCATTTCTGCTTTACTCTTCTCCATGTCATGGCTCCTCCCCCCATGCAAAACACACTACCCGAGGTAGACTTTCTGGAGTCAACATCTGATTGGAAATCTGAGTCTGTGTAACCGATGGAGATTAGACTGTCTGACTTGTAAACCAACATTCTGTCCCGTGTCCTTATCAGGTACTTCAGAATGTTCTTTACTGCAATCCAATACTCTTTCCCAGGGTTACTTTGATATCTTGCCACCATGCCTACGACAAAGCAGATATCAGGTCTCGTACACAGCATTGCATACATGAGGCTTCCCACAGCCGAAGCATAAGGGATGCCCTTCATGTCATCTATCTCTTTCTGTGTCTTTGGACAGATGAATTCCATGTCTGTAGGGCATAAAGCCTTTCTTGGAATCTTGCATGCTGAAACGCTTCAAAACAATATCTATGTATGAGGCTTGCGAAAGCCTGATCATTCTTTTCCTACGATCTCGAGTGATCTTGATCCCAAGGATGTGACCGGCTTCCCCTAAATCCTTCATATCGAACTGTTTTGACAGCCATGCCCTTACGTCTAATAACACCTTTACATCGTTTTCGATGAGCAGAATGTCGTCCACGTATAGCACCAAAAATACCAATGCAGTTCCGTCACACTTTTTATAAACACAACTTTCAAATTCATTTTGATCGAAACCGTAGGATTTTATAACTTGATCAAAACACTGATTCCAAGTGCGGGATGCTTGCTTCAGCCCATAAATGGACTTCTTAAGCTTGCAAACCAGATGCTCTTGGCCTTTTTCAATGAAGCCTTTGGGTTGTTGCATATAGATTTCTTCGTCAAGATTTCCATTGAGGAAAGCTGTCTTGACGTCCATTTGCCAGATCTCAAAATCTAGATGTGCAGCAATCGACAAGAGAATGCGGATGGACTTGAGCATGGCTACGGGCGAAAAGGTTTCCTCATAATCGATCCCTTCTTTCTTAGTGTACCCTTTCGCCACTAGTCTAGCTTTGAAGGTTTCAACCCTTCCGGTCCCCTTTTTCTCTAGCTCCCACACCTTGTTGTGCCATTGAACCCATCTCGGCTTCTATTACTGTTTGCCAGGATTGAGCATCTTTGTCTCGGATCGCCTCATTGTAGGACCATGGATGTGACTCTTTTGCGGAGATCAAGTCCGAAGACTCTCCAATCCCCAAGAATCTCTCGGGTTCTCTGATAACCCTCCCATTACGATGAGGTTCCGGTTGTGTAGGCGTGAAATTTGGTATATCATTTTGTACAGTTGGCAATGGAGTTGGCCCCCTAAGTTCTTCTAAGGTAATTTCACTTCTAGGCTTTCGACTGTTCATATAGTCCTCTTCCAAAAATCTAAAGTGGGAGCTGATCACCACCTTTTGATCTTCGGGACCATAGAACATGCATCCTTTAGCTCCTTCGGGGTACCCCATGAACATCCTTAATTCCGAACGTGCATCCAATTTTCCAGCTTCCTTGTCTAGCACGTATGCCGGACACCTCCAGATTCATGAATGTCCGACACTGGGCTTGCGCCCCATCCACAATTCTCTCGGGGTTTTAGGTACCGATTTGGATGGCACTAGGTTCAGAATATAAGCCGCTGTTTCTAATGCGTAACCCCAGAACGATCTTGGTAAATCCGCATAACTCATCATTGACCTTACCATTTCTAAAAATGTTTTATTCCTTCATTCTGCAACCCCGTTTTGTTGAGGGGGTACCGGGTGCAGTCAACTGGGATGCAATCCCCACTTCCGATAGGTAGTTTAGAAATTCATCACTGAGGTATTCGCCTCCACGATCTGATCGTAGAAACTTGATACTTTTTCCCTTATGATTCTCTGCTTGAGCCTTAAATTCTTTGAATTTATCAAAGGTCTCAGATTTATGCTTCATTAGGAAAATGTATTCGTAGCGTGAGTAATCATCTATAAAAGTAACGAAATACTCATAGCCACCTCTAGCTTTGATTTGTATTGGACCACACACATCGGTGTGAACGATTTCTAACACTTCTTTAGCTCTAAGCCCCTTGGCTCCAAATGCCCTCTTGGTCATTTTACCTTTCAAGCACGATTCGCAAGTTGGAAATGGCTCAATTTGGAAAGACCCCAAAGAGCCATCTTTCACCAACCTTTGAATCCTTTTCGGGTTAATATGACCTAATCTTAGGTGCCAAAGAAGTGTCTCGTTCACGTCGGTACCCGAGCTTTCGTTTACAAGAAATAGTAGATGTGTTATAGGATGCATTTTGTGAGTGATGTGCACAGTTAATAATATAGAGATTGTTCCTTAAAGTTTCACGACAGATAATCACATCGTTATGAAAAATAGTAACATCTTTATTAAAACGAACAGAATATCCATCGTTAAATAACTTAGAAATAGAAATAAGTTTTTTCCAAAAAATAGAAACATAAAGAACATCTCTTAAAATTAGCGTCTTCTCTCCAAAAGACAGATGCACTTCTCCCACTGCTTTAGCTTCCACTCTCGTAACATCACCTAGAATGATGAGGATCTAACTCTCACTTAGTCACCGGTCGCTTTGAAACCTACAATGTGAAACATACATGATCGATGGATCCTCAGATCCAATACCCACGAAAGGGTAGCATACTCCGCTAAACAAGTTTCAACTACTAGTGAGTGTGAATTACCTTTCTTTCCATTCCTTTTGGGTTTGGGAATGTAGGCCTCCAATGTCCTTTTTTTCACGCCGCGTCGCCCGCAGCCTCGGCAACCTCGAAAAGCGGTGGGCGGTCCGGGTGCTTGTCGCCCATGCTTCGCCCACCACGCCTTGCCTCGCCCGCCCGCCCATCCGCTTTTAAAGGTGCCTTTACCCCGTCTGCCGACGCGCCCGCTTCCGCGATCTCGCTTCGCTTCGGCCCTCGCCTCGCCCCACGCTTCGTCTTGCATGATCCCAGACGCTACGCATGCCTTTTGGCACATTTTTTCGCGACGACGCCGCTGCAAGTCCGTCGGTTTCGGATCCGTCTTTAACTCGTCTCCGTCTTCGTCTCCGATCAGGTTATAATTTATTTAACGAAAAATAAATACCTTAAATCTAGACTAGTCTATTACATTGAACAAATAAAAAATCCTAATCTACTCGTGGATTTTCTCACGAGAAAAACAAATCCGAACGAGTCGAATTAAAAACCATTCATCCATACGCATGAAAATTAAAACACATTAAATACCATGACAATTGGATACCCGCAAAATAGATTTAGCAATTCTACTATCCAATTTCAATTTAATGTTCAACAATTTAAAAGATCAGAGCTCGAAACCAGAGCTCTGATACCATTTGTTGGGAAATTAGGGTGCCCGGATCTATTCGAGATGATTTTTAAATACATATTTAAATTAAACAAATAATTACTAACATGAATTAATCCTAAATTAATTCAACATAATAATTAAACAACATGCGTACACATAATTCACGTAAATCCTAAACATGCGGAACTAGGAGTTACGAAATTACTAACCTCTTGTAGAGACAAGCTTTTAGACGATGGATCAACCCAAGAGCCTTCCCAAATATATCCCCAAGTCCACGAACGTAATCCGGTGGGAGGATTCGCACGAACGATTTTAATGGAGAGAAATAAAATATTTTGCTACCACCTTTGTGAATTTCTAATATTTCCAACACGTAGAATTGCACTTGGGAATGAAGAGCTCATCCCCTATAAATAGGGAGGAGGTGGTCAAAATTTAGGTCAAAAAATATAAGGAAGAAAATCTTTTCTTGGTCTCCAAGAAATCTTGAATATATCTTCTATATTCTTTTCTCCTTAATTAAATATTCCATAAAAATTTCTTTCCCTCTTCTACCTATTATTTTCAAAATTTAACAAGATTAAGGAGTCAAAATTTGACTTCTTGAATTTATGGGATAATTATGTATTCCTACAATAATTATCTATTTCCATAAAATATCCACAAGAAAATCAAGACAATCTTTTTCTTTTTTTTTATCTACATAATTTTCGAAAAATACAAGCATGGAAATATAGCAATATATTTTCTTCTCTCTCTCATTAATTGGACTTTATTTTGGGCTATTTGGGGGAACTTTAGGAGAATTAAGATTGGACCTTCAATGGTCTATGAAGCTTTAATATTTTGGGCCAAATATTATTCAAGTCCATTAATATTAATTTACTCCACTATAAAATTAATATTGAACTATCCATCTTAACCCATATTACGATTTCATATATAACATGGCTCCCAGTCATTATTTCCCGCCTTTAAGATTATATTAGTCCATTAATTAATTAAGCCACTGAACAAGCTTTATATTAATTAATATCTTTGTCCTTGGAGTAAAGACAGGTCAACATTATTATCCATACAGGAAATAAATTTCCACTTGCAAGATTTGGTATGATAAAGGTTCTGAGCCCACCAAGGGGACAAATCAAGCAAGACGTACTTGTACACGATTCTCCATATTAAATGTCAGCAATCGTCATGTAATCAATAATATTTTCCAAGATATAAGGTATCGAATCGCATTGACTCTCTTCCCATCATAAATCAAAGCAATGTTTATTAATTTCACACGATCCTATTTAAGGGATGGAGATTAAGAAATAGCGCACCACTGAGGTCTAATTCTTGTATATTCAGTACCAAAGAATTTGTCCTCCTGTAGTACCAAAGAATTTGTCCTCCTGTAGGTCCTCTTTCAACGCACCTAAATGCGCTAGTGTGATCCCTTGGTCAAGACAAGCCAATCTGGGTCTCACACTTCAACCGTTCATGATGGTTCGTTCATTTCCATCTGGGTTGTGAATTTGTACTTAATTACGAGGGCTGTTAATTTGATCTTCAGTGATCGGATATCACCAAATTAACTACAACGTAATACGTACTGTCTTATTGAACGAGTTTGCAATAAACATATATAACATTCATTCATATTTAATGCAACAGTGATTAAATAATTTATTTCAGTAAATAAATAAGAAACTGCAGTTTGGTTATACAAAGTAAAAGCATACTTTTCAGTATAACCCCAACAGGTAGCTCACAGGCTGCCAAATGTCGCAGGTCACAGGTCGCAAGTAGCTCACAGGTTGCCTGAAGTCGCAGGTCACAGGTCACCGGTAGCTCACAGGTTGCCAAACCGGCAGGTCGCTAGGCGACTCACATGGAGACCTCCACAAGTCGGAGGTGACCTGTACCAATCAAAGTCATACATCTCGGCAGTCAAAAGGGAACACTAGACAAGACACAAAATCCACCCCCAAAGTCTGCCCCACGATTGGCGTGCACTAAATGCAACGACCTCTGACCCGGCGAGGCGAAATTCCCGGCCAGCGAGATTGAAGCCACTTTTATTGCATATTCCTTATGTAAATTCCCGCCCGAGAGGCGGGAATCCTTGTATAAATAGACCACCATGGCCATACTAGAAGGGGGCTGGAACTTTGATCCGAATCCTTAGTGCTAAAAACATAGAAGATAGTAAAAACACTCCTGGCTTGGTTCACCCCCAGACGTAGTCTCTTCAAAGACGAACTGGGTCAATAAATTCTGAGTTTTTATTGTTTTCTGTTCAATAATTCATCGTTTAAGTAACTTCTTGGCCAGAATATTAAATCGGGCACAACATTGACATCGGGATCGCCACACTCCCCATAAAAGGACAACCCATTTGGGTAAGGCATGAGCATCGAACGTATTTCGAAAATACTGCAAAAAATCCATCATAGTAGTAGCCTTACAGGACTTTATGATGTGTGAGAGGCCCGCAGTCTTCCACATTGTCTGGACAACGCAGCAGTGTAGCATCACATGCGTGGAGGTGCCACACCAGAAACCACAAAGGCGACAAGCCGGGTCTTGGATTACATGACGTCGGACTAACTCCGCCTCAGATGCTATGAAATCATGCATAAGACGCCAGAGGAAGACTTTGACCTTGGGAGGAACGGTAAGTGCCCACAACCACTTCCACCATCCCGATTGGGTAGATGTATGGGATGAACCAGGATCTTTCCGGTCAGGGTAGGTCGAAGCATAAGCCTGAACATATCCCGACTTAACTTTGTACTCCACATTTATTGTGTGTCTCCAGAACCTAGCATCATGGTGCGGGACGGTTGGCAGCGGTATTCGTAAAATTGCCGAAACCTCATATGGAAGGAATGAAAATTTCAACAAGTCCTCATTCCAATGTCCATTCATCGTAATAAAATGCAAAACCTTGGAGTTAGTACAAACCGCTGAGATTCTGGCTAACGACAATCCTGGCACCCAAGCCTCCTTATACACCCAAATGGATTCGCCATCACCAACTTACAAGAGGAGACCCCGCCGAAGAACATCTCTACTCCAATACAACGAGCGCTAGACGTACGAAGGATTTGACCCAACCGGGGCTTCCATAATGTCAACATGACGAAAATATCTGGCCCAGAAGAGTGTGGCTACTAAAGAGGTCGGCTACTGTATCATACGCCATACCTGCTTAGCGAACAAGGCTTTGTTGAAGAGTACCAGTTTACGGAACCCTAGTCCTCCGTCGGACTTTGATCGACATAGAAGATCCCATGCAGCCCAATGCAGCCTCCTTTCCGCTGGAGTAGAACCCTGATGAGGGTCTTAATTTCTTGTGTGATGGTCATTTTGTGTGCCTTATTTGATGTGATTTGAGCTCATTTGCAATAAAAAGTGCTACTAATCCCGTTTATTTGAGAATGTGATGAAATGTGTAGGAAATGGGTAAAAACGAGCAAGAAGTGGTGCAAAACTGGTCTGATTTAAAAGGATATTTTAGAATAGAGTTGAACCATTAGAAGAGCATTGAAAAGAGGGTTCCAACGGAAAAAGAATCAACTCAATCGGAGTTCGGGAGCTCAAGTTATGAGCGAAACAAAAGTGTTGCGCAAAAATGAAGAAAGAGAGGCTGCTCAACTCGAGCAACATTGCTCGAGTCGTGCAGGTCCTAAAAGCGGGCTTGTTGCAATGTGATTTTGAAGAAAACGAATTCCGACACTTGCTCTAGTCGAGCAACCTTGCTCGATTCGAGCAACCTCCCTTAGGTCGAGCAAGGGCGATTTTTCTGAAGTTTTGAGTTGCTCGACCCAATTTTGGTCGAGTAACACTGCTCGAGTCGAGCAGCCTGAAAAAAAAAACGTGCGCGCGATTTCACAGTTGCTCGAGTCTAGTACCTTTGCTCGAGTCGAGTAAGCCAAAATATATGAGGTCCCCCATTTTGACCTAGGGACACGTGCCAGAGGAGCCCAAAAGCATATAAAAGGCCTCATTTCTTTTTTTTTTTGAAGGAGGAGCAGCTGGAACTTTTGTAGGGATAAGGTTTTTGAGCATTTTTCTTCAATATGTGTCCCCAAGTGATACTTTTCAATTTTTGGAAGTACTTTTGAGTGTAGTTCTCTTAGAAATTCACAGTTTAGCTAGATTTAAGAGTTAATTGCATTTACAAACAAAGATTGAAGGAGTTTATGTTTTATATTTCAAGGTTCTTATCTATTTCATCTTTTGAGGTAATATCTTTCTATAATCTCTTGTTTAATCATCATTTTAATATTGGTTTGTCACATTTCTTCATTTTAGCCATTGGTTTCTCTTCTAGAACCATGGACTAAGCTTATTTGCTTTGGGTGTTGGATATATGTGGAGAAATTGATTGGTCTGTGAACTAATTTCTTGATTATGTCTATGTGGGTGATTTTCTATTATTTTTATTGTTGTGGGTTTAATGCTACAATTATCTTGTTGATTCTATTAGCTAGCATTCTTATTTTTGTGTATTACAACTAGGGTTGGATATGCTTGATTAAGTTGTGAGTGTGAGTCTCAATTTGGGTAATTTGATGTTACTTAGTAGCTAGTTCAATCAAAAGTTGGCTAGTGGCTAGAATGACAACAATAGACATTAATCGAGTAGAGGTCGTCTATGAGGTTGGTGAGGAGACGATGTTTAGGAATTAGTAACCGTGTTGAAACTTCCTATTCGTCACAATCTTAGGAGATTATTGGATTAATTAGGTGCTAGTTAATTCACGTTGTTCACCTAGGCCTCAAAAGAGATTGGTCTACACATTTTAGTGATTGCTCCTAGCTAAATCACCACTTTTGACATAATTGAGTAGTTGGTTTGTGAACTTGTTGGTGACCCCACATAAGGAAAACACCCGAAACAATTCTCCCACCCTTGCACTTTCCCTCAAAAGTTATTTTTAATTGCTTGATTACTTTTGTTCTTATTACTTGATTAGTAGTTAATTGTTAATTTTAATTCTAGTTGTCTTTAGTTGAAAATTGGTACTTGAGTTAACTTGCTTTTAAAATTCAAAAACTTTTATCGCTTCTATAATACCATGGATACGTATAACTTTGGGGGTTCACTCCTCTCCTAGTCTCTTGGGTTCGATAAATACTTGGTCAAATTACTTACACTACTACGACGATTCGGTACTCTTGCGGGGGAGTAGGAAAATAGTTTTAACCAAAAATTCCGATCAAGTCAAACCCCACCAAAACCTAGGAAAAAATAATTCCTTTTAGTGTTAGTGTCCTAGAGACAATCTATTGTAAGGACATAATGCTTGATAATATTCAGTTTGATTTAATATTATAGTTCATTTAATATTAATGTATGACAATACACTTGTTTGAATATTATGTTTGATTGTTTGCATTTATTTGTACAAGTGTTCCCATGAGTCATTGTTGTCATTGAGGTTGTGAGAACTCAGATGACTTAAGCATGATTCTCAAATAGCCCTGATCAAGGATCATCAAGAATGGGATATTGATGATGCAATGGAGATTGGTGTGCGATCTGCATCGTACTCTTAGAGAGTGTAGTAAGATCTCACTTACTACGAGATACTTGGTATCTCATGATGGATGCACAAATACCTTAGAGGGTATTGGTATACACATCCGAGAAACCGTTTGATGTAGTTCCACTATATGTATCTACGGGTGTCTCAGTTAGTGGGAGCGATGCGATACTCATTTGACTTGAGGTCAATACGCACGACATGTGTGGGATGATGAACTTTGACCATGACCGACACTTTCACCCTTCCATGGATAGATATGGCTTGGTTGAGTTCATCACAAAGTGCATGTGCGTGGTAGTTGAGCCAAGAATAGGATTCATTCCTCGAAGTGGATTTAGAGAGAATAATCATCTTCTCATCATAATTGGATCAAAGTCATCGGCCGATGCACGTCAACTTAGACTTTGTGGCTATGTGTGACATACATGATCAATTAGTGATTAGAGATAATATGATTAAGTTATTTGAATAGACACTTCATCATGTTCAAGACTTAATCGAGTATTCGTGAATGAAGGGAGGAAATCGTAATAGCCCATGTTTCAGTTACAGGTAGTTGTACGTTTTTCGCAACGTACCTCATATATTTAGAATGTCTGATTTATTGTCTAGGGTTCAATTAAGACTATTAGTTTGACTAATCACTCGATATATGAGGGCCTATGGGTCACACAATAAGTAGTTCCCTTTTACGGATTATAGTTGGTTGATTAAATGTTAAATTGGATTTAATATTTAATTTATGGAGAATTAATTAATAATAGATTAATTTGGAATTAATTATTATTAATGTTTAATTAAATTAGATTTAATTAAATAGGAATTCCCAATAATAACATATGGTATATTATTATAGGATTTAATATATATGGAATCAAATTCGTAGAGATTTGATATACATGGAAATTAAATCTGTAGGATTTAATATATGGAATCAAATCCGTAGAGATTTGATATACATGGAAATTAAATCCGTAGAGATTTTTATATATGGGAATTAAATCAGTGGGATTTAATTTACAAGATTAGGGATTTTATTTCCTAATCAGGTTAGCTTAAGATTTAAGCTTGGCCTCCCCTATATATACAAGCTCTTTGGAATTCACAAACAACGTTAATTGGGGATTACGTGGATACCATAGTAGAGAAAACTTTACACGAATTACTGTAAGAATTCTGTTTACGTTTACTCGTATTTAATTTTGCAATTAATTTTTCGTTGTTGGTGAACTGTTTATTTCTGCTGCGCATGTATTACGTGTTTACGTGCCTCTAAATTCCAACAGTGGTATCAGAGCTTCAGGCTCTTGATTTAATTGCTAATTGAATTGGTTTTAAAATTAAAATTAATTTTTAAAGCCGGGTGCGGCTTTTGTTTGACAAAAACCACACACTTTGTTATTGTGTTTGTTTTGGCCGAGTCGTCTTCCTCGTGAAATTAGGGCATTCTGGGAAATCCCTTATTTCGCCATCGCCTCACTCATTTCCCACATCTCCCCCGCCCGTTGTTTTAGATGGCGGTGTTTGTGGCGTCCTTTCGAGGTGCGCTAAGCGTTGTGCCTCGTAATCTGGCGGTAACCCGCGATGATCCTCGCGGTACCAAATTTGTCGATCGTGAAGCACCTCGTACTTTTGCCTCGATTTTGGGTTAGAGCCCGTTCCTCCTCGCGATATGCTTCGGTCGATTCTTGACGGCGTGGTCTCTATTTTGATAGGGATTTTTGTGCGCCCTTCGGCGGCGGCTTCGCTCGAATATAGCGGCGATGACACTTATACTGTTCAATGGGTAGCGGCGTGTGTAAACCGATGGCGTGGCGTGCTTTCTTGCTTTCATGTAGCGACATGATCACGACCGTTTTTGGTACCCTCTATCCGCAATTTGCGAGTTCCGCGTTTCGACTTGTCTTGTCTGCAAAAGTCGCTCCCATGTCGATAGGCGGTGCTTTACTCGCGATGACCCGTAATTTTCGCTTCGTTGATCCAAATGCTTCGCTTCGTTTTCAATTTTCTCTCATTTGATTGAAATTTGATGAGTTGATTGGATTAATTCTGAAAAATTAATTGAGATTGATGAGAATTTTTCGATTGGTATTTGGAAACGGTTGTCCCGATTTACAAAATGGTTATTGTGAAATTAAGGCGGATGCGGAAAGAAATTTGGATTGAAAATTTGATTTTCACCGAGTTCTTCCCGAGCAATTTTGGAAATTGCACCTAAGCCCCTATATTTATTAATTAAAATTAAATTGGATTTAATTTGTTAGAATTAATAAAATTTGGGTTTTAATAAAAATGTATTAGTTGGACTAATAACGAACTTAATTAATTGGATTAACTAAAAGCTAATATTAATAATGAATTTAATTATTAAGCTTAAATTTTGATATTGGATTTTAAAATTCTGGTTCGGAGAATTAAATGAATTATTAATTCCCACTTGGTTAATGCGTTTCATATTCTGTTAATGCACTTTATAGTCCGCATTATAAATGTTTGGGTAGGCGGCACCCAATAATTGTCGGATCATATTAATTGTTTGGGTAGACGGCACCCATATAAGTGTTAGTCTGTATGAAATCATGTTTGGGTAGGCGGCGCCCGATAATTGCTCAAATGTGATGTAGATTAACATGTTGGATCTCGATTAATCAATTAATACCCGGCCTTTAAAACGTCCCTCACTAAAATATGATTTTCATTAAATTGGACGATGTCTTCCATCAAAATTAAAAGTAAACCGAAGATTTTGTTCCAATGAGTATTTAATGCCCAAGTCTTTTGCTCGGATCTACATCTAACAGGACTTTTATAGGGACACGAAGTGTCACCGCTTGATGGTTGTAAATTAACTTGATTTTGTTTCACCAGCCCAAGCAGGGAAACGAAAGTCAAGGGGCATCCGATTGAACTAGGTTCAATCAACTAGGAATTGCAGTTTTGCAATTGGTTTGGAGACCTACTAGTTATGCTATTGCAGTAATCAGCCCAAGCAGATATTGTAATAGTAGGAATGTGGATCCTAGTCCATTATGATTTATATTAGATATAAATTCGTATTCTTCCGATCGTTGAATATGTAAAAATAATGGAGACAAAATAAATACAAAAGAAAGGTCATGCTTATTTTGATTGCTAAATATTGATCATAGAAATTATGTGTTTAATTCCCGTTTTATTTTATTTCTCTTGGTTAGTTGAAATGTATAACTGTTATTGAGATGTATTTTGGAAACAAACAAAATTGGCTAGTCCAAAAATTTTTTGGACTGGCACCGAAACATGTGTTTGGTGCTAAGGCAAGAAATGATTGAGTACGTGTTGGACACGTATATCTCGGTTACCATTAAAGCTGGTACTCTGAGACAATCACGTTTAACGTAACAGCTCTCCCAGGCTCAGTGTGTGATGTTGCTCGGCATGACTCCCGATATACATAGGCAACATGAGAAAATGGATCCCTTCGAAATTCTCAAGCATTTGAAGGATCTCTTTGATTCTGAATCTCATTTTGAGTTTTATGAAGTGATGAGGGATCTGTTCAGATGTCGGTTAGCTGAAGAAGGGAAGATCTCACCTCATGTGCTAATGATGATAGGCCTAAATGAGAAACTTGGTAATTTAGGCATTGAGCTAAAGACCAATGTTTTCATTTATGCTATCCTCCAGTCGCCCCCAGATTCATATTTTAGCTACACTGTGAACTACAATATGAATAAGACGGAGGCGACCATGCCTGAACTTCACAACGTGCTCAAGACTTTTGAGTTCACTATCACCAAGATGATGTTCAAAAGAAAGAGCAGGTAAACAAGGATGCATGCCTCTACTATAAGCAGGAGAGGACACTGGAAGAAGGACTGTAAGGTTCTAGTTGCTAAAAGAAAAGCACTAGGTGCTTCTGGTACTAGAACATCTATGTTTGTTATTAAGATAAACATGTTCATTAATAACGCTAACTGCTTGGTATTAGATACCAGATGTGGCTCTCACATTTTTGCGAATGTGAAGGGGCTCATGTGTCTTAGGACAGTTAGGGCGGGTGAAGTCGTCTTACACGTGGGAATGGAGCAAGAGTTACTCCTGAACGTGTGGGGACTTATGTGTTAGACTTACCCTTTGCTTTTAGAACATAACTTAATGATTGTCATTTTGTTCTTCCTATTACTCGCAACACTATTAACATTCCTATGTTAGACATTGAGGGTTATTCCTTCCATTTTAGTGATAATAATTGTTATTTCACGTTTTATGGGAATGCCCCTATGGTGAATGATTTATACTTGTTGCACTGTGGATATAATGTTCTTAATATAGAAAATAAAAGACTCAAACTTAGTAATCATGAAAACCCGACTTACTTGTGGCATTATAAACTTGATCATGTAAACGAGAAAGGAATTGCAAGGTTAAGAAAGTTAGACTACTTAACCCCATTTGACTTTGAGTCTTATGGAGATTGCGAATCTTCTCTCATGGGCAAGATGATCGATAAACCCTTTATGAGAAAGAGGTGCATGCCAAAGAAGTTCCAGAGTTGATCCACAATGACGTATGTGGACCATTGCCCACTCTAGCTAGAGGTCACTTCGGCTACTTCATCACTCTTCCGCTGCGTATTTCTCTATATACGGATATGTGTATCTTATAAAATATAAATCCGAATCTTTTGAGAAATTCAAAGATTACAAAGCTAAAGTAGAGAAGCAACTTGGTAAGAATATCAAGACTCTTCGATCGGATCGAGAAGGTGAATACCTTAGCCATGAATTCACTGATTACTTGAAGTTACATGGAATCCAATCACAATGGACTCCTCCCTAACACCTCGGATGAGCGGTGTTCGTTAGGAGAAACCCAACCCTGTTAGACATGGAGAGGTCCATGATGAGCTTCTCCTCTCTTGGAGCATTCTTATGGGATACACGTTACAAACCTCAATTTACATTACGAATAGGATTCCATCTAAATCGGTTGAGCATACACCATATGAACTATGGTGTGGCAAGAATCCAACTTTTACACATATCAAAACATGGGGTTGCCCCGTGATTGTGAAAAAGATGCTTACCGACAAGTTGGAATCCAAAGGTGAAAAAGGTTACTTTGTGGGATATCCTAAGGAAACTAAAGGATATTACTTCTATCTATCAGTGATTTTTCTACGCAGACCAAGTTCCTCGAAGAAGACTATGTCTTTAAGAAACAAGGTCGTAAGCTGATATAACTTGAAGAAATTCAAGAACCACAAATTAACAAAGAGACTGATATCTTGTCAAAGAAACATGACAAGGAATCAGTGGGAGCATTCAAAAACTTTCACGGTGGGAGTCTTTCACTAGGTGATCGCTTTTTTCCAAAAAGTGGGGCGTAATTGGAGTATACTTGCCTTGTGCAAGAACCTCCAAGTGGGCGAATGAGAACAACATAGTTCAAACTCCCCGCCAAGAGGCATCTGAAAGTGTAGCTCTTGAGGACTTTTCGGACATTGATGAAATTGATGCACCACAAAATTTTCACGATCAGAATGTACAACCTGCACAACCACAACTCCGTAAGTCAATTAAGAATCGTAATTCACCCATTAGATATGGTTACCTCTTGGAGGAACTAGAAAAATGCGGACATACAGGATAAGGACGGTCCTAATACTTATTCTGAAGCAATATAAGATATTGATTCAGGGAAGTGGCATGAAGCCATGAAATTCGAGATGGACTCGATGTACACCAATCAAGTCTAGGACTTGGTTGAGTTGCCTATAAGGGTTAGACCCATATGTTGAGATTGGGTCTTCAAAGCGTAAGACTGATGCAAGTGGCAAAAGTACAAACCTACAAAGCTAGGTTGGTGGCGAAGGGTTATAGTCAACGCGAAGGCATTGACTGTGATGAGACCTTGTCACCAGTTTCTAAGATCAAGTCCATTCGAATTTTACTTGCGATAGCAGCACACTATGATTATGAGATTTGACAGATGGATGTCAAAACAACTTTCCTCAATGGAAACATTGATAAGGAAGTGTTTATGACTCAACCGGAAGGTTTTAAATCTAAGTCAAATACCTTAGCCATGAATTCACTGATTACTTGAAGTTACATGGAATCCATTTACAATGGATTCCTCCCGAAACACTTCAGATGAATGGTGTGTTCGAGGGGAGAAACCAAACCCTGTTAGACATGGTGAGGTCCATGATGAGCTTTTCCTATCTTCCAACATTCTTATGGGATACGCGTTACAAACCTCAATTTACATTCTGAATAGGATTCCATCTAAATCGGTTGAACATACACCATATGAACCATGGTGTGACAAGAAGCCAACTTTTACACATATCTAACATGGGATTTCCCCGTGATTGTGAAAAGGATGCTTACCGACATGTTGGAATCAAAAGGTGAAAAGGGTTACTTTGTGGGATATCCTAAGGAAACTAAAGGATATTACTTCTATCTACCTGAGAAATAATCAATGATTGTTTCTAGGCAGACCAAGTTCCTCAAAGAAGACTATGTATTTAAGGAACAAGGTCGTAAGCTGATAAAACTTGAAGAAATTCAAGAACCACAAATTAACAAAGAGACTGATATCTTATCGAAGTAACATGACAAGGAATCAGTGGGAGCATTCAACAACTTTCACGATAGGAGTCTTTCACTAGGTGATCGTCTTTCAGCCAATGGGAGCGTAATTGGAGTATGCTTGCCAGTACAAGAACCTCCAAGTGGGCTGAATGAGAACAACATAGTTCAAACTCCCGCCCAAGAGGCATCTAAAAGTGTAGCTCTTGAGGACTCTCCGAATATTGATGAAATCAATGCACCACAAAAAAATTTCACGATCAGAATGTACAGCCTGCAATCATAACTCCGTAAGTCAATTAGGAATCGTACTCTGCCCATTAGATACGGTTACCTCTTGGAGGAACTCATAATGTGGACATACCGGATAAGGACGATCCTAATACTTACTCTGAAGCAATATTAGATATTGATTCAGGGAAGTGGCATGAAGCCATGAAATCCGAGATGGACTCGATTTACACCAATCAAGTCTGGGACTTGGTTGAGTTGCCTAAAGGGGTTAGACCCATTTGCAAATGGAAAAGTACAAACCTGCAATGCTAGGTTGGTGGTGAAGGGTAATAGTCAACGCGAAGGCACTGACTATGATGAGACCTTCTCACCAGTTGCAAAGATCAAGTCCATTCAAATTTTACTTGCGATAACAACACACTATGATTATGAGATTTGACAGATGGATGTCAAAACAACTTTCCTCAATGGAAACATTGATAAGGAAGTGTTTATGACTCAACCGGAAGGTTTTAAATCTAAGTCAAATACCTTAGCCATGAATTCACTGATTACTTGAAGTTACATGGAATCCATTTACAATGGATTCCTCCCGAAACACTTCAGATGAATGGTGTGTTCGAGGGGAGAAACCAAACCCTGTTAGACATGGTGAGGTCCATGATGAGCTTTTCCTATCTTCCAACATTCTTATGGGATACGCGTTACAAACCTCAATTTACATTCTGAATAGGATTCCATCTAAATCGGTTGAACATACACCATATGAACCATGGTGTGACAAGAAGCCAACTTTTACACATATCTAACATGGGATTTCCCCGTGATTGTGAAAAGGATGCTTACCGACATGTTGGAATCAAAAGGTGAAAAGGGTTACTTTGTGGGATATCCTAAGGAAACTAAAGGATATTACTTCTATCTACCTGAGAAATAATCAATGATTGTTTCTAGGCAGACCAAGTTCCTCAAAGAAGACTATGTATTTAAGGAACAAGGTCATAAGCTGATAAAACTTGAAGAAATTCAAGAACCACAAATTAACAAAGAGACTGATATCTTATCGAAGTAACATGACAAGGAATCAGTGGGAGCATTCAACAACTTTCACGATAGGAGTCTTTCACTAGGTGATCGTCTTTCAGCCAATGGGAGCGTAATTGGAGTATGCTTGCCAGTACAAGAACCTCCAAGTGGGCTGAATGAGAACAACATAGTTCAAACTCCCGCCCAAGAGGCATCTAAAAGTGTAGCTCTTGAGGACTCTCCGAATATTGATGAAATCAATGCACCACAAAAAAATTTCACGATCAGAATGTACAGCCTGCAATCATAACTCCGTAAGTCAATTAGGAATCGTACTCTGCCCATTAGATACGGTTACCTCTTGGAGGAACTCATAATGTGGACATACCGGATAAGGACGATCCTAATACTTACTCTGAAGCAATATTAGATATTGATTCAGGGAAGTGGCATGAAGCCATGAAATCCGAGATGGACTCGATTTACACCAATCAAGTCTGGGACTTGGTTGAGTTGCCTAAAGGGGTTAGACCCATTTGCAAATGGAAAAGTACAAACCTGCAATGCTAGGTTGGTGGTGAAGGGTAATAGTCAACGCGAAGGCACTGACTATGATGAGACCTTCTCACCAGTTGCAAAGATCAAGTCCATTCAAATTTTACTTGCGATAACAACACACTATGATTATGAGATTTGACAGATGGATGTCAAAACAACTTTCCTCAATGGAAACATTGATAAGGAAGTGTTTATGACTCAACCGGAAGGTTTTACATCTAAGCCAAATTCTAATCTAGTATGCAAGCTAAAGAGATCCATCTATGGATTGAAGTAAGCTTCTAGGAGTTGGAATATCCGATTTGATGAAGATATCAAGTATTTTGACTTCATCAGAAATTCAGAAGATCCTTGTGTTTAATGTAAACACAACGGGAAGAATATTGTTTTCATAATCGTGTATGTCAATGACACATTAATTTTGAGAAACAATATCCCGTTAATGCGGTCCGTTGAAAATTAGTTATCGAAGACCTTCATGGTGAAGGACCTTTGTGAAGCCTGCTACATCTTAGGGATCAGGATCCAAAGGGATAGATCCAAGAGGATGTTGAGGCTGTCATAGTCCACCTATGTAGACAAGGTGTTGAAGCGTTTTACGATAGAGAACTCTAAGAGAGGGTCTCTACCGACAAGTGATGGGATAAAGCTGTCAAAGAAGGATTGTCCTTCTGTTGAAGTTGATATCAAACACATGAAATATGTCCCATATGCATATGTAATTGGGTCAATCATGTATTCCATGACTTGCACTAGGCCAAACGTGGCCTACGCTATCAACATCACTGATAGATACCAACAGAATTCAAGCGAGTCTCACTGGATTATTGTCAAGACCATTCTGAAATATCTTAGACGAACTAAAGAATGTTTCCTTGTCTATAGTGGACAGTCAGAACCAGTAGTGACTGGTTATGATGACGCAAGTTTTCAATCCGATTATGATGATTACAAATCGCGATCGGGAGTTCGTTTTCACTCTCAATAATGATGCGGTCAGTTGGAGTAGTTCTAATCAAAAGGACCGCAGATTCAACAATCGAAGTTGAGTACATTGCTGTATCAGAATCCTCAAGGAGGCAGTCCGGATTTTATAGTTATTTAGAGAACTAGGGGTAGTTAAGTGCGGTTGTCTAATAAAAATTTATTGAGACAACGCTAGTGCGATTGCGCAAGAAAAGGAACCGAGATCAACAAGCATAAACGAGCATGTACCCATGAGTCATTGTTTGAATATTATGTTTGATTATTTGCATTTATTCGTACAAGTGTTCCCATGAGTCATTGCTGTCATTGAGGTTGTTGTGAGAACTCAGATGACTTAAGCATGATTCTCAAATAGCCCCAATCAAGGATTATCAAGAATATGATATTGATGATGCAATGGAGATTGGTGTGTGATCTGCATCATACTATTAGAGAGTGTAGTAAGATCTCACTTACTACGAGATACTAGGTATCTCATGATGGATGCACAAATACCTTATAGGGTATTGGTATACCCATCTGAGAAACCGTTTGATGTATTTCCACTCTATGTGTCTACGGGTGTCTCGGTTAGTGGGAGCGATGCGATACTCATTTGACTTGAGGTCAATACGCACGACATGTGTGTGATGATGAACTTTGACCATGGCCGATGCTTGCACCCTTCCATGGATAGATATGGCTTGAATTGGGTTCATCACGAAGTGCATGTGCGTGGTAGTTGAGCTAAGAATATGATTCATTCCTCAAAATGGATTTAGAGAGAATACTCATCTTCTCGTCATAATTGGATCTAAGTCATCGACCGATGCACGTCAACTTAGACTTTGTGGCTAAGTGTGACATACATGATCAATTAGTGATTAGAGATAAATTGATTAAGTTATTTGAATAGACACTTCATCATGTTCAAGACTTAATCGAGTATTCGCGAATGAAAGGAGGAAATCGTAATAGCCCATGTTTCAGTTACAGGTAGTTGCACGTTTCTTGCAACGTACCTCATATATTGAGAATATCTGATTTATTGTCTAGGGTTCAATTAAGACCGTTAGTTTGACTAATCGCTCGATATATGAGGGCCTATGGGTCACACAACAAGTAGTTCCCTTTTACAGATTATAGGTTATTGATTAAATGTTAAATTGAATTTAATATTTAATTTATGGAGAGGTAATTAATAATAGATTAATTTGGAATTAATTATTATTAATATTTAATTAAATTGGATTTAATTAAATAAGAATTCTCAATAATTATATTTGGAATATAATTGTAGAATTTAATGTATATGGAAGTAAATCGTAGAGATTTTCATATAAGGCATTTAAATCAGTAGAGATTTATATTTAGGGAATTAAATTAAAAAGAATTAATTTAATTCAAGATTAGGGATTTCATTTCCCTAATTGGGCTAGCTTGGGAAATAAGCTAAGCCTCCCTATATATACAAGCTATTGGGAATTCACAAACAACCTTAATTCATATTTTCTCCATAAGATCTAGAGTTTGAATTTTCCTAGCAAATTCATCTCGGGATTCAACACTGGCAAATCTGTGCAAGTCCGTAATCGAGGATTACGTGGATACCATAGTAGAGAAATATGCGTACGATTTACTATAAGGTTTCTCTTTATGTTTATACGTATTCAATTTTGTAATTAATTGTTCATTGTTGGTGAACTGTTATTTCCGCTGCGCATGTATTACGTGTTTATGTGCCTCTAAATTTCAACAGTGGTATCAGAGCTCCAGGCTCTTGATTAATTGCATATTGTATTGTTTTTAATTTTTTTTAAACCGGGGTACGAATGTTTAATTTAACAAAACCGCACCCCTTTATTGTTTTTGTCAATTGGGTCGCCTTCCTCGTGAATCAAGGGTTTTCTGGGAAAACCCCATTTTCACCGCTCCATGTTCCAGTCCGCGCCGTCCGGTGGTTGTGAGCGAACACGACGTCGCTTGAGTCGGCGGCTTCATGCCGCGACTCGCGACGCTCGTGCGAGCCAACTTCGCCGCGCACGACGGCGGTTTCGAACCGCGGTGGCGTGACTTGTTTTGCCTCGATATGCAGTGCCTCTGTCTGGTTCACCTCAATTCATGGACCGTCGCCTCGATATGCAGAGCATCACTTTCGCCACGATTTAGGCGGCGCCCTTCGCGTCTGATAAGATTCGAGGCGGCGAACCATGTTTCGACCCGATTTGTGGGGCGCCGCCGTTTCATGTCGTCTCACACTGTTTTAATATTTTCCAAAGGGTGGAGGCTCCGCGCGCGCCCCTATGTATCGTTTGCAGTGGCGAGTCGCCCGCACGCACCTAGCGGCGGCCGCGACTCGCGTGCAATCGTCATGCTGATGGACTGTATCTATTTGGATCTGTTGAACATACCTGTTGTTGCCTGTGATTTCGATTGAATAACCGCTTGAGTTTAATCGTGTTCTTCAAAGCTATTTGGAATAGTGTTGATGAACAGTGTTGATTAATTGTGATTTGTGCTGGTTGTCCCGATTGAAAGACGGTTTTGGAAACCAGGTGATGATGAAGGGAAGGGTTGTGCCGAAATTAGATTTTGGACAAGCCCTTTCGTGCAAATTCTAAGATTTGCACATGAGCCCTTTTGACAAATAAAATTAATATCTATTTTAAAAATTAATAAGGATTAATTTTGAAATTGGATTAAAGGTTGGGCCTTAATGGTATAATTAATTGGATCATTTATTGAAGTTTAATAATTTTAAAATTAATTTTAAAATTGGATTTTAAAATTTGTTTTAAAAGAATTATTAAATCTCACTAAAACGTATTAGTTGGACTAATGACGGACTTAATTAATTGAATTAATTAAAGGTCAAAATATTAATAATGAATTTAATTATTAAAACTTGATTTTAAAATTGGATTTTAAAATTATGGTTTAAATGATTAAACGGGTTATTGATTCCCACTTGGTTAATGTGTTTTATATTCTGTTAATGCCTTTTACGTCCGCATTATAATTTTTCGGGTAGGCGGCGCCCAATACTTGTCGGACCGTATTATTATTTGGGTAGACGACACCCATATAAGTGTTAGTCCGTATGAAATCATGTTTGGGTAGACGACGCCCAATAATTGCTCAAATGTGATATAGATTAACATGTTGGATCTCGATTAAGCAATTAATACCATGCCTTTAAAATGTTCCTCACTAAAATATGATTTTCTCATTGGTTTGATAAGATGTCTTCCATCAAAATTAAAAGTAAATCGGAGATTTCGTTCCAATGAGTACTTAAAGACCCTCGTCTTTTGCTCGGATCTACATCTAACGGGACTTTTATAGGGACATGTAATGTCGCCGCTTGATGGTTGTAAACCAACTTAACTTTATTTCGCTAGCCCTCGCGGGGAACAAAGGGTAAGGGACATCAGTCGAACTAAGTTCGACAAACTAGGAATTGCAGCTTTGCAATTGGTTTGGAGACCTACCAGTTATGTTATTGTAATGATCAGCCCTTGCTGGGATTATGATAGTATTAATGTGGATCCTAGTCCATTATAATTTATATTTGATATAAATTCGTACTTTTCCGATGAGATCGTTAAGTATGTGAAATTAATGGAGACAAAATAAACACAAAAGAAAGGCCATGTTTATTTTGATTGCTAAATATTGATCATAGGAATTATGTGTTTAATTCCCGTTTTTTATTTCTCTTGGTTAGTTGAAATGTATAACTGTTATTGAGATATGTTTTGGAAACAAACAAAATTGGCTAGGCCAAAAAATTTCTGGACTGGCACCGAAACATGTATTTGGTGCTAAGGCAAGAAAAGATTGAGTACGTGTTGGACACGTATATCCCGGTTACCCTAAAAGCTGGTACTCTAAGACAGCCACGTTTGACCTAGCAGCTCAGAAGAAGCATCAAGAGGATGCTTCCCAGGCTCAGTGTGTGATGTTGCTCGGCATGACTCCCGATATACATAGGCAACGTGAAAAAAATGGATCTCTTCTAGATGCTCCAGCATCCGAAGGATCTCTTTGATTCTGAATCTCATTCTGAGATTTATGATATGATGAGAGACATGTTCAGATGCCGGTTAGCTAAAGAAGGGAAAATTTCATCTCATGTGCTAATGATGATAGGCATAATTGAGAAACTTGGTAATTTAATCATTGAGCTAAAAAGACCAACATTTTCATCTATGTTATCCTCCAGTTGCTCCCGGATTCATATTTTAGCTTCATTGTGAACTACAATATGAATAAGACGAATGCGACCGTGCCTGAACTTCACAACGTGCTCAAGACTTTTGAGTTCACTATCACTAAGATGGTGTTCAAAAGAAGGAGCAGGTAAACAAGGATGTGTGCCTCTACTGTGAGTACAAGAGGGCACTGGAAGAAGGAATGTAAGGTTTTGGTTGCTGAAAAGAAGACACTAGGTGCTTCTAGCACTAGAACATGTATGTTTGTTATTAAGATAAACATGTCCACTAATAGCGCTAATTGCTTGGTATTGGATACCTGATGTGGCTCTCACATTTGCACTAATGTGAAAGGGCTCATGTGTCATAGGGCAGTTAGGGCGGGTGAAGTCGTCTTACACGTGGAAACGGAGCAAGAGTTGCTAACTGAACGTGTGGGGACTTATGTGTCAGACTTACCATTTGGTTTTAGATTAGAACTTAATGATTGTCATTTAGTTCTTTCTATTACTTGCAACATGTTTTTGTTGCATTATGGATATAATGTTCTTAATATACAAAATAAAAGACTCAAACTTAGTAATCATGAAAACCCGACTTACTTATGGCATTTTAGAACTTGATCATGAAACGAGAAAAGAATTGCAAGGTTAAGCAAGTTAGACTACTTAACCCCATTCGACTGTGAGTCTTATGGAGATTGTGAATCTTATCTCATGGGCAAGATGATCAATATAATCTTTTCTGGGAAAGTGGTGCATGCCAAAGAAGTTCTAGAGTTGATCTACAACGATACTTGTGGACCATTGCCCACTCTAGCTAGGGGTCACTTCGGATATTTCATCATTTTTACTGATGATATCTCAAGATACGGATACGTGTACTTATATAACACAAATTCGAATCTTTTGAGAAATTCAAAGAGTTTAAGACTCTTCGATCGGATCGAGGAGGTGAATACCTTAGCCATGAATTCACTGATTACTTGAAGTTACATGGAATTCAGTCACAATGGACTCCTCCCGGAACATCTCAGATGAACGGTGTGTTTGAGAGAAGAAACCAAACCCTGTTAGATATGGTGAGGTCCATGATGAGCTTTTCCTGTCTTCCAACATTCTTATGGGATACGCGTTACAAACCTCAATTTACATTCTGAATAGGATTCCATCTAAATCGGTTGAGCATACACCATATGAACTATGGTGTGGCAAGAAGCCAACTTTTACACATATTAAATATGGGGTTGCCCCGTGATTGTGAAAATGATGCTTACCGACAAGTTGGAATGCAAAGGTGAAAAAGGTTACTTTGTGGGATATCCTAAGGAAACTAAGGGATATTACTTCTATCTACCTAAGAAATAATCAGTGATTGTTTCTGGGCAGACCAAGTTCCTCGAAGAAGACTATGTCTTTAAGGAACAAAGTCGTAAGCTGATAGAACTTGAAGAAATTCAAGAACCACAAATTAACAAAGAGACTGATATCTTGTCAAAGCAACATGACAAGGAATCAGTGGGAGCATTCAGGGACTTCACGGTGGGAGCCTTTTCACTAGGTGATCGTCTTTCAGCTAGTGGGAGCATAATTGGAGTAGGCTTGCCAGTGCAAGAACCTCCAAGTGGGCTGAATGAGAACAACATAGTTCAAACTCCCGCCCAAGAGGCATCTGAAAGTGTAGCTCTTGAGGACTCTCCGGACATTGATGAAATCAATGCAACATAAAATTTTTACGATAAGAATGTACAGCCTGCACAACCACAACTCCGTAAGTCAATTAGGAATGGTAATCCGCCCATTAGATACGGTTACCTCTTGGAGGAACTCAATTATGTGGACATACCGGATAAGAACGATCCTAATACTTATTCTGAAGCAATATCAGATATTGATTCAGGAAAGTGGCATGAAGCCATGAAATTCGAGATGGACTCGATGTACACCAATCAAGTGTAGGACTGGGTTGAGTTGCCTAAAGGGGTTAGACCCATATGTTGCGATTGGGTCTTCAAGCGCAAGACTGATGCAAATGGCAAAGTACAAACATACAAAGTTAGGTTGGTGGCAAAGGATTATAGTCAACGCGAAGGCATTGACTGTGATGAGTCCTTCTCACCAGTTGCAAAGATCAAGTCCATTCGAAATTTATTTGCGATAGCAACACACTATGATTATGAGATTTGGTAGATGGATGTCAAAACAGCTTTCCTCAATGGAAACATTGATAAGGAAGTGTTTATGACTCAACTAGAAGGTTTCACATCTAAGTCAAATTCTAATCTAGTATGCAAGCTAAAGATATCCATTTATGGATTGAAGCAAGCTTCTAGGAGTTGGAATATCCGATTTGATGAAGCGATTAAGTCTTTTGACTTCATCAGAATTTTGGAAGATCCTTGTGTTTATTGTAAACACAACGGGAAGAATATTGTTTTCATAATCGTGTATGTCAATGACACATTGATTTTGAGAAACAATATCCCGTTAATGCAGTCCGTTGAAGATTAGTTGTCGAAGACCTTTATGGTGAAGGATCTTTGTGAAGCCTGCTACATCTTAGAGATCAAGATCCAAAGAGATAGATCCAGAAGGATGTTGAGGCTGTCACAGTCCACCTATGTAGACAAGGTGTTGAAGCGTTTTGCAATAGAGGACTCTAAGAGGGGGTCTCTACCGACAAGTGATGGGATAAAGCTGTCAAAGAAGGATTGTCCTTCTGTTGAAGTTGATATCAAACACATGAAATATGTCCCATATGCATATGTAATTGGGTCAATCATGTATTCCATGACTTGCACTAGGCCAAACGTGGCCTACGCTATCAACATCACTGATAGACATCAACAGAATCCGGGTGAGTCTCGCTGGATTGCTGTCAAGACCATTCTAAAGTATCTTAGACGCACTAAAGAATGTTTTCTTGTCTATAGTGGACAGTCAGAACTAGTAGTCACTGGTTATGCTGACACAAGTTTTTAATCCTACTGTGATGATTACAAATCACAGTTATGTTACGTTTAACTCTCAATAATGAGGCGGTCGGCTGGAATAGTTCCAAGCAAAAGGACCGTAGATTCAACAACCGGTTGAGTACATTCTTTGATCGAAACCTCAAGGAAACTGTCTGAATTTTATAGTTCTTAAAAGAACTAGGGGTAGTTCCGAGTGCCAGTTGTCTAATAAAGTTTATTGAGACAACGCCAAAAGCGATCTTGCAAGCAAAGGAAACGAGATCAACAAGCACAAAAGAGCATGTACCTAGACTTATCATTTGATCCTAAAGATCATAACGATAGGAGAAATAAATTAAAATGTATTCCCACATATTTAATTTGGCGATCTTTTCACCAAAACACCGAAAGTGTTCATGTACACCTAGACATTTGATGGTCTAGGGGTTAGACATGTAAGTGATTTACTCTAGTCCAAGTGGGAGATTGTTAGTGTTAGTGTCCTAGAGACAATCTATTGTAAGGACATAATACTCTATGATATTCAGTTTAACTTAATATTATAGTTCATTTAATATTAATGTATGGCAATACACTTGTTTGAATATTATGTTTGATTGTTTGCATTTATTCGCACAAGTGTTCCCCATGAGTCATTCTTTGTCATTGAGGTTGTGTGAACTCGGATGACTTAAAAGCATGATTCTCAAATAGCCCGATCAAGGATCATCAAGAATGGGATATTAATGATGCAATGGAGATTGGTGTGCGATCTGCATCATACTCTTAGAGAGTGTAGTAAGATCTCACTTACTACGAGATACTAGGTATCTCATGATGGATACACAAATACCTTAGAGGGTATTGGTATACCCATCGGAGAAACTGTTTGATGTAGTTCCACTATATGTGTCTACGGCTGTCTCGGTTAGTGGGAGCGATGCGATACTCATTTGACTTGAGGTCAATCATACGACATGTGTGGGATGATGAACTTTGACCATGACCGACGCTTGCACCCTTCCATGGGTAGATATGGCTTGGATTAGGTACATCACGAAGTTCATGTGCGTGGTAGTTGAGCCATGAATAGGATTCATTCCTCGAAGTGGATTTAGAAATAATACTCATCTTCTCATCATAATTGGATCAAAGTCATCGGCCGATGCACGTCAACTTAGACTTTGTGGCTAAGTGTGACATACATGATCAATTAGTGATTAGAGATAATATGATTAAGTTATTTGAATAGACACTTCATCATGTTCTAGACTTAATCAAGTATTCGCTAATGAGGGGAGGAAATCGTAATAGCCCATGTTTCAGTTATAGGTAGTTGCACGTTTCTCGCAACGTACCTCATATATTGAGAATGTCTGATTTATTGTCTAGGGTTCAATTAAGACCGTTAGTTTGACTAATCGCTCGATATATGAGGGCCTATGGGTCACACAACAAGTAGTTCCCTTTTACGGATTATAGTTGGTTGATTAAATGTTAAATTGGATTTAATATTTAATTTATGGAGAATTAATTAATAATAGATTAATTTGGAATTAATTATTATTAATGTTTAATTAAATTAGATTTAATTAAATAGGAATTCCCAATAATAATATATGGTATATTATTATAGGATTTAATATATATGGAATCAAATCCGTAGAGATTTGATATACATGAAAATTAAATCTGTAGGATTTAATATATGGAATCAAATCCGTAGAGATTTGATATACATGGAAATTAAATCCGTAGAGATTTTTATATATGAGAATTAAATCAATGGGATTTAATTTACAAGATTATGGATTTTATTTCCTAATCAGGTTAGCTTAAGATTTAAGCTGGGCCTCCCCTATATATACAAGCTCTTGGGAATTCACAAACAACGTTAATTCATTCTTTTCCATAAGATCTAGAGTTAGAATTTTCCTAGCAAATTTATCTCAGTATTCAACGCTGGCAAATCTGTGCAAGTCCGTAATTGGGGATTACGTGGATACCATAGTAGAGAAAACTGTACACGAATTACTGTAAGAATTCTGTTTATGTTTACTCGTATTTAATTATGCAATTAATTGTTCGTTGTTGGTGAACTGTTTATTTCCGCTGTGCATGTATTACGTGTTTACGTGCCTCTAAATTCCAACAATTCCATGTTAGTGCACAGAGTCGTCGGAAGGCGGGAGCATGACATGGCATATGTTGGAATTACTTGCAACACAGCCTTAATTAAGACCTTTTTGCCCCCTTCAGAGAAATTCTTAGGTGTCCAACCCTGTATTCGCCACTGCATTCTATCTCTAATATATGAGAACTGGAGCCTTTTCTGACGCACTGATAAAGTAGGCAACCCTAAGTAGAGATCGTGTCCTTGTGAGATTCGGATGCCGAGCATGTCCCGAATGGCTCGTTGAGTGTGCGGCTGACGCTAAAAGTGATAGCTGACTTATCAAAATTGATTAATTGGCCCGAGGCCCGTTCATATCGTCTGAGGCAAGAAACCAAATTTCTAGCATTAGCATGATTGGCCTTAAGAAATAGAAGTTTGTCATCCGCGAAAAGTAGATGTGCAACCATCGGTGCACCCCGTGCAACCCGTATTCCCTGGATCATGTGGTCACTCTGGTATCTGGACAACAAAGCCTCAAATCCGTGTGTACAAAACACAAAGAGACAAGGGGACAGAGGGTCACCCTGTCGGATACCCCGACTGGGAGTGACCACACGTGTAATAGCATCATTAACCCGAAATGTATAGGTAACCGAAGTAACACACCTCATAATCAAATGAATCCATCTAGCATCAAATCCCATCTGATCCATCAACGAGCGTAAATAACTCCATTCAACACGATTGTATGCCTTGCTCATATCCAACTTTAATGCAGCATATCCATGTGCTCCTCGGTGATTCCTGATATAATGCATGCACTCAAAAGCAATTAGAACGTGTTCGTTATTAGACGGCCTGATACAAACGCACTCTGAGTAGGGTCAATAAGCTCAGCCAGAATTGGCCGGAATCTATTAGTAATGGCTCGAGCTATTATATTGTAGGTTACATTGCATAAACTAATAGGCATGTAGTCTTTAAGGGTCATCGACTTTTTGACCTTCGGAATAAGTGTAACAATAGTATGATTCCAGTCATCAAGTTGAGCGTTGTGGTTCAAGACCTCCAAAGTCGATGCTACAATCTCAACTTTCATCGTATTTCATGCCTGTTGGAAGAAAGATGCGGGGAAACCGTCGGGCCCCGGTGCCTTGTTTTGATGCATATCAAACAATACAACTTCAATCTCGTCTGCTATAAATGGCTCCAATAACTGCTGGTTCATCTCTTGCGTGACAATAGGTGGAACATGCATGGTCACTCTACGGACACCCTCCACTGTCGGGTGTTGAGATGTGAATAGGTCTGAGTAGAACCTCTCAATTAAGGTAGAGAGTGTCGTCTGAGTTGTGCAATTGGATTTTTTTTTCGCGGGTCAAATAACAGGCCGGGCTAGGGCAAATTGTTGGCGGGTAATGGGCTTCCTCCTCCATCTTCACGCTCGCGCAGTCACATGGCATATTTCTTCTTATTCCTCTTCTCGCGTTGCAACAAACTCGACCAGATCTCCGTTGATTTTGTTGGTGGTGCGTCTTTAGGTTTTTCCTCTTCTTCTCTTGTTCTTCCTTTTCTCTTTTTCTTCCATATTCTTTTTGCTTTCTTCAATTTTCTCATCCTCGCAAATTTACAGGTGATTCCCTATGATTTTGTGAAGCAGTCTTTCAGATCCTTCTGCACTCTTTTTACGCTGTTCTGTAAATCTATAATTTTATACTGATGATTTTTTTCGTGTTTGTACTGGTTTTTGTTCATGTAGTAACACTCTTGTGCTCATAGGGTAACACTCTTTTGTTCATGTAGTAACACATCAAGTTGTTATGTAAATCTGTAATTTTGGATTAGAGATTTCTTTTCGCATTTGTTACGGTTTTTTATTTATGTGGTAACATGTTTTTTCTTCATATGGTAACATTTTTTGTTCATGTAGTAACACATGTTTTTTTTTAATAATATAAAATGTTCATATATCGTCGTAATACTATGTGAATACTCATGTGTTACCATATGAGCAATAATGTGTTACCTTGTGACCCATGTTACCTTATGAATATTTATGTGTTACGATATATTTTATTAAGTGTTATGTAAGATATGAAGTCGTAATATTATGTGAATACTCATGTGTTACCTTGTGACCCATGTTACCTTATGAATATTTATGTGTTACGATATGTTTTATTAAGTGTTACGTAAGATATGAAGTTTTTTCAATATAACAATGTAGTAACACTTATATATAGATGTAGTAACACACAAATTTTTTATTAAGTGTTACATAAGATATGAAGTTTTTTCAATATAACAATGTAGTAACATTTATATATAGATGTAGTAACACACAAAAATCAGGAAAAAAAAATTATGTGTATAGTAGGAATCAAACCTGCAACCAAATTCATTAGCAACAAACCTAAACCACTAGGCTACAACACATATTTGATAAATATATCATTCTATAAATACATATCTTGCATGAACCTAAACCCTCTGACGTGTTCTTGCATCACCCGACCATACGACACTAAAAAATTTAGGCAACTTTTGCCTTATTTATGTTGTATTGCACATACCACTAGTGTGCAATATTTCATACAAGACTTTCTCAAAAATAAAAAAAAGGGTCGCACTTCCTACTTTAAGAGGTAATTGTGTCACAGATTTGTCAATATTAGGATAAAGCTCAACGACTGTAAGCTTAAGGGTGTGATTAGTATGTTGAAATAAATAGAAAATGAAATGATCATTCCTTAGTCTATTCCAAATACATTGATTGGTATGTATTTTTGGAAGGAATCATAATTCCATTAAGAATGGTCATTCCCAAAAATAAATGAATTGTGATTCCTTACATATCACATGGGTTTATGTATTCCACATTTTGAGGAATGAAATTTTTTTCCACAAAAAATATTATCATTCATTTCATAATATTACATTCTACCCAACAATAACAATAATAATTTAATAATAATATTATTTTATTAAAAAAATTATTTAATAAAAATAATAACCAACTTCAATAATAATAATAATAATAATAATCATATTAAATGTAATAATATT
Organism: Stenogyne calaminthoides; assembly: GCA_037126765.1. Lineage (NCBI taxonomy): Eukaryota > Viridiplantae > Streptophyta > Magnoliopsida > Lamiales > Lamiaceae > Stenogyne > Stenogyne calaminthoides. Next base: position 24,876,664 of record JBBCBC010000024.1, read on the forward strand.
AAAATATATAAATAATATAATTTTTTTAATAATAATACTATATCTCAAAAAATGTAAATTAAAGCGAATTCTTAATAATATTTTAATAAAAATAACATAAAAATATTATTATTTAATAATTATTAATAATAATAAAAATATTAAAAATATATATAACGTTATTATCAACTCATACTTTCAACAATAATTAAAAAAATATTAATATACATATATATGTTTACTAAAATTATATATTATTATAATAAACACAATAATAATATTATTTTTGTAGTTATAAAAATATTATTTTAAAAAATGGAGTATACATTAAAAAGCTAAAAATATTGATATTAAAGTATAATTAATAATTAAAAATAATAATTTTAAAACAGATTCACCAACACTTATATTTCATTCCTAGGTCATACTAATCATAAAAATGATCATTCTTATATCATTCCACTCAGACCTTCATTTCATTGATTAATTCATTCCATTCAGCCGCAATTTCATTCATTCATACAATTTTTTTGCCCTAGTGTCTTTTTCCAATACATTAAGGTACGGGGTTCGTCTCCCAACCTTTTTTTTATTTATTTTTTGTTATTCTAATTGCCCTAATTTCGAAACTAACGGAAAATTAATTTTTGCTTTTTTTGTTCCTTTTTTTTAATTGCTCCGATTTTGGAACGGACAAACAATTAAGCTTTTGTTATTTTTAATGGCCCGAATTTCGTAACTGACAAAAAAAAAATAGTTCATTGGAAAATAAAGAATTGGGAGAAAAAATAGGATACACTTATACATAAACTATATAACACAAAAACATGCAATTTGATAATATAGAAACATACAATTATATAACACATAAACACGCAACTAGCTACTACTGAATGGTGCAACTAGAAAATATAGAAACATGCAACTAATTAATACAGAAATATACAACTATATAACACAGAAACGGGTAACTAGCTAATATTGAAATGTTCAACAAAATAACACGTAAATATGCAACTAGCTATCTGAAAACATACAAATATAAAACACAAAAACATCAACTAGCTAATCTTTGATCAAAGAATTTAAAAAATATAAAACCAATGCAACTCGCTAATACATAAGCGTTCAATTAGATATCACAGGAACATGCAATTGAAAACAACAAAACCTATTATGTGATTATCTTTATGAACTAATACAATTTGGCGTTCAGATTTACAACCATTACAAACCAAAACAATAATTCAAAACACTAAATTCCTCATTCGGAAGTTTGCAACAAATGTTAAAAAATAAATACGAAATTCACAAAATTCATGTTACTGGAATTTTCAATACCCATGTAATTGAAACAAAGAATGAATTTAAGAATCACCGCCCACGGCAATCCGTCGCTCTACCTTCGTCTTGACGGTCTTTATGTGTTTTCTCAAAACAAAATTGATGCAATAAAAAGCATAGTGAGAGAGAGACGTCGAGAAAAAGATGATGAGCAGCAAGGTGGAGATAATAAGATGGCTAAATCTTGATGTTTGGTCAAGACCGCAGTCTTGATAGTCGTTTTTAGAACCATATAACTTATTATCTTTTGAAAATCAATTTATTTACTGTTTGAATTGTGAAACTATTAATATGAAAAAAAATAATTGTATGGTTAAGTGTAAGAAAGTTCATCTAAAAAATGCAAATGAGTGCATTTATGATGTCTGCAGTTTAAAATGAGACCACTCGTGTAAGATAATTGTGATGCACGTCGGAGTCGAGATTGATGTGATGTGTGGCGGTGGCGTTGGGAAATAAAATATGAGGAGGGAAAAGTTGTGTAGGAGAAAGGATGCAGTTCTTTAAAAAAAAAAAGTCTTATTTAATTCAAAATAAGGAGTCCAACCCTGTCAAAGTCAAGATCCAAAAGAAAAATTAGAGAACTAAATTAAAATTTCTATTTGATTCAAGATATCATCTTTGTGAGAAGTTTTACTTGGGAACCATGAATAAATATTTGGATAAATGGAAAGATTTCTTTGTCAAATGGATGAATGGAACGATAAATGAAAAGCTTAGAGAGATCATAATATTTAAATTTGATCTCAAATTAAGAATGAAATTCATAAAACATTATTACTTACGAGAAATTTTTTTATTCTTACATAAATATATTAGTTAAGTTCAATTTAATTTAAAACAAATTATATTTTAATTTATAATCCGTTATATATTTTTACATAATACATAAATCTTGGAGTTTTACGTAATATATAAATTTTGTCCAAATGACGAGGCGACAAGAATTGTCAATCTTACACAAATATGTAGTATTAGGTAAGCTCGATTTTAATCTAAAGAAATTCTATTCTAATTTCTTATCAATTATATATTTTTACATAATATGAAAAAGAATTTTTTTGTCCAAATTAATGAAAAATGCACCAGGAGGCTGATAATGCTATAGCATTATCTAATGAATCCGCATCAAACAACTTATATTTTTATTACGATAATGCATTTTAGTAAATATATTATCTAAGTAGACACCCTACTAATCAACCCGCATCACACAACTTATGTTTAATTTACTAAATACATTTTAGCAAATATATTATCTAATCATACACCTTACACATATATAATATTACTCGTTGTATTTTTCTTTTTCTCCGTCATTATCTCAATTATTCTTAAGTTATGTTTTAGAAGTTGCATTTGTAATTTGTTTTATTTTTTCCGCCATTAGCTTAGTTATTCTTAAGTTATGTTTAAGGAGATGCATTTGTAATTTATTGTTTGATGTATGACGTTACGTTTAATTTTACTAGTCATAACTATTTGTGTTGCACGTTATACATATATATTTTTGAGAGAAGGAATATTTATCTATAATTTATGAAGTTTTACAAATTTGGATTTCTTACTATTAACATAGCTCTTCCATTTATACTAACACACTCCTCGAATATATGATAAATATTTTTTTGATCCAACTACTCAGGATAAATTCTCAAGATTCATCACAAAAAAACAAAAAATTATATATCCTAAAATGATTTTTGAATATTCTATCTTTATTATTCTACAGAGAGATCTACATTGTTCTAGATACAAATAACAAACGGAATATTCAAATATATTATGATTTTTTTTTATTAAATTTAATAAAAAAATTATAAATTGTATATGGGATTTTTTAGATAATTACTAAATTACATACGACTATTTTATAATCATTGAAATATTAGTATTTACATTTGAAAATGAATTTTAAGATTTCAAAGATTGAGAAATTAAGAAGTTATGAAATTGATTAGAAAACGATATGGGTTAGAATTAACTTCTAATAGTATGTGTGTATATATATATGTATATAGATTTCATATCAACTTTATAATGAAATAGAGTTTACATAAAAACTGATTTTTGTCTTAGTATTTGAATTAGACAAAAAATCATATGAGATGGGTATAGTATACCACAAATCACTATTTGTTTTTTTAAAGTGTTAACGCGTCATTTCCAAATTATCCACCATCTCACCGTGAGACCGTCTCATAGAAGTGTGTCTCTTTAATTTATATTTTCTTTTAAAACATAATTGAATTACTGCTTCTAAGATCACGAGTTATACAACATAATAAATAAGACCTATTTCATGTATGAAATCGTCTCATTAAAATTTTTGTATTATTATGAATTTAAGAGTTACTAAAAAATCTCTTCAACTAACACAAAATTGAGGTGAACAAATGAGGGTCTTCCTCATAAATGGTACTTCAAATTTAAAGAAAACCTAATTGGTAGAGTTATTGTATAATGATATCTAATATCGATTGTTGACCGGCGACCATTAAAAGCTAAAGGCAAAATTGCAAGTGTAGGTTGTTTTCGTGAATAATGTCAAGGCTTCAAGCGCTTGCAAATAATTTGAATTTTATGACTTTAACAGGGCCAGGGGCCCATATAGGTACCCCGAGTCCAGCCCATGATTTACAAAATCAGAGGCCCAATTTTTGGTACAAGTTGGGTTGGACACCTCATTTGTTTTTCTTCGCAAATTTTAAATTTGTGCAATTCATTCGTCTCAATCTGCTTCGCTTCGATTTTTTCTCCCACAACAACGCACGTGATCGTTTTTTCTTTTTTTTTTATCAAACGATGTTGTGGACTAATTACACAGTGAAATTGATACACAAGAGATCAACCATTTCTTTCTTGAGATAAAATCACAAAAACTATTAGGCAAATTGTTAGGATGAAATTGTGATTTCATTGAATGAAGAATTACACTTACAATCATGTATTATATACACTAAAAATATCAAATGAAATCTTCTATTATAAATAATTACAAGATACATGAAAATTAATTAATTCAAACCCTATAATTAAGCAAGGAGATAATAGATTATCTCTTGCTATCATCCCCCCTTAAGCGAGACGTGGGGTGATACTCCACTCGAAGCTTACTTCTGAAGAACTCAAACAATGGTCGAGGCAGGCTCTTAGTAAAAATATCAGCAATGTGTAGGTCGGACGAGACAAATTGAGTGATAAGTTTTCCAGAAGACACCAATTCACGAAAAAAATGGTAGTCAATACAATGTATTTAGCTCGTTTATGTGCAACTGGATTCTGGCTAAGAAAAATAACACTGTTGTTGTCACATAATAAAACAGGAGAATCTGAAGAGGTAGTCTAAGCTCCTTGAGAAGATGAGGAAGAGAAATCATTTCCGAGGCAGCATTAGTAAGAGCTCTATACTCAGATTCACAGCTTGAACGAGAGACAATAGGTTGTTTTCGAGCACTCCAAGACACAAGATTTCAACCAAGATAGATGGAATAGCCATAAGTGGAACGTCTAGTTGTTGGGGAATAAATTGCACAGATCTATTCGGGATGAATATTTAAATACAAATTTAATTCTTATAATTATTACTAGCATGAATTAATCCTATATTAATTCAAATAATAATCCAACAACAAATCATGCATATAATTAATTCACGTAAATCCTACGCATGCGGAATTCTACGAGTTTACGTGAACGCACCTCTTGGGACGGCAATGGCTTTGTTTGTTAGACACACCAAAAGAACTTCCCAAGTATTCCCTTAATCCTTGCTCGACTATCCGGTGGTAGGACGCTTGCGAACAATTAACAAAAGGAAAATAAATTATGTTGCACCACCTTTGTGGATTTACTAATTTTTCCAGCACATGGAATTGTACTTGGGAATGAAAGAATCATCCCCTATTTATAGAGTAGAGGTGGTCAAAATTTTGGGCCAAAAACAATGTGGGAAAATATTTTCTTGATCTCCAAGAAATCTTGAATATATCTCCTATATTCTTTTTTCCATAATTATAATATTCCACAAAATCCCACCTACTCTTTGTTATGGAGTATTTTCGAAAAATATAGGGCAAGAATCCAAGATTTGGATCTTCTTGAATTTATGAGATATTCTTGTATTTCAAGAAATACATATCTTTCATAATATCTTTTCAAGAAAATCAAGAAAATCTTTCTTTCCCCCTTTTTCTCAAAATTTTTGAAATATGCTATATGGATAACCAAGTGGGAGATTTCTTGAATTTAATGAGATAATCTTGTATTCTAAGAATACATATCTTCATTCCATAACAAAATTCAAAGAAAATATTTCTCCCCTCTTTATCCATAAATTTCGAAATAATAGGAAAAATAAGCAACAATATTTATTTTATTTTAAACACCTTTTTCAGTTATTGGACTATATGTTGGGCTACTTAGGGGGCCTTTAGGAGAATTAAGATTGGACCTTCCAATGGATCTTGAATTATCAATATTGAGCCACAATATTATTCAAGCCCATAAATATTAATTAATCCCACTACATAATTAATATTGCACTATCCATCTTAACCCATATTACAGTCAATATGGCTCCCGGTTATTATTTCCCGTGTTTAAAATTATCTAGCCCATTAATTAATTCAAGCCACTGAAATAACTTTCCATTAATTAATATCTTTTGTCCTTGGTTAAGGAACGGTTCAACATTATTACCCATACCGGAAACTAGTTCCACTTGCAAGATTTGGTATGATAAAGCTTATGAACCTCCCAAGGGGGCAAATCGAACAAGCGTACTTGCACACGATTCTCCGTATTAAATCTTAGCAATCGCATGTGACCAATAATATTGCCCAAGATAAAAAGTATTGAATCTCGTTGATTCTCTACCCATGATAAGTCAAAGCAATAGTTACCAATCACACGTGATCCTATTTAAGGAACGAAGATTAAGAAATAACGAACCACTGAGGTCTAATTCTTCCTTGTTCAGTTCTGAAGAATTTGTCCTCCTGTAGGTCCTATTCAGTGCATCAGTCATGCACTAGTGTAATCTCTTGGTCAAGACAAGCCAATCCGAGCCTTACACTTCAACCTTTCACAATGGATTGTTCATTTCCATCTAGGTCGTGAATGGTGTACTTTTAGTTACAAGGGATTGTTAATTTAATCTTCTGTGATCTGGTATCACTAAATTAACTACAATGTAACACGTACTATTTATTGAACAGTTATGCAGTAAATATATGTAACATTCGATGATATTTAAAGCATCAGTGATAAACAATTTATTTCAGTAAATAAGTCCGAAATTCAGTTTTGATTATACAAAGTAAAAGCATACTTTCCAGTATAATCCCAACACTAGTCTCTAGACACCTAGCCCAATCAGCATCAGAATAGCCCACTAAAGAAGGAGTTGAGCTAGGAGAGAAAAAAAATCCCATAATTTGGAGTACTCTTGACATATCGAAGAATTCGTTTGACAGCCTGAAAATGCTCGATTGTTGGTTGTTGCAGAAATTGACTCACCAGATTTATAGCAAAGCAAAGATCAGGACGAGTCACAGTGAGATACTTTAGAGCACCAACAAGAGATCTGTATAAAGTAGGATCATTAAATAAATGACCTATAGAAGCAAGTTGAAAACTAGTAGTTAAAGGAGTGGAGACAGGCTTAGCGTCCTCGATAGCAACCCGCTTCAAAATATCTAGAGCATACTTAGCTAGATTCAGAAAAGACCATGTGAAGTATAAGTTACCTCAAGACCTAGAAAGTAACCAAGTTTACCCATATCCTTAATAGCAAATTCTCGTTGCAAACGAGAGATGAAAGAGGTGATGATCTCCCGAGAATTGCCTGTAAGGATAAAGTCATCAACATACACTACAAGATATAATGTAGAGGATCCGTGAATGTAAATAAATAAAGATGAATCTGATTTACTGCATAGAAAACCAATACTAAGTAGAAAGTCACTTAGCCTCTGAAACCATGCCCGAGGAGCCTGTTTTAAGCCATACAAAGCCTTTTTGAGAGGACACACATGATTCGGGAAACGTGGATCAACATAACCCGGAGGTTGCTCAATAAAAATAGGTTTCGAAAGAATACTATTAAGAAATGCATTCTTTACATCAAGCTAATGCAAAGGCCAATGATGCATAACATCTAGAGAGAGAATGACTCGAACTGTAGAAGCCTTAACTACCGGACTGAAAGTGTGAGAATAATCGAATCCTGGTAATTGAGTAAACCCTTGAGCAACAAGTCGTGCCTTATGTGGATCAATAGATCCATCAGCTAGAAACTTTGTACGAAAAAACTATTTCGACCCAACAATATTAGTATCAAGAGGTCAAGGAACAAGATCCCATGTATCATTAGATCGAAGAGCTAAAAGTTCCTCTTCCATAGAAGTAAGCCATTCAGGATGTTCGGCTGCGGACTTGAACCCTTTAGGCTCACGACTGTAATAAGAGCATTGAATAGAGAAGTCTGAGCATAATAAGTGAGATGCTTAGGTTTTAAAATACCATATTTTGCTCTAGTCGTCATAGAATGAGTCGGTTGAGGAATATGTGGAGGCAATGGCTCATGAATCGGAACCTGGGTCGGTTGAGGAGCATGTGGAGGTTGTGGCTCATGAATCTGAACCTGTGGAGGGCTAACAGGATCTAGCTGCTCAAGAGGGATTGCCTATGGAGGTGGAGCCTCAGGAGAGGAATCACAAAGAGAACATGGCAACTGAGGCGGTATATCAATTAGCACTGAAGATGTCTTAGTTGGCAGAGAAGAAGCCCTCGGACTAACAGGTTCAACAAACTCCACAAGACTTTGATTGGATATAGAAGAGACCTGCTAGAATTCATTGAAAATGGAAAGCAAAGTTCATCAAACTTAGCATGTCGAGTAATGTAAATGCGGAAGGAGTTTGGATTGACACACCTAAACCCTTTGTGAGTGCTGTTATAACCCATAAAGATGCAGGGAATGCTACGAGGCTCAAATTTATTTGCCACATAATCCCGAAGACAAGGAAAAACACGACACCCGAATGGATGAAAAATCTCATAATTAGGAGCCACATAAAATAATACTTCAAATGGAGAGCTTCCTTGAAGGACAGAAGTAGGCAAATGATTAATGGTATAGACAGCACTGCTGAAAGCTTCAACCCAATATCGTGAAGGAACATTAGCATGAAATATCATAGCTAAACCAGTTTTTGTAATATGACGATATTTTCTCTCTGCTCGCCCATTTTGAGCAGGTGTATAAGGACAAGACATCATATGACGTATACCATTTTCCCGAAAGAAATTCTGAACTCTTCAATTAGTAAATTCAGTACCTGTTGGGGTTATACTGAAAAGTATGCTTCTTACTTTGTATAACCAAACTGAATTTCTTATTTATTTATTGAAATAAATTATTTATCACTGTTGCATTAAATATGATTGAATGTTATATATATTTGTTGCAAACCTGTTCAATAAATAGTACGTGTTACATTGTAGTTAATTTGGTGATACCAGATCACGAAAGATCAAATTAACAGTTCCTTGTAACTAAGTACAAATTCACAACCTAGATGAAAATGAACAATCCATCGTGAAAGGTTGAAGTGTAAGGCTCAGATTGGTTTGTCTTGACCAAGAGATTACACTAGTGCATTATGATGCGCTGAATAGGATCTACAGGAGGATAAATTCTTCGGTACTGAATATACAAGAATTAGACCTCAGTGGTTCGTTATTTCTTAATCTCCGTCCCTTAAATAGGATCATGTGAAATTAATAACTATTGCTTTGACTTATGATGGGAAGAGAATCAACGCGACTCGATACCTTATATCTTGGGCAATATTATTAGTTACATGACGATTGCTAAAATTTAATACGGAAAATCGTGTGCAAGTACGACTTGCTTGATTTGTCCCCTTGGTGGGCTCAGAAGCTTTATCATACCAAATCTTGCAAGTGGAAATTTATTTTCGGTATGGATAATAATGTTGAGCTGTCTTTACTCCAAGGACAAAGATATTAATTAATATAAAGCTTGTCCAGTGGCTTAATTAATTAATGGACTAGATAATCTTAAACACGGGAAATAATAACCGGGAGCCATATTATTGTGAAGTCGTAATATGGGTTAAGATAGATAGTTCAATATTAATTTTATAGTGGAATAAATTAATATTAATAGACTTGAATAATATTTGGCTTAATATTAAAGATTCATAGCCCATTGGAGATCAAATCTTAATTCGCCTAAAGGCCCCTCAAATAGCTCAATTGAAGTCCAATTAATGAAAAGGAGAAGAAAATATTAATATTGCCTATTTTTTTCCTAAATATTTTCGAAAATACGAGTATGAGAGAGAAAGATTTTCTTGATTTTCTTGGAAAGATTTTATGGAATAAGTATTCTTGAGATAAAAGGTTATCCCATAAATTCAAGAAAGGTAAAAGATCTTATTCCTTCCCTATTTATTTGGATTTTTCAAAAATTATGTGACAAAGAGGAGGAGAAGATTTTGTTGGGAGATATTTTGGCAAATAGAATATATAGGATATATTCAAAATTGTTTCTTGGAGAAGAAGCAAGGAAATTTCCCAATAACCCAACTAGACCTAAATTTTCGTCCCCCCTTTGCTCTATAAATAGGGGATGAATTTTTCATCCCCAATGCAATTCCACGTGTTGGAAAAATTAGAAATCCACAAAGGTGGTGACAAATATTTTTAGTTTTCTCCTTTATTAAAATCGTTCCTGAGAATCCTCCCACCGGATTACGTTCATGGACGTGAGACATATTTGAGAAGACACTTTGGGTTGATCCATCGTCTCAACGGTTGTCTCTACAAGAGGTATGTAATCTCGTAACTCCTAGATTATCTCGTAACTCCTAGATTCCGCATGCTTAGGATTTACGTGAATTACGTGTACGCATGTTGCTAATTGCTTATTTAATTATTATGTTGAATTAATTTAAGATTAATTCATGTTAGTAATTAATTGAATAATTTAAATATGTATTTAAATACACCTCGAATAGATCCGGGCACCCCGTATTTTCCAACAGTACCCCCATCACTTTGAAAAGTTTTAATCCGACTCTCAAACTGATTAGAGACAAACGTACTAAACTGGACAAGTACATCATAGAAATCAGATTTCTGCTTCAACGGGTAAAACCAAGTAAAATGGGAGAAGTCATCCACAAATATCACATAGTATCGAAAACCAGAAGCAGATGAAATCGGGGCAGGCCCCCATAAATCACAATGCACAATATCCAAAACATGTGACGAACGTTTATCATTTAGGGAAAAAGGTAAACATTTACTCTTTGCTTGTTCGCAAGACGAGCAAAGCAAAGGCTTAGGCAACAAAGACGTAACAGAAACATGCCTAAGTTTTTGGAACAAAGAAACAGTGTCAAAAGCAACATGGCCTAATCTAGAATGCCACAGTTCAAAAGAGGCTGTTAACCTGGATGGCAATCTGGAAGCCATAAGACCTGTAACAGCACCATCTAGTACGTATAAACCATGTTTACGCCTTCCAAGAGCCAAAATATCCTTGGATATACGACTTTAAATTTCGAACGTATCATTAGTGAATAAAACTTCAACCTCATAATCAGCAAATAACTTACTAATAAATAACAAATTTTTTGTAATATTCAGCACAACTAAAACATTATGTAAAACAATAGAATTATTAATTGTACAGGAACCAACATGCGTAATTGATAATCGAGCACCATTACCAACAATAACACAATCTGAACCTGTATATGGGATTGAAGAATCCAATAAAGCAATATTTGACGTCATATGAGCAGAAGCCCCAGTATTCAAATACCAATCCGAAACAGACACTGGATTAATTTGACAACCAACCGAAAAAGCCTCTGCAAGATTAGTAATATTAATAGACGTCTCACGTCGAGGACTTCCATTTGACGAATAAGCCATTCGCGACCGGAATTATGTAAATATAAATTTTGTGATGAGAATGAGTGTATGCGTGAGAAACAGAATATCAATTTTATGATATTAACAAAATTGATTTAATGAGGGGTAGAAGAATATAGTGTTAGTGTTAGTGTCCTAGAGACAATCCTTTGTATGGACATAATACTAAGATAATATTCAGTGTTGGTTTAATATTATTGTTTATTTAATATTAAATGTATGTCATTACACTTATTAGAATATTATGTTTGATTGTTTGCATTTGTTCTTATCTGTGTTCCCTTGAATCACTGCTGTCATTGAGTACGTGAGAACTCAGATGACTTAAGCGTGATTCTCAAACAGCCCCGATCAAGGATCATCGAGAATGGGATATCGATGGCGCAATGGAGATTGGTGTGCGTTCTGCATCATACTCTTAGAGAGTGTAGTAAGATCACACTTACTACGAGATACTAGGTATCTCATGATGGATGCACAAATACCTTAGAGGGTATTGATATACCCATCCGAGTAACCATTTGATGTAGTTCCACTATATGTGTCTACGGGTGTCTCGGTTAGTGGGAGCGATGCGATACTCCTTTGACTTGAGGTCAATACGCACGACATGTGTGGAGTGATGAACTTTGACCATGATCGATGCTTGCACCCTTCCATGGGTAGATATGACTTGGATTGGGTTCATCATGAAATACATGTGCGTGGTAGTTGAGCCAAGATAAGGATTCATTCCTCAAAGTGGATTTAGAGAGAATACTCATCTTCTCGTCATAATTGGATCAAAGTCATTGGCCAATGCACGTCACCTTGGACTTTGTGACCAAAGGTGACACGAATGATCAATTAGTGATTCGAGATATCGATTAAGCTATTTGAATAGACACTTCATCATGTTCAATGTTAATCGTGTATTCGTGAATGAAAGGATGAAATCGCAATAGCCAATGTTACAGTTACAGGTAGTTGCATGTTTCTCGCAACGTACCTCATATATTGAGATTGTCTGATTTATTGTCTAGGGTTCAATTAAGACCGTTAGTTTGACTAATCACTCGATATATGAGGGCCTATGGGTCAAACAACAAGTAACTCCCGTGTACGGATTAGAGTTGGTTCATTAAGTATTAAATTAGATTTAATATTTAATTTATGGAGAATTAATAATATATTAATTTGGAATTAATTATTATTATTATTTAATTAAATTAGATTTAATTAAATAAGAATCCCAAAATAATATTATGGCATATTATTGTAGGAAAATATCTATAGGTAAAAACGTATCTTTGAGATATGGTTTTCAAGATTATGAATTATCTTCCTAATAGAGATTTGCTTAAGATATGAGCTAATCTCTCCCTATATATATGAGGTCCCGGGATTCATTATTAACTACAACAAGAAAACCTAGTTTGTTCATAAAATCTAGGATATGAATTTTCCTAGCAAATTACGTCTCAGATTCAACGCTGGCAAATTCTTGCAGATCTGTTCACGGGGATTACATGGATACCATAGTTGAGAAATCAGCATTTGATCTGTTGTAAGATTTCTCTTTATGTTTATATGTACTCAATTATGCAATTGTATGTTCGTTGTTGGTGAACTATTTATTTTCGCTGCGCATGTATTACGTGTTTACGTGCCTCTATATTCCAACAGTGGTATCAGAGCATCACGCTCTTAATTAATTGCATAACGTTTTGATTTATAATTTTTTTTAAAAATGAAATGGTGCGGCTTTCTGTTTTTGACTGCACCACATACGTGACTTGATTAATTGATTGGGGCATGTTTATTGGATAAACACACCCCAAAAGAAACCCCCTTTTTATTTGTTGCCTGGTTCGTCTTCTTCGGTTCATTAGGGTTTTCTGAGAAACCCATCCCCGATGCTCCCTGTTTTGAATCGCGCCGCCTGGCTCTACGGGCAATCCGCGACGGCGCTCGAGTAAGCGGCCTTGCGCCGCAACTCGCATCGTTCGCGCGAGCCCGCACTGCTGCGTACACATGGCGGATTGGATCCGCGGCGGCGTGTCTCGTCTTCGTCGCGATTCATGGCGGTGTTCTCCGTTCTCGTTTAGTCTTAAGGGTGGTCGTTCATGACTCGTGATGATGCATCTCTGAATTGTCTCGATTCACGACGATTCACCACCATCTTGATTTCTTACAGATTGGTGTTCATCGTTCTCCGCTCGATTGCGGCGGTTATGCTCCTGTTTCGATTCGAATCGAGGCGGCGGACCACCAAATCGATCGATGTCACGGTTGAACCCTTTTCTGATCGAACTCGATTCGAGGGGATTGCGGCACCGCGTATATCCCTATGCTTCGATTTTGGAGGCGAGTCGTCGGCACGCGCCTAGCGGCGGCGGCGACTCGCGCCCGTATGCACTGTACCGATTAGTGTTTCGTTCCTTTGGGTTTCGCCTTATCTGTTGTACAATTTCGACTGGGTTCTTCTTGGAATGATTAAAATAGTATTTGATCGAACGTTGATGATTGAACGTGTTCTATGAATTGTTTGGAATGATTTTGACGAAGAGTGTTGAATTATTGAAAGTTTTGGTTAATACTGATTGACCCGATTGAAAAATGGTTTTGAAAACCGGGCGATGATGAGGGGAGGGACTGTGCCAAAATTGGATTTAGGACAGGCCCCTCCGTGCAATTTTAGAATTTCCCATGAGCCCTCGTCGAATAAATAAATAAAATCTATTTGAAAATTTACTTGGATTAAATTTAAAATAGTAATAAAAGTTGAACTTTTATTCAAAGATATATTAGATTAATTACTGTTTTAATAATCTAAAATCGAATTAAAATTGGATTTTCAAATTCGGTTTAAAAGAAATTATTAAATTCCACTGTTTAACTGTTTTTAAAATTAATTCGTTAAACGCTTTTACAGTCCGCATTATAACTGTTTGGGTAGGCGGCACCCAATAACTGTCGGACCGTATTTATTGTTTGGGTAGACGGCGCTCATATAAGTGTTAGTCCGTGTAAAATCATGTTTGGGTAGGCGGCGCCCAATAATTGCTCAAACGTGATGTAGATTAACATGTTGGATCTCGATTAAGCAATTAATACCCCGCCTTCTTTAAAACGTTCCTCACTAAAATATGGTTTTCTCATTAATTTGATAAGATATCTTCCATCAAAATTAAAAGTAAACCGGAGATTTCGTTCTAATGAGTACTTAAAGACCCTCGTCTTTTGCTCGGATCTACATCTAACGGGACTTTTATAGGGACATGTAATGTTGCCGCTTGATGGTTGTAAACCAACTTAACTTTATTTCGCTAGCCCTCGCGGGGAACAAAGGGTAAGTGCCATCAGTCGAACTAGGCTCGACAAACTAGGAATTGCGATGTTGCAATTGGTTTGGAGACCTACAAGTTATGATGTTATAATGATCAGCCCTCGCTGGGATTATGATAGTAGTAATGTGGATCCTAGTCCATTATGATTTATATTAGATATAAATTCGTACTTTTCCGATGAGGTCGTTAAGTATGTGAAAATGATGGAGACAAAATAAATTGAAAGGCCATGTTTATTTTGAATTGCTGAATATTGATCATAGGAATTATGTGTTTTAATTCCCGTTTTTTATTTTATTTCTCTAAAATTGTTGAAATGAATAACTTGTCATTGAGAAGCGTTTTGGAAACGAACAAGTTAGCTGGGCCAAACTTTCTCGACTGGCACTGAAACGTTCGTTTGGTGCTCAGGCAAGAGAAGATTGAGTACGTGTTGGACACGCCAATCCCTGCTACCCCTGAGGCTGGTACTGAAGAAGCCGAGGCGTTTAACGCCGAAGCTCAGAAGAAGCATCAAGATGATGCTTCCCAGGCTCAGTGTGTTATGCTCCTCGTGATGACTCCCGAGTTGCAAATGCAGCATGAGAGGATGCTTCCCTTCGAGATGATCAAGCATCTGAAGGACCTATTTGATTATGAATCTCGTTCCGAGATTTATTAAGTAATGAGAGATCTGTTTAGATGCCGGATGTCTGAAGGAGGGAAGGTTTCTCCTCATGTATTGAAGATGATTGGGCTAATCGAGAAACTTGATCGTTTGGGCATTGAGCTTAACACCAATGTTGCTGTTTATGCCATTCTTCAGTCGCTTCCCGATTCATATTCAAGTTTCGTGGTAAACTTTAATATGAATAAGACGGAATAGACTATGCCCGAGCTGCATAACATGCTAAAGACTTTTGAATCTTCCACTACTAAGGAAAAGCCCGCGCTCATGGTGAGTGCTCCTACTTCTTCTGCTCCGAAAGGAAAGAAGAAGCGAAGGGGCAAGGCAAAGAAAGGCTCCAAGCCAAACTTCCTCAAGCCCAAAGGTGGAATTCAAAAGAAGGAGAGGGTGGACAAGGATGTATGCCTCCACTGCAAGCAGAAGGGGCATTGGAAGAAGGACTGTAAGGTTCTAGCAGCTGAAAAGAAGACACAAGGTGTCTCAGCCACTGGAATAGGTGTTGTTATTGAGATAAACATGTCCACAAATGATACTAACTGTTGGGTATTGGATACCGGTTGTGGCTCACACATTTGTACCAATGTGCAGGGTCTCAAGCATAGCAGGGCAGTTAGGTCGGGTGAAGTCGCCCTACACGTTGGGAATAGAGCAAGAGTTGCTGCTGAACGTGTTGGCGTTTATGTTTTAGATTTACCCTCTGGTTTTAGACTTGAACTGAATAATTGTTATTTTGTTCCCTCTATTACTCGCAACATTATTTCTATTCCTATGTTAGACATTGAAGGGTTTTCCTTCAATTTTGCAAATAATAATTGTTATTTTTTGCTTAATGGTGATATGTATGGGAATGCTCCTTTATCGAATGGTTTATACTTGTTGCATTGTGGACATAATATTCTTAATATACAAAACAAACGACTCAAACTTAGTAATCATGAAAACCCAACTTACTTGTGGCATTGTAGACTTGGTCATGCAAATGAGAATATGATTACAAGGTTAAGAAAGTTAGACTACTTAACCCCATTCGATTTTGAGTCTTATGGTAATTGCGAATCCTGTCTCAAGGGCAAGATGACCAATAAACCCTTTTCTGGGAAAGGAGTTCGTGCCCAAAGAAGTTCTAGAGTTGATCCACAGTGATGTCTGTGGACCATTGCCCACTCTAGCTAGCTAGGGGTCAATTCGGATACTTCATCACCTTTACTGACGATTTTTCAAGGTACGAGTATGTGTATCTGATGAGACACAAATTTGAATCTTTTGAGAAATTCAAGGAGTTTAAGGCTGAAGTAGAGAAGCATCTTGGTAAGAGTATTAAGACTCTTCAATTAGATCGAGGAGGAGAATATCTTAGCCATGAATTCACTGATTACTTGAAGTTGAATGGAATCCAATCACAGTGGACTCCTCCCGGAACACCACAAATGAACGGTGTATCCGAAAGGAGAAACTGAACCTTGTTAGACATGGTAAGGTCCATGATGATTTTTTCCTCTCTTCCGACATTCTTGTGGGGATACACGCTTCAAACCTCAATCTACATTCTGAATATGATTCCATCCAAATCAGTTGAGCATACGTCATACGAGCTATGGCATGGCAAGAAGCCAAACTTCAGTCACATGAAAACGTGGGGAAGCCCCGCGTTTGTGAAGAAGATGCTCACTAATAAGTTGGAATCAAAAGGTGAAAAGATCCTAAGGAAACCAGAGGATATTACTTCTATCTTCCTGAGAAACAAACAGTGATTGTTTCTAGGCAAGCCAAATTCCTTGAAGAAGACTATGTCTTCAAGGGACAAGGCCGTAAAACGATAGAACTTGAAGAAATTCAAGAACCACAAATTAACAAAGAGACTGATATCTTGTCAAAGCAACTTGACCAAGAATCAGTGGGAGCATTCAGTAGCTCACATGGTGGAAGTTTATCACATAGTGATCCTCTTTCAGCCAGTGGGAGCGTAATTGGAGTTGCAATGCCTGAGCAACGAACCCCAAGTAGGCTGAATGAGAATAGCATTGTTCAAACTCCCGCTCAAGAGGCATCCAGAAGCATCAATCTTGAGGCCCCTCCGGTCAACGATGAAATCGCCGTACCCCAAAATTTTCACGATCAGAATGTACAGCCTGAACAACCACAACTCCGTAAGTATACTAGGGTTCGTAGTCCGATCTCCAGATATTATGGTTTCCTCGTAGAGGAACATGATGACGTGGAGATCCCGGATAAGGACGAACCTAAAACTTACACTGAGGCAACATTAGATGTTGACTCAAAGAAGTGGCATGAAGCCATGAAATCCGAGATGGACTCGATGTACATCAATAAAGTTTGGGACTTGGTGGAATTGCCAAAAGGGGTCAAACCCATAGTTTGCAAGTGGGTCTACAAGCGTAAGACCGATGCAAATGACAAGGTACAAATCTACAAGGCTAGGTTGGTGGCGAAAGGTTATAGTCAACGCGAAGACATTGACTATGACGAGACTTTCACACCAGTTGCTAAGATCAAGTCCATTCGAATTTTACTTGCTGTAGCAGCACACCTCGATTACGAGATTTGGTAGATGGATGTCAAAACAGCTTTCCTCAATGGAAACATTGATAAGGAAGTGTTCATGACTCAACCGGAAGGTTTTATCTCAAAGCCAAAATCTAACCTTGTGTCCAAGCTCAAACGATCCATCTATGGATTGAAGCAAGCTTCTAGGAGTTGGAATATCCGATTTGATGAGGCTGTCAAATCATTTGACTTCATTAGAAACTCGGAAGATCCGTGCGTCTATCGGAAGTGCCATGGGAAGAATATTATCTTCATAGTTGTGTATGTTGATGACATACTGATTATGGGGAACAGTATCCCTCTCATGCAGTCCGTGAAAGAATGGTTGTCAAAAACCTTCATGATGAAGGATCTTGGTGAAGCCTGCTACATCTTAGGGATCAAGATCCATAGGGATAGATCCAAGAGGATGTTGGGGCTATCACCGATCCACCCTACGTAGATAAGGTGTTGAAGCGATTTGCGATGGAGAACTCTAAGAGAGGTTCTCTACCGCATGTCATGGGATAAAAAAGCGTAAGAAGAATTGTCCTTCCACGTACACAATGATATCAAGCACATGAAGGGCGTACCATATCGTCGGCAATTGGGTCCATCATATACGCCATGACCGCGACTAGGCGGATGTGTGGCCTTCGTTGTCGACATCAACCGGTAGATACCAATAGAATCCGGGTGAACCTCATTGGATTCTTTGTCACAAGAATATTCTTAAGTACCTCGAGACGTACAAAAGAATACTTTCTTAGTCTCTGAGGGACGATCGAGCTAGTAGCTATTTTGGCTATCGGACGAAGTTTTCAATCGATCGTGATGATTACAAATCTCGATCCGGGCTATGTTTTTACTCTCAATGGTGGGGCGGTTAGTTGGAATAGTTCCAAGCAAAGAGACTCACCGGACTCAACAAGCTCAAGAAGTACATTCTTTGTACTGTTTGCCAAAGAAGTTATCTCGGATAAAATTGTTCTTAAATGAACTAGGGAAGTTCCGAAAGCAAAGATCCAATAAAATTATATTGTGACAACATCAAAGCGGTTCGCAAAGCTAAGGAACCGAGATCCAATAATAGAAACAAGATGTGCCAAAGGCGTTATCACTTGATAAGAGAGATAATCGCTAGAGGAGAGATAGAGTTAGAACGTATTCCCACGGAAGATAATTTGGCTGATCCTTTCACCAAAGCTTTGAGCGTTCATGTACACACTAGACATTTCAATGGTCTAGGGGTTAGACATGTAGGTGATTGACTCTAGTTTAAGTAGGAGATTGTTAGTGTTAGTGTCCTAGAGACAATCCTTTGTATGGACATAATGCTAAGATAATATTCAGTGTTGGTTTAATATTATTGTTTATTTAATATTAAATGTATGGCATTACACTTATTAGAATATTATGTTTGATTGTTTGCATTTGTTCTTATCGTGTTCCCTTGAATCATTGCTTTTTAGTCGTGAGAACTCGGATGACTTAAGTGTGATTCTCAAACAACCCCGATCAAGGATCATCGAGAATGGGATATCGATGACCTTGATATGGAGATTGGTGTCGATCTGCGTCATACTCTTAGAGAGTGTAGTAAGATCTCACTTACTACAAGATACTAAGTATCTCATGATGGATGCACAAATACCTTAGAGGGTATTGGTATACCCATCCGAGCAACCATTTGATGTAGTTCCACTATATGTGTCTACGGGTATCTCGGTTAGTGGGAGCGATGCGATACTCCTTTGACTTGAGGTCAATACGCACGACATGTGTGGAGTGATGAACTTTGACCATGACCGATGCTTGCACCCTTCCATGGGTAGATATGGCTTGGATTGGGTTCATCATGAAATACATGTGCGTGGTAGTTGAGCCAAGATAAAGATTCATTCCTCAAAGTGGATTTAGAGAGAATACTCATCTTCTCGTCATAATTGGATCAAAGTCATTGGCCAATGCACGTCACCTTGGACTTTGTGACCAAAGGTGACACGAATGATCAATTAGTGATTCGAGATAAATCGATTAAGCTATTTGAATAGACACTTCATCATGTTCAATGCTAATCGTGTATTCGTGAATGAAAGGAGGAAATCGCAATAGCCAATGTTACAGTTACAGGTAGTTGCACGTTTCTCGCAACGTACCTCATATATTGAGATTGTCTGATTTATTGTCTAGGGTTCAATTAAGATCGTTAGTTTGACTAATCGCTCGATATATGAGGGTCTATGGGTCACACAACAAGTAACTCCCGTGTACGGATTAGAGTTGGTTCATTAAGTATTAAATTTGATTTAATATTTAATTTATGGAGAATTAATAATATATTAATTTGGAATTAATTATTATTATTATTTAATTAAATTAGATTTAATTAAATAAGAATCCCAAAATAATATTATGGAATATTATTGTAGAAAAATATCTGTAGGGAAAAACGTATCTTTGAGATATGGTTTTCAAGATTAGGAATTATCTTCCTAATAGAGATTTGCTTAAGATATGAGCTAATCTCTCCCTATATATATGAGATCCCGGGATTCATTATTAACTACAACAAGAAAACCTAGTTTCTCCATAAAATCTAGGATAGAAATTTTTCTAGCAAATTCCATCTAAGATTCAACGCTGGCAAATTCTTGCAGATCTGTTCACGGGGATTACGTGGATACCATAGTTGAGAAATCTGCATTTGATCTGTTGTAAGATTTCTCTTTATGTTTATATGTACTCAATTATGCAATTGTATGTTCGTTATTGGTGAACTATTTATTTCTGTTACTCATGTATTACGTGTTTACGTGCCTCTATATTCCAATATATAGTGTGCCTCTATATTCCAATATATAGTGTCTACAGGTTGAAGAGGGCTGAATTGAAGAATATAAAATGTGTGATATAAACAAAATGTGGAGGGAAGAAATTATATGGCAGTGAGGATCTAGGAAAAGGAGATGCGCGATGAGAGAAGCGGGAAAGAAGAATAGGGTTTATGTATTCTAATTGGCTGATACCATGTTAGGATGAAATTGTGATTTCATTAAATGAAGAATTACACTTACAATCGTGTATTATATACGATAGGAATATCTAATGAAATATTCTATTCTAGATAATTACAAGATACATGGAAATTAATTAATTCAACCTCTATAATTAAGCAAGGAGATAATTGAATATTATCTCTTGCTATTACAAATACTTGTGTGCATCAGTTGCACGAATTTAGAATCCGTACAATTGGATTTTGACCCAATGCATTGACATTAATTCATGGATTTATATACTGAAAAAATGCTTCATTTTTGAATTTCCAACTTCCTTTCAAAAAAAAATAAAAAAAAATATTCCAACTGTCACACAGATCTGCTTTCTTGTCTCTCATTTTAAATGATGCAATTGGAGATATTGAAGGAAGTGCCACCCTAATCGTACCTTCACCCACTAAGTGCCGCCACCACCTCTGTTCTATGTAGGGATGGCAATGGGGCGGGTTAAAACCCGGACTCGGCACGAATCCGCCCCAAATGGGGCTGGTTAAAACCTGGTCAAATGGGTTTCGGGGCGGGTTAAACCCGGTCAAACGGGTTTTTTGCCGGGTGCGGGGCGTGTATTAGGTAAACTCGCCCCGCACCCGCCCCTCGTATATAAATATATATTACTTCTGTAATTTCTTATTAAATTAAATGTATTTTGTATAGGGCTTACTTCTTTCACGGTGAATTGTTTGAATTGTCTCTTTCTTTGCTTTATCAGTTTCTTTTATTGAATAAGTACTTTAGTTTAGATTGAGAAGAAATTAGAATGAGTAGATATCTAATGTACATAATTCAAAACAAATTTCAATTAATTCACCTAAATAATACAAATTCAAGTATTAATTGTATGAATTGGAGGACTGCAAAATAATTGTATGAATTGGAGGTAGAGATAAATTATTTTTCTGCTTATTATTTATTTTCATCTTTATTTATTTTTTTAAAATACTAACATATCTATCTTTTTCAAAATAGATGAAGTCTGAAGAAGGAACTAGAGCTAATTCAGTGATTGTCCCATTAAATAATCTTCTTTGATGTGGGATTGATTAAAACTTTTGAATTTTGTGCTCTATGATGTGAGATTGATTATGAAATTAGGTATTTTATTTGTTATAATTTGAATGATTCTAGTTAATGTGTTATTTTTTAGGAATGATATGTATGAAGTTAGGAGTATGAATTAAAAAATGTAGGGAAAAATGAAATTGGACGCGGGGCGGGTTAAACCCGCTGGGTTCACGGGGCGGGGCAGTGTAGAGCGAGTTCAGAAACCCGGCGAGGCGGAGCGGGTTACGGTTTGGCAAAAAAATTGGCGGGGCGGGTTTGGCTAAACCCGCCCCAAAACTGCCCCGTTGCCATCCCTAGTTCTATGTCTCTGTCAAGGGCGGATCTCAATGAGGGCTGGGCCGGGTTGTAGCTCGCCCTATTTTTTGGGAAAAAAATATTTATCATTTTAAAAAAGGAAAAAATAATTAATGTTCACCCGCTCAAGAATCGAACCTGTGACCTTTAACTTGCTCAAGAACCGAACTTGTGACCTTTAATAATAATTGCAAATAATCTAGAATTTACCACTAAGCTACAAACATTTTTGTTAATTAAGTGTAAAGTATAAATATATTAGATAAGTTTGAATTAAAATTTGAATTAAAATAACAACCCTAACTAAAGTAAGCCCAATACTTCACGTCTTCAGCTTTGTTCCGCAGCTTCCGCTGCTGCGTCACCGACTCGCTTCCAATTTGCAATATTTTCGCCGCCGTTTCTCTTGTCGCCGGTGTGCGCCCACGGCCGACCCCTCCTCTTATCTCCTTCACGACTCCATTGTTGAATTTTTTTAATTTTATATTAATATTATTAGCTTTTATTTTTTGGTTCTATATTTATTCCCGACTTCCAGCCCCTCCTAATTTTTTATCGTGGATCCGCCATTGTCTGTCATCATTGCCTTCATCGCTTAAAAAACACCCTCTTCCGCCGTCAATTGTTGTAGTTTGTAGCAAACAAATCTTCAATTTACAATTTCACCTCCGTATGAAGATGTGGTTCGTTTTCCTGGTGTTTTGGACATGCGTATGTTTCTGATGAGATGGAAGGAAAAAGTGGCAAATGCGTTGAATTGATTTCTCTCTTTATGATTGAAAAAATTGATGGTTAAATGTTGAGACTTGAGAGATGGATGTGAAGCTATATGCACTAAAAATACTTTACTTTTGTCTTACCTTGGTAATCGTGTACTGAAAATGGTTATAATATATATGTTGGGATCCATGTGATAGCAGTCTTCTTTTTCCAATTTATGTGATGCTTTGATATTGCAAAATTTTCTTTAATGATGTAATAAAAGCAATGACTTCAATTAATTCTATGGAAATGGTGTATAATTGATGCTTGAGAGCTACTCCCTCCTATTCAAAATATAAGATGTTTTGGTCTTTTGCACGCTTATTAATAAAGAAAAATTATACCAAAATTAGCCTTATTTAATGATAAATTATCTTTAATGATATGATAAAGAGTAAAACAAGAAAGTAAAGAAAGAGTATTAAATAAGGGCAATGTAGGGAAATAAAAGTCAAAACATCAAATAAAAAGTAAATAATGCAATAAGCCAAAACATCTTATATTTTGAATAGGAGGGAGTATTAAACACACCTTAATATTCTCCATTCAGACCTCATCTACTAAACACACTTCATTAAAATTTAAAATTAATTTATATTATTAAACTTACCCTAAATTATTACAATTCTATCATTCACTCACAAAATAAAATTACTCTTATTTTCCCCCTCCTCAAAGCACCATTCCTTCCCTTCTTCCCCAAAACAAAAAAATAATTTTCTTACTCTTTGATTTTCACTGGAACAAAATTGAAGGTGAGTTCATATACTATGAAATAAAGCATAACGATATGTTCGATCGGAGCTTCATGCAAGGCTTAATGGCAGTTCGAACAAAGCTTCATGCACGATTTAGTGGTTGTTCGCCCGAGCGTACGTCATTCACGGCTTCATGATCGTTCGGTCCTCAGGAACGAGCACAACTTGTACTTTTTTTTAAAATTTTGCATGGCGGTTAAGACCGCAATGAGTCACCTTCGTTCAGTCACAATTTTGGCCGAACAGTGATGCGATCAGGCCTAATAAAAATCAAAGTTTATTTTAAAAAAATCGATCAAAAGAACACATTAAACACATTTATATTGATGTCCTCCATTGAGTTTTCATGTTCCATTGATGTTGAAAAAAATATTAGAACAAAAGGTTGAAAGGGTTTATGAGCGTGGTTTTTAAGAAATAAATATTACATAAAATTTAATTAAACCAATATATATAAGGGTATTAAGGTCATTTTGTGTATGTCTATTTTAGTCTTAAAAATTATGGGGTGTGTTTAGTGGCTCCCTTGATGTTTTGAGTAATGGATTATAAAATCCCTTTATCTATACATATATGAAAATATGATAGTCATACCAAAAACTGTTCGCGCCCGTTTTCCCCCCTCTCATTTAGTGGACTATATATAATAATTATGAGTGAGTCTCATAAACACCCAAGTGCACCCTGCACTCATGGTCATTTTAGAGGGAGTATAAATTATCAAATCCTTTGATATTTTGTGGTATTGTTGATTGATGTTTGTGGTATTGCCGATTATTGCTTACAGTATTGTAAATTATTTTTTGTTGTATTACTGATTATTATTTGTTGTATTTTTAATTATTACTTGTGGTATTGCTAATTATTCCTTGTAGCATTACTGATGAATGCTTAGGGTATTGTTGATTATTGGGGTTAGTATTGCTTATTATTTTTTATCGTATTATTGATTGTTGCTTATAATATTATTAATTATTATTTGTGGTATTATGATTAATTGCAATGGTACGGCTGAGTATTGGTTGCAGTATTGCTAATTATTGATTGTGGCTAATTATTCCTTGTAGTGGGTATTAATGACTAATGTATATGATATTATTAATTAATGGGAGGAAAAATGAGGAAATTGTAGAGATGTTTTTGTATTGAAGATGATATATAGGTTATGAATATGTTGTCAAAATCAAATTCTCTTGTGCACCATTTGCACTAATTTAGAATTAATGCAATTGCATTTTAATTTTTTTTTCCAATTAATTTTTTCAGCTTTCTTTTTTTTTTTTTTTCAGTTTTTTACCCGATTCGGACCCAATCTGATTCGACCCGAACTTGACCCAACTGATTCATGGTTCATCCGACCCGAATGTGTTTAAATTTTTTTATTTTATATTTATAACTTGCTTACATAAATTCATGATGTAATCAGACATTTTCATTCCTCAAATTTGGACCACTTTAAAAAACTAAATTTAGTTCCTTTCAAGATTTTTTTGACATCCGAAACAAAAAGACATCATTTCTAGTCTTTCAATAATAAGGATCTTTTTTATATGATTTTTCCCCCAATAACATTAAAGCGTATTGTTTGTTTTGAAACTTACCCAAATGAATTTAGATTTAAAATCAGATTTAACATTCACTTTTATAAAATATACATATACATTTATTTTTTATAGAACTCAAATACAATTACATTGATAATTTTTTCAATTTCAATGCAATATAATAATATTAATCACTGTTGACGAAGTGGAATAACTCAAGTGCTTAGAGCACCACTAACTATATTGTAAGGTCATGAGTTTGAGTCATCATTTATCCGATAAAAAAAAAATATTAATCATTGTTAAACAAGCACATATTTTTATCGTGACTTTCAAATTTATAAGATTTTGAAGTCATGACTTCAACCACACACTTAAATCTTGAAAAAAAAACATACCCTACAGAAATTGCACAAAGTGGCCGCTAGGCATACTACTTTAATTGCACAAAGTGGTCTCTAGAAATACTAGACCACTAGACCTCACAATAATAAAACCAAGCAAACAGATCGTGGACTTGATCGATACAACGTTGATGGAAATGGTACAAATTCTTTATAAGTCTCTCCAATCCATTGTAATTGACATTTAAGATATTTTATATGAATTAAAAAAAAATCATTAAATATTTATATATAATGTGGCATTTTTATTAACCTTTTATTTGTCAATTTAATTAGTCAGAGCATACTATCATATAAAATAAGTAGAAAAACAAAATTAAAATGAGTCACTCTCCTATGCACCCCATGCACCAATTCAAATTGGTGCAATTGGATTCAATTTTAATTTAGATGAACTATGCATTCTAAATCCTAATCCCTAAACAATGAACCCTAAATCATATATGAACCATTCGGGCCGGGTGAATTATGAACCACTTGGGCCTAGTGAACCTTGAACCACTCGGGCCGGGTTTGGGTTCGGGTCGGGTATTTAAAAAAAATCCTAAAATTGAAATTAAAGTTAAAAAAAAAATTGAAAAAAAAAAAAAACTAAAACTGAAAAAAATTAAAAAAAAGAACTCCTAAAATTAAATTGCACCAAATTGAAATTATGCATGGGATGCCCAGGAAAATTTGCCAATTAAAATATCTTAAATTATTAAAAATAATTATTTTAAGTATAAAGTTCTTATCTAAAAAACAATGAGTTGGAAGGAATACTACAAGCAAGATACGGTGAGAGGATAAGATAGGAAAAACTATCTTGATCATTGAGTTTTATTAGGAGTGAATATTATTAAATTGTAATCGTTTTAATTATCCTCATCATGATCATCAACTATACACAAGGACTACTTAGGAGTACTAGTTAAACAAAATCTCACAAACGCCGATCAACCATACCACAATTCAAATATATTTTTAAAAGGTAACATTTATTTTTTTAAATATTTAATTTATTTACACTGAACAAGTTAAATGTTAAAAAAAAATAAAAAAATACATATTTAAATAATACACTTTAATTGCATAATGCACATTATGCACACAAAATTCTACTTATATTAGTTATCACAAACCTAATTTGGACATTAATTACTTTTATACCCGACATAAAATAGTGAGCGCGTATGGTATCATTTGCACCGTATAACTAAATTTTATACTTAAAAATCATTTGCACACGTAAATGAGGAATAAACCAAAGGAGAATATTATGTATACCTTGAATTAGTTGCACAAATCATTATTTTCCTAAAAATAGTATCCAACATATATAGTACATCATCTATATGTTTTTTTTTTAAAGAAAAAAGTATTACAAACTTAACACACACATACACGCACAAAACATATATTAGGGTGTCACAAGTCCTATAATTATATAAAGCATCATACCCACACATACTAATTCAAGTTACACATACGTCTCATACATTACACATACTTAAACCATATTACTCCTTAATTATGATATACAATCATAACCTCCAAACCCTTAAATTATTCCAATTTACCCATGCCTCTTTTTGCTGGCATTGTTTTCAAATCCACCACCCAACTCGCCACCGGCGCCGCCTCCATTTCCACCGGCACCACCGCCACTTCCATGGCCACTCCCGTGAGCTCCGCCACTACCGTAACTGTAACCCGACCCAAAACCCGACCCAGATCCAGATCCAAACCCAAAACCTGACCCTTTCCCGAACCCATTAGGAGACCTACCTGAGCCCGACCCGTAACCCCACCCAGATGTAGGGCTAGCGCCCCAACCCCAACTGTAGTCCCAGTTGGGGCCGTGGGCCGTGCCGCTACCTCCGGCAGTAGTGTCGGTGGTGCCGCTCGGCCCGACGGACCTCTCCGATGACTCCGTCTTCTTCGGTGCACCTCCTTCAATACTTCTATAAGCAAAAGTGATGGAAATCAAGAAGAGTAGGATGAGAATGGATTGGAACATAGTTGAGTGCATTTTTATTTTGTTCATGATTTGAGTGTACAAAATAATGTTACACTTATGACTTATGTGTTGAGCAATTTATTGAGGGAAGCACTATATATATAGACTATAGTGGTGGTGGGTGGGATGATGATATTAATTGGGACATGCAATGCAATATTTATGTCGACAAAAGGAGCAGTGAGCCTAGCAAACTTTGGAGTGGGGTGGGAACGTGACACGTGTCAGAAATAAAAGAATTCCCCACTATATGCATGAATTATGATGTGCATCTCCACACACGATTCAACTATAAAAATTTACATGGTCCCAAAGAGAAGATATCTTGGGTTTTTGTATAATTAAGAGATTAAATGAAATTATGATGGTCGGTAATTAATTTTGTTCATATCTTAGATAGAGATAGCCATTATATGGATGAAAAGGATATATAAGACGACTTGCCAAATAGAGGTATCTTCCACTAGTTGAATGTTATGTGCATAATGATACATATTTGATCGGTTTAATATGAGACACACCCTTATGAACGAGAGACACTTTTGTAAGATATTTTACGTGAAATATTAGAGTAAATTGAGGAGGGGTTGAAACCGCGTTCGCGGGTCGAACCAGGTCAATGAATTTCCCCCAAAAAATAGGCAAAACAGGAAAATTTGTATTTAAATCTGTGTTACTATAAGAGAACACATGTGTTATTATAAGAGGAAATATGTATGTTACTGTAAAGAAAAATACGTGTTATTGTAACAACAAGTAATATATATTTACGCTTTTCATACACATATTTATCCTTATAGTAACACATATAAGATAGTACAAATTGTGTTACTATATGAGCACAAATGTGTTACTAAAAATAAAGGTATGTTACTATATGAACAAACAACATTTTTTACATGTCATCTATTTCCTTTTTTGTTTTTATCTGATTTTTCCTCTAATTGAATCATATTTGAAAATCCTTAATCCGTGAACATTTTATATGAATATTTGTTCTTCTGAAATTGCTTCAGGCGAGACAAATTAAAATTCATTAATTTATCAAAAAAAAAAAAAAAAAAAAAAACTAATCAAAGTCAATTAATGTTTATGATACGCAATTTTTATTTTTTCATCACTTGTGGGCTGAATTCTCAACTCTGCCTCAGGAAGAAGACTAACGAGTGGATAAACTTATATATCAGTGGAATTTCTTTAACACAAAATGTGGACGTGTGAGTTAAAAAAAAATTATCTTCTAAAAGCTCAAACTTGTAAAAAGATATATAATCAATTTATTTATATTAATCATGATATAGATCGAGATTATGTCTAAAAAACAGGAATGTTTCTGGAAATATGATTGTATTAAGACAAAAATTCGTATGAGACGGTCTCATGAATGAGACGATTTACAATTTAGCACAAATCAACACCCACCCTTCTCAAAGTGTTACAATGTCAATACCCAAATTATATTTCGTCCCACATTATATTTCATCCCACTATGAGATAGTCTCACACAAGTATGCCTCTTGTATTAATATTTAAAGGTGCATTACAATAAATCATATAATCCTATTTATACTAATAAAACGTAAACCCTAACTTAATTTCGAAAATGTCTAATTGATAAACATGTAAAATATATTAATATATATCTATGAGAACAAACGTGCCCTATATATATTAATATAGATCCAGCAAACCAAACGTGCCCTAAATATAATAGGAAATGCATTAAAAGCTACTCCCTTCATCCTATAAGGACTTGAACACTGAAAATGACACGCAAACCAAGTAAAATGATTTTAGTGAGTTTGAGTGGAATAAAATAAGAGTGTTGTAAGTGTATTAATATTTTATTTTTATTTTTTATTAATATTATATTTATTTCTATTTTGAAAATATTCAAGTAATGTTGGGACGTCCAAATAAGACAAGTGTTCAAGTAATTGCACATGCAGGGAGTATAATATTAAGGATGAAAATTAAATCCTTAGATTTATTCTCCACTAATCATGCATCTAATTTAAATTCATCTCAATACTCGCTTAACTTGCTGCTTTTCGAACAAATATATGCCATACACGTTATATAGATTTTGTTGAGTTTGGCTCGTCTAAGATTCAACTTTTGCCAACTTTGTTGAGACTTAATCAGCTTGTTTTTAGGTTTTAATGGAAACCATAATTGTTTTTTGATAGCTTTTGACCTACTATATCTATCACCATCTCATGAATTCATAATAATATATAAATCAAGTTGTTTATCAGCTAGCTGTTAATTAGCATTAGCTCTCTCTCCATATATATATCCGCCACATAATTAGTATTAGTAACAAATCCACTACCAAAGTAAGCATTAATTTTTACACGATAAGCTTTTGACTTGTCTTAGATATGAATTGAATTTCTTCTGGGTGAATCTACTGTGCACGCAAATGCACCGTACGTGCATCAGGGTACAAGAATAACCCATTTAAAAAATGGTGCACGTATTAGTTAACATAATATAATGTCGCATATTTTATAGTATTCGGATGTTGCCGAGTGGCAAAACATCATTTTCTCAACATGCACAAGGTTTAAGTTCCAATGTTGGTTTTGTTTTATTTTTTTTATTTAATGGCCTAAATTTTGGCACATGGCTAAAAATTAGGACATTAAAGAATGAAAAATTCGACGAAAATGAGTTGCACGTTTGTATAGAAACGTGCAATTTACTAACATTGAACACTGCAACTAGAAAACATAAAAACATGCAACTAGCTAATATAGAAACATAAAACTATATAACATAGAAATATGCAGCTAGGTAATACATAAACATACAATTATTTAATA